>OU612047.1:143669286-144269286 GCA_914767935.1 Coremacera marginata
CTGTACTAAAAAAATTATACTTATAAGAAAACAATGACAGTACATTTAGTTATGCAGTAGATAATATCTTTGTTTTCTAATAAGTATAATTTTTTTACTACATCTAATTTCTAATTTTTTGAGATATGTTTATGTTTTTAGTGTCATTGAAAAAAATTGCATTTATTACGCAAAATTCTGAGAAATTTGCACTCAAAGTTTAAATATAGTAGTTTCAACCGATTAATATTATCTTTACACGAGCACAGCTCGGTAACGGTTAAGCTGATTGGGCTTGTTGATATACCGTTAGAAAGTTAATTTCATTGCCCTTGGAATAAATTATCAAAATAATTTTTTTGTAAGTTAGTTTTTCTGCTAGAAACAAAAGTGTTAGCTAAAGTCGTAAAATATTAATTAACCCTGTAGCTCCTAAGAATATGAATATAGACACCCCTCCCATACCTCCCCGTAATAGTTGCACTCAATCGCGGGTCATCCTGTACATAAATATTAAAAAAATAGCACTTTATACATTCAATAACGCGTAAATTAATAAAAAGAGTTAAAAAAGTAGAATGCGTCTGATTTGCCGACTCTAGCTACTTCGGAACTTCATAACAGCTATGTTATATCATAGCTTTAAGTTTTCACTTTGGTCGGCAGTCGCCTTCCTGCCTATTTTTTTATTATATCTATTTTTTTATTACGTTAAAAATTTAAATGTTTTCTTTTTTATTTATTCATTTATTTAACAATAAATTTTGTTTTGCTTCTTAATTATTTTTGTTTTAAATTTAAGTTTTTGTATAAATGAAATAAATTTGTAAAGTAAATTTTTACTTTTTGTGTTAATTCTGCAAAGAGAGTATTTTTAAAGACAATTAAAAATTCACAATTTGAACAATTTCTCAAATATTATAAACTTCAATTGAAAACTTAGTTCTCAAAACTAATTCGATAAAAAATTCAATAAACTGGTGACTGACCTCTCTTTTGGCTATTTAAATACACTTTCAGAAAAAAATTGTTAATTGTAACAAAAAAAACAACAATCTTGGTTAAAATAGCATTAACAATAAGCAATTGTCGATTTCTTGTTAAAAAAAAACAACAATAGAAATTGTTAATTTTTCGAAATTTAATTTCGATGGTTGCAAAAATAAGTTGCCATTTATTAATGTCAAAAAAATCAAAATAAAAATGTCAAGAAACCGTCAAATGTCAAAAGTGAAACGTCAGAAATGCATTTATGTCAAAATCAGAACGTCAAAAAATTTTAATATAAGAAATTAAGTGTCAAAATAAAATTAACTGTCAAAAATGATAATAAAATTTTTCGATTTCAAATAGGAATTTTATTACATCCGTCATTGCATTAAAACGGAATATAAAACACTTTTGGATTTATATACAATACAACAATTTGCGGAACGGCATTCGCCTGCGGGTTTATGCGCAGCCCTGAAAGTGTTGCAACGATGCCGATGGCGATTATAGTCAGGGTGCCTTCAGAAAAAGAAAAAAGGCATATAGATAGTAAGAAAAATACACAGAAATAATGTCATGCCTTCATTCAAACCTGTATAAATACTTCAATATAACTCTCTGTTCTTTTCTTTCTTGAAATCCAAAATGTTTGGAAACTTTTTGTTGCTTTTGCTAGTTTTGCTGCAAGAATTTAAACCACTAAATTAATTAATAAAATTAGTTGTAATTGTTATATTTACCGCTATTTTCCGCAATTATATTCTTTACTAGCTGAATACCCGGCTTAACTCGGGAGTTGAATAAATAATTTGCGATTTCATTCGTCAATTTGAAAAAACTTTTCACAAACTTTAGAAGGAATTTTGTGTGCATCTTTCAAACCAGTAACTTTGGCGAAATGAGCAAAATATAGCTTCAACATCTGAAAATTATGAGAAAAACTTAGGGAAATCGTGATTTGTGTGTGCGTGTCGCCAATCGCTTGCAAAAATATATTTTCAAGTTTTATATTGTATTCGATAGATTGCACATTTTTAAAAAAAAATCAGCAAAAACGAATTATTGGAAATTCGCGAGGAAACTGGACAAAAACTAAATAAGCATTGAAAATAGAAATTGCAATGTCAAAAGAACGCCAACTTACGACTGACTTGCGCATGTGTTAATGCGTACTCAAATGCCACAAAATTCGGCATCAGCTGTCCTGATTTACGAAAAAATAAAGTGGAATATTAATACACATAAAGAAGAAAAGAAGATATTTATCACCCATCGCGCTTTACTATGCCTTACTGTATTTTGTCATCAAAATTGGTGCAGCCGTTTAGGAACAGTTTAATAACATGCACACGTACAAATTGTACAACTTACTTACTTACTTACTTAGATGGCCGTGACAACCCGTGTCCGGATTTCGACCGACCTCATCAGCTCTCGCCAGGCGCCTCTGCTTTGCGCGCGCCTTCTCCAATCGGATACACCAAGTGCGGTTAGGGCTTCCTCAGCCTGGTCCATCCATCGGAGGCATGGTCTCCCTCGTCGTCGTTGACCAGCGACCCTCGCCTCGAGCACCTTTTTCGCTGGAGCTTCGTCGTCCATACGATGGACATGACCCAGCCAGCGTAGTCGCTGCACAGTTATACGCCGAACTACGTCAATGTCTCCGTAGAGCTCATACAGCTCGTGGTTCATTCGGATGCGATAGTCATCGCCGACTCGAACAGGACCGAAGATTTTGCGAAGAACTTTTCTCTCGAACACCCCCAGAGCGGCTGCGTCAGTTTGCGAAAATTGTACAACAGCGCCCTCTATTTTTCGAGACAAAGCAAAAGAGATAACGCCAAAACTGTTGCCGTACACGAAAATCCTTTAGTAAAATTTTCCATCCAAATCGCATGAGCGGCTTTCTACTTTTTCACGATTTCTTAAGAGATTTGTACTACAGCGCCCTCTCGTGTTCGATATATTACAAAAAAGATAAGTCCAAAAGAGTCACCATATTAGAAAACCCCTATATACCAATTTTCATGAAAATCGGATAAAAAAATTTGAAGTTTTTTAAAATAGTTGTACACAGCCCCCTCCGGTGTTCAAGATAGAACAGAGTCATAAGTCACAAAAACTCACCGTATCCGAAAACCTCTATATACGAATTTTCATGCAAGTCGGATGAACGGTTTCAAAGATAAAATATAAAAACCAAATGCCTTAAACCCGATTGCAGCGCCACCTACTGGGTCCAATTGTGAATCTGAACCATCCAGGGATCCACTCAAACACACACAAAAAATTTAATCAAAATCAGTGCAGCCGTTAAGGGACAGTTTAATAATATACACACGTACAAATTGGACAACAGCGCCTTCTAGTTTCGAGAAAGAGCAAAAAAGATAGCACCAGAACCCTTGCCGTACTCGAAAATCGCTATTTACAAATTTTCATCCAAATCGGATGAGCAGTTTTGGGGTTTTTCAAGATTTCCTAAGATTTGTACTAAAGCGCCCTCTGGATTTCAAGATAGCACCAAAAAAAATAAGTCCAAAACACTCATCGTATCAGAAAACCCCTATTTTCCAATTTTCATCAATTCGGATGCAGGGCTTAGGAGTTTTTCGACGTTTTTCAAAATATTTTTACTACAGCGCCCTCTGGTGTTCGAGAGAGAATAGAATAGATAAGTCAAAAAAACTCAGCGTGTCGGAGAACCTCTACATACAAAATTTCATGCAAATCAGATGAGCGGTTTTGGACTTTTTCGAGGTTTTTCAAAATATTTATACTATACCGCCCTCTGGTGGTCAAGATAGAACTAAGTAAATAAGTCGTAAAAACTCACTGTATCCGAAAACCTCTACTTACAAATTTTCATGCAAATCGGATAAACGGCTTAGTAGTTTTTTGACGTTTTTTTAAAATATTTGTACCACAGCGCCCTCTGGTGTTCAAGATAGAACAGTGCAGATAAGTCAAAAAAACTCAGCGTGTCTGAGAACCTCTACATACAGATTTTCAAGCAAATCGGATGAACGGTTTCGGAGATAAGCTGAAAAAACTAATGCCTGGATTTCGATCCATCCAGTGGTTTTCGCGTGATGCTTTAACAGACAGACAGACAGACAGACAGACAAAAATTTTAAAAATGCGATTTTCGGGCTCAGCGTCATCCAAAACGTCCATCGCAAAAGGAATTTCAAAAAAATATTTCATGTACAGATTTTTTTTTTTTTACAATTTTATATATATATAGATAGATAGATAGATGTTGAAGTCACCAGAACATGAATAAATTTTATATTGTATTGGATTTTTTATTGATTTTGACAATAAAATTTTCGAATTGAAATTATTAAGAATAAAATTGTTTAATTCAACAATAAAAACATAACAATAAATTTAACAATCGTCGATGTTTTAAATGAAAAATTAATACTCAAAATTGATACAAAATTTTAGCAAAGCAATTGTTAAATTTATGAACAATCGTAATTGTTGAATTTCAACAATAATTTTCGGAGAGTGTAAAGTTAAATTTCTATTAAAAGAAGTAATATCTTAAAAGAAACAAGTAAATATATTTAAATTCAAATGCAGTTTATAGTAGAATTAGAGCAATATTATGAAACAAAAATATATTATGCTGGTTTTCACGTTAAACTAATAAATTCTAAATATAATGGTTGTGCCTATACTTTAGTTTAACACTGTATATGTTTTTCTCCTGACCTTTTTTTGCTAACCTTTTCTGTTCATTTCATATAATGTGTTCATACATATGTATCCATGCACATGTTCTTAGATGATTTGTTATTGTGCATAAGAAACTTTTGTGTATTGGAGGTTACAAGGCATGGCGCAACTCTTCAGGTATCATTTCTTTCATATTAAAATGACTGTTGTGTTATTTTCTGCATTGCCAATCAGACTTTGAACTATCGCTATAAGTGACTGACATATCCTGATTGAAGTCTGTTCTAAAATATAATCCTTATTCTTAATATTCTTACTGTTAAGCTTATTGGTTGGTACTGTATTATTTCTAGGTTTCGAATCTTGATTCGCTTTAAAAAATAAACGTTTTTCAATGTCTGGCCTTTTTGTGTAGAACCTGCTACCTGTCAAGTCTTAAATTGTCGCTTTGTAGCTCGTCACGCTTCTACTAGCTACACTCCGCTTAATATTTATTTTTGCTACGCTTTGTGTGCAGCTATTCTTCAGCCTGTGATAAGCCTATGCTTTGAGTTCCTGCTGACTGCGCCAATTAAATTTCATTGTTGTGTGTGTGTATGTGTTTATGTTCTTGCCTAAACCCAGTCCATTTACGCTACATCACGTACGTAGTGAGCATAATAATGGTGAAAACGCTCTTCTGTGCTCCTTGCTGATGATATGAGCAGCAGCAGCGCAATTCTTTTTTGTTGTCACCGTAGCTGGCTGGCAACTCGCTCACTGGCTGCAGCTGTTGTTATGCGGCGTTTTTGTTGTTGGTGTTTTTCAAGCTGGCTACCCCTCGTTTTCCGCATCCGTCAACTTTTGAAACATTTTTACAATACTGCCTGCGTTTTAGTTCGTCGTTTTTACTGCTGTACTCGCTCTCGCTTCCCTCTCAATCTTTCGGTTGATTTTTATTTTTTTTGTTTCCCCCCAGCAGTAGCTTTGCATTTTTGCCTACCAAAACTGTACGTTTGAGTTCCTTTTTCGTTGATTTTCGCATGCCTATTCGAGGATATGATGACGCGATTAGTTACTGGTGGTCGGTCGTTGTTTCAGGCTGTCATTCGCACTATCCAGGGTCTGTTAGTCGATTGTATTCTTACCCCCTCCTAACCGTCCTTTTGCTTATCTTCCTGCCTGCCTGCCTGCATGCTGCGTGTACACGTTCGCCTCCTGGCACGATGTGCTGCATATTAATTCTCTCCATGACTTTGCTGGCCAAGTAAGTTTTGTAGCGTTCCTCTATCTTCCCTTCTTGTTCCTGATTTGCACACTCCTCTTTAGCACGCATTTTCATATTATTTAAAGGCAGCAGCAACAGCAGCAGCATGTTGGCATTATTTCAGTTGTTAAAATGACTGTTGTTGTTGTGGTCTGTTTGTTGTTTTCACCAACCCTAGCAGCAGCATTTTATTAAGCCTTTCAGTCCAGCCCAATTCTGAATGAAATTTCCTCGGGAATTGAAGTAGGGAATTTTCGTATTTTGAAAAATGTTCACAGTTTTTAAAAATTTTTAATACAATACTTTGATAACAAGAAAAAATCTTTTAAAGCATTATACCCTGTCTGATGAAAATGAAAACTCCCTTTTTCAATTCACGGGAAAATTTCATTCGGAATAGGACTGATTAAGACCATTACACACTTACACTATTATAAAGGTTATAAAAATTTAAACTTTTTAAAAAAATCTCTCACTCGTTTATTTTTTTTAACTTAACCATTTCACTTCAAGTGGAAAGAATATTTTCCACCTTTTTTAAATTCTTTTTTTTGTGGATAGTTCCATTATTTCATCAATTCTTGTACTTTTTTTTGTCATTTTGACTTCTAGTCGGTTAGCTCTGATAACTCAGAGGAATTATTTGAAATAGAAGCTTTGTTGAACATAAAAATCTTTGAAAATAAAGTATTTATTTCGAGGCGAACTCTGCACTCTGAAATTTCAAATTTCATTTCTCTTTGTATATTGTTAATATCAGGATTACGAAATCAATATGGATTTTTCGTGAAATTCCGTGTGACATTGGATCAGATGTTTATTCAGTTCAACAATTTTCGGTTGAAAACGGTTGAAAACGTTTTATATAGTACAGTCATATTGAATCCGCCATCTTGTAAAGGGTGATTTTTTAAGAGCTTGATAACTTTTTTTTTAAAAAAAACGCATAAAATTTGCAAAATCTCATCGGTTCTTTATTTGAAACGTTAGATTGGTCCATGACATTTACTTTTTGAAGATAATTTCATTTAAATGTTGACCGCGGCTGCGTCTTAGGTGGTCCATTCGGAAAGTCCAATTTTGGGCAACTTTTTCGAGCATTTCGGCCGGAATAGCCCGAATTTCTTCGGAAATGTTGTCTTCCAAAGCTGGAATAGTTGCTGGCTTATTTCTGTAGACTTTAGACTTGACGTAGCCCCACAAAAAATAGTCTAAAGGCGTCAAATCGCATGATCTTGGTGGCCAACTTACCGGTCCATTTCTTGAGATTAATTGTTCTCCGAAGTTTTCCCTCAAAATGGCCATAGAATCGCGAGCTGTGTGGCATGTAGCGCCATCTTGTTGAAACCACATGTCAACCAAGTTCAGTTCTTCCATTTTTGGCAACAAAAAAAATGCTCGAAAAAGTTGCCCAAAATTGGACTTTCCGAATGGACCACCTAAGACGCAGCCGCGGTCAACATTTAAATGAAATTATCTTCAAAAAGTAAATGTCATGGACCAATCTAACGTTTCAAATAAAGAACCGATGAGATTTTGCAAATTTTATGCGTTTTTTTTAAAAAAAAAAGTTATCAAGCTCTTAAAAAATCACCCTTTATGTTCAAACCTCTCAATTTCTACATCAAATTCGGCATCAGCATCCCTGAAAACTCCTGAGTAATAAGTTTTGCTTGAAAAATTAACTTTTGACAATTTTTTATGGCGGTCATTTTGACTTCGCCATCTTGAATTTTTGAAATCAGTGACCCAAAAAACGTATATTTATATAGTTTTTTGAAATTCCGCAACAGAACGAAAAATTGTGGAAGTAAAAGGTTTGTTTAAAGAAGCTTTCACATCATCAATGAAAATCTAAAATTTTTTTTTTGACAAATAAATTAGTTATTGCTACAAAAAATCAACAACGAAGTTTCGATAATAAAACTGATACTACTAAGTCGTTTGAGGTGTTGCAGGTCTCCAAATGACAGTACCACCACTCTTCAAATGGATGACATTTGTGATGGGTGGCAACCTTAACATCAACCCATATAAATGTCAGATCGATATGTCAATGAATAATGTTCTAAATTACTCTACATTTGGTATTTTTATAAAAATGGATAAAGAAGAATTTGAGGCCTTTATTAATCATTATTTTTGGCCTAACAAAAGTGCAAAAGAAGCAAAAGAAAAGCTCGATAAATATTATGCTAAATCTACTCCGTCGTATTTAACCGTAAAATACTGGAATGCAGAGTTCAAAAGAGGTCGAATCAGCACAAAAGTTGAACATGCCGGGGGAGCACCAAAAACATTAACCACTCCAGAATGGATTGAAAAAATCCACGATTTCGTATTGGACAATCCGCGATGAAAGTGTGTGAGATAGCTACAGCCCTGAAGGCACATCAAGTGGGTCGGTGGTTTCAATTTTACATGAACATTTGGGTATGAGAAAGTTGAATCTAAAATGGGAGCCGCGTCGTTCGTCGGCACAATCAATCGAAAACATGAACGTGTTCGCAATTCCCAACAATTGCTGGACATGTTTAAATAAAATCCGACTGATTTTTTGCGTAAAAAAGTGACCAAAAATGAAACATGGATCTACCACTATACGCCAGAATTGAAGTAATCAACAAAAGAATGTGAAGGCCACAATGGAAGTGTACCAAAACGAGCGAAGACTCAACAAACAGCCGGAAAGGCGTTGGCGTTTGTTTTTGTGGGATTCAAGTGGCATTTTGTTCATCGACTATTTGAGAAAAGTAAAAACAATAAATAGCAACTATTACCGCATGATACAATTATAAGGTAGGCTCACATTTAAATGGCTGCTCAAACCACAAGTTTTGCAACAACAAAGCTGTGAGAACGCTAAACCTCAAATGATAAATGCAACAACAACAATAAGAAAACTAAAATTCGACCAGCCTATTTTGACATACAGCTTCCTTTTTACTCCAACTTGACCCTACCTTATAATTCTGCCATGCTATTACTGTAAATTATTGGACCGATTGAAGAACGCAATTGCAAACGAACGGCCCCATTTATCGAAGAAAATCGAAATCATCTATCGAAACCATTTCGAAGTGCTTCCTCATCCCAGATATTCTCCAAATTTGGCTTCCAGTGACTATTACCTGTTCGCAAACTTAAAAAGGTGACTCCAGGGTAGAAGATTTGCGACGAATGAACAGGACGAATTGGAAACTGAAGCATATTTCGGAGATCTTGAGTAATCTAAACAGGTCACTCAATAAATCCGTAGGATAAGTAAGAAAAAAAAAACAAAATTTTGATAAAACTCGATTATATTATTCAACATAGATTATATTATACGCTGCCTTCGAGAGCGATACAACGAGTATAGCGATTTTTCAACTTTTCGATACCACTTTTATAGTACGATTTCTCTTTCTCGTCAAAATAGGCCTCAGTTTCAGCGATTACTTCATCATTAGACTTGAATTTCTTTTCAGCAAGCATTCTCTTTAGAACTGAAAACAGGAAAAAGTTGCTGGGGGCTAAATCTGGAGAATACGATGGGTGGGTAAGCAATTCGTAGCCCAATTCATTCAATTTTGCCATCGTTTTCATCGATTTGTGACACGGTGCATTGTCTTGATAAAACAACACTTTTTTCTTTTGCAAATGTGTCCGTTTCTTGGCGATTTCAGCCTTCAATCGATCCAAAAGTGCACAGAAATAGTCGCTGTTGATGATGGTTCCTTTTCGGAGATAGTCGATGAATATTATTCCTTTCGCATCCCAAAATACAGACGCCTTCACCTTACAAGCCGACTGTTGGGTCTCTGCTCGCTTTGGATTCGGTTCGTCGACTGCTGTCCACTCATCTGACTGTCTTTTGGATTCTGGTGTGTAATAGTGAAGCCATGTTTCATCCATTGTCACATATCGACGATAGAATTCGATTTTATTGCGTTTTAACAGCGCCAAACACTCCTCTGAAGCATCAATTCGTTGTTGTTTTTGGTCGACTGTGAGCTCACGCGGCACCCACTTTGCACAGAGCTTTAGCATACCCAAATGTTCGTGTAAAATGGTAGAAACACTACTATCTGATATCTTTACAATGCCAGCTAGCTCGTGCACCTTCAATTTGCGATCGTTCATAACCAATTTGTGGATTTTTTTGATGTTTGTGGAATAACAGTCTGATTTGGGCGTCCACTGTGCTCTGTATCATTTGTGCTGGTACGACCACGTTTAAATTCAGCAATCCACTTTTCTACCATTTGTCTCGATGGAGCAGAGTCCGGATAATGTTTATCAAGCCATTGCTTGGTTTCCACTGTATTTTTTTCATCAAAAAGCAATACTTTATCAAAACTCTAAATTCACTTTTCCCTTTTTTTTTTTTTTTTAAAACCAATAGTTGCACACAAAATGCTATAATTCACGAATCAATTGTCAGATTGTTGTCAAATTTTTTTAACGTATCCTTTGAAGGTTGGAACGCCATCTATGTGTCATCCTATAGACTCTTTGAACGTACTGTTGGATAAGAAATTGATTCCCTTGTAACATTTTGTAAAATAACTTGGATCATTTTTTTCTTGAACCCCCACTTGAGTTAAATTTTCTTAATATTGTCACTTTGTCTTGTTTGTTAAAAACGTGTGCTTTAAGGGTAGTGCTGCGTTATAAACCGTAACAGCACGAATTCGTTGATTATACAAACGCACGGCGATGATAGAGCTAGTACATATATCATCAAAAACAAACAAAAAAAGCCTTCCCCTACAATGATTGTTGTCAGCTCACCCTTATGATCCACTTATAGAGTAAAGCCAACACGCCACACCAACGCCCACTTGCTATTCGCTCACATGATGATGCGTCTCCGTCAGAACACATTTATTCACGCAGATTGATATCGCCGTCACCTACAATGACGACAATGCACAGTGGGTTGGCCCTTAGACAAAAATCAAAAAACTATTTTGTTTAAATAATAATAAAAAAATTATGTCATTTGACAGGTAGTCATTTTAAAGGTAGTTGGTCACTACGAGAAAATAAAAAAAAAAATATGTGTTTATATTTATATTATATTATATTCCAATGAGAAATACAGTTGCTCACAAAAGTGAGCATACACCATTAAGTTATGAAAAGCTTTAATTTTAATAGTTTTAAAACCAGTTTTTAAAATTTTTTTTGGCTTTTATTTTAGTTAGTATATGGGCATTTCCGCCGATAAAGTACACCGTGACACAAAATTAAAAGTTATTAAAAACTTATTATTTAATGATATTATCTTAGAGAAACATTATTATTTTATTGATTTAAGCAATTTGAATATAAATTCATTTACCATGGTGATCAAATCGTCTGCACTGTTTCACAAATGTAATTTTCTTTTTAGTTAATGTTTTGTTAATGTTTCGTAAACGTTTTTGTTTTAATAAAAATGGAAGGCATTGGCTAAAAGTAATAAAAAATTGTTGAGTCAAGTAGAGGCAGAATATATTAAATTTTACTTAATTACCCAAATGAATTACAATGGAAAAAATGTCACGTAACGCCATGTCACGTAACGTTTCATACTAAGCCCAATAAAAAAAAAAAACGAGAAAAGGTTTTTAAATTTGAAATCCTTCTAAAAAAAGTTTTATATTTTGTGATCCAAGTCAAAAATCACTTCCATTTTTTGTCAAGTAACGTATCATTTTTGGTGGCTTCTATCTAAGAGCCGAACTTTTGACAACTCTAAGGTTTTACACCTTGTATAGTGTGCTTAGTAAGCTATTGGAAAATCAAAATAAGGAACTTTTAAGTTAAATTTTTCATTCTTTTTTCACTCATTAAAGTAGTACATACGATCGTCACGTGCGCTACCACGGAAATGCCCATATTTGATTTGCACCATTTTTGCACTTTTTTTGAACAAAAACTGAAAAACGGCCTATTTCAATGACACAAAATTGAGTTTACATCCCTATATACTTATACTTGCATCTGCTTTGTTGATCGTTATCGGTATTGACAAAAATATTTTTAAAACTACAATAGCAGAACCAGTACCTACTGAGATTGGGCAGTTTATACTCTGTTATTATCGATTGCAGACGAAAACAAACAGATATTTCCACTTGAAAACTTATTACACTGTGCTCTGATGAAAAATCATATCGGGAAATTGCAGAAATTGTTAGAAGAACAAATTTTACGGTACAGAGGATAATAAACAAGTGGCGATACAAAGAAAAATTATAAAATATTCTTGGTAGAAGCAGGAAAAAAAAAATATTTGTACTAAATGAGTGCTTCATTGTCCGTAAAGTTACCTCTAATCCCTAAACAAGTATTCCGAAATTGTGGTCAGAAGAAGCATGAATGATAAACCACTCGATATTCACAAAAATAGTTCGACGTCTTCTGCGTAAGAACAATTTGAATGACCGAGTTGCTAGAAAAATTTCACCTTATATTTCACCTGTAAATAAAACAAAACCATTAGAGTTCGCTCTGGCGCATGTTCATAAGCCGCTTTTGGAAGTCCGTAATGCCCACTGACGAAACAAAAATAAATTTATTTGGCTCCGATGGAAGGTAAATTATTTGGAAGATGCCAAATACAGAGATACAAAAACAAAACTTATGTGCTGCGATCAAACACGGAACAAGTAGTGTGTTGTTGTGGGGTTCTATGGCTGCAAGTAAAAACCTTCGAATTTATTATTAATACCATGGACATATTTAAATTTTTGACTATACTACGACAAAAATATGCGACAGTCTGCGGAAAAACTTCATCTACTTCCATAATTTTATTTTCAACAATATAATGATCCGCAGCACTCTGTCTACATTGTACGTGAATGGTTATTGTATAACGCTCCTAAACAGTTAAAAACGCCACCACAGTCACCTGATCTCAACTCCATTGAACACCTTTGGGATGAAGTAAAGACCAGGTTGAAAAATGCCAAACCAACCAGCAAACCCGAACCCGAAGAGAAAAATTGAGAAAATCTGACGAAATATTCCATCTTCCGTAGTAACCCAAAACTTGGTAAACTCAGAGCCAGACGTTTACAAGCAGCTCTAAATGCAGAAGGTGGAAACGCAAAATACGAATACCATCTACTTATTTTCTGTTTGTTAATTTCTTATCGATTCAAAATATTATGTACACTAAATTTTGTGTCATTAAAAAGGAGATTTTTTTAGTTTTTGTTTAAAAAATAGCTATTATTTTTTTTTAATAGTTCAAATCAAATATATTAACTAAAAAATATGTGAACTAAAATAAAAAAAAAAAAAAATAAAAAAACTGGTTTTAATACTGTCAAAATGAAAGCTTTTCATAACTTTTAATGGTGTATGCTCAATTTTATATTAACCAAAATTACCCAATTTAATATTACCCAATTTAATATTACCCAAAAAAAAAATCGGATAAAAAAGAAACCATTAACAATCACCCTAATGAAAACTTACCCAAATCTGAATAAAAAATGGCCCAAAATGAAAAATTTAATTTCACTCAATAAAAATCAAAAAAGCTCCAAAATTTTGGGAAAAAATGAACCAAATTTTTCGGGAGACAAGCTTGCCTTGTACGAAATGAGCAGAATTTTCAAGACCCTATTTTCCATTTTTCTTAGGCCGATTTTAATTCAATGAATCATGCTTCAAAATTTAGAATTGCATATCGTACAAGGAACGAAAACGAAAAATCACAAAAAAAAAGTAGGCAGTGGGGGGACTGCCGAGCGAAGTGAAAACTTAAAGCTATAAAATAACAAAGCTGTTATGAATTTTCGAAGTAGCCAGATTCGGCAAATCAGAAGCGTTCTTCTTTTTGAACTCTTTTTATCAATTTATGTGTTATTGAATGTATAAACTGCTTTTTTTGTATTGTTTATCTGTTCTATCTATCTATACTATTATAAAAAATTTAAGTGCAACTTTTTGTTTCCAGGTAAACTCCAAAAGTACTGTGTCAATTTTTACAGCCCATCATATAGGGTTTTTTTTTATATCGAAATTTTAATAAAAAGTATGTTTAAATAAAGTGTTAAGTTTTGTTATCATTCCCGATGCCATGAATTGCTTGATCGTTTTGCAATTGCAATAAATTCCATGTTGTTTTCTACTCTTCTCTTTTTCTGCTCAGCTAGCACAGCACAGGTGAAAAGAGAGATACATATAAATGCAGTGCATTCACTGCATGCAGTGAATTGGAAAACAAAACAAAACAAAAGAAAACATTTTTTTATTTCGTTTGACATGCATTGTCTTAAGTGCTGATGTCACACGGTGATTGTTTGAAAGGCGTTCAAAAGTTTTAGTTGTTGCTTTCAATAGAAACTGCTTAAAAACAGTGAGAGTGAGAGCGGATAAACACTCTGAAGAGCGATCAAAATTTGGTCATTTCTGAACGCAATGCGATTGACTGAACACCCATTTAAAGAGTAACAAAAACGTGTTAGCGCTTTTTATTGATAGATAAAAACGTCCGTGGCGAAGCCGCGGACCATTGTGGCCTGCTAGTATATAATATATTTGTAACACAATTACTTTGGTTGGATAATCGGTAACTGGCTTGGTAATCGGTTATTAATCGCTTCGGTAATTAGGAATCGGTTGATTAGCGCTTCGGTAATTAGTAATCGGTTGGTAAGCGCTTCGGTAATCGGTAATCGGCTGGTTGTAGCTTCGGGAATCGCTAATTAGTTCGATAATCTGTTGAAAATTGCTTCGGTAATTGGTTCGGTAATCGGTTGGTAATCGCTTCGGTAATCGGTAATTGCTTGGGTTATCGGTTGGCAATCGCTTCGGTCATCGGCTGGTAATGCTTCGGTAATTGGTTGGTATTCATTTCGGTAATCGGTAATGGGTTGGTAATCGGTAATTGGTTTGTAATTGCGACGGTATTGTTTCAGTAATCGGTTGGCAGTCGCTTTGGTAATCGGTTGGTAATCGCTTCGCTAGTTACTAATCGGTTAGTAATCGCTTCGGTAATAGGTAATGGGTTGGTAATCGCGTCAGTATTTGGTAATTGGTTCAGTAATCGGTTTGTAACCGCGACAGTAATTGGTTCGATAATCGATTGGTAATTGGTTCGATAATAGTTTCGATAACAGATTCGGTAATCGGTTGGTTATCACTTCGGTAATTAGTAATCGCTTCGGTAATCGGTAATGGGTTGGTTATCGCTTTGGGAATCGGTTGTTAGACGCTTTAGTAATTGGTAATCGGTTGCTTATCGATTCTGAAATCGGTACTTATCGCTTCGGTAATCGGTTGATAATCGCTTCAGTAATTGGTAATCGGTTCGTAATCGGTAATGGGTTGGTAAACGCTTCGGTAATCGGTTATCGGTTAGTAATCGCTTTGGTAATCGTGTCAGTAATCGGTAATAGCGTCGGTAATTGGTAATCGGTTGATAATCGCTTCGGTAGTCGGTAAATGGTTCAGTAATCGGTTGGTGATCGCTTCGATAATCAGTTGGCTATCGCTTCGGTAATTGCTTGGTAATGGCTTCGGTAATCGGTTGGTAATCGCTTCGGCTATCGGCCTAGTAATAGGTAATCGGTTAGATAATCGCTTCGGTCTTCGGCTTGGTCGATGCTAGGCAATCTTTAAAAAGGAATGCGTACATCAATAATTAATGTCACGCTAACAGCGTGTTGATATCGCGAATCTATAGTTTTGCTCTCTACCAAAAAGTGCTCATCTTGCCTAAAGAATAAAAGCAAAATATATAATAATAATTAATAAAAAATAAAAACAAAGTAAAACTAAAAAAAAATTAATTAAAAATTAAAAATTAATTAAAAAATTAAAACTAAAATTGAAAAACTGGTAACCGGTTCATAAGAACCGAAGGCATTTTCAAAATAAGCGTATTAATATCTTTTCAGAAATAAAATTTCATCAAATTCTTACAAGTTTTCGGTTTTGTTCCAAATTCGTATGAATTCAACTAACTGTGCAACGCGTGTATTGGCGTTAAAAGGTGGCCACCTGTAAATTCCACCAAATAATTAAAATATCATAAAAAGTGTTTCTCGACTGTGAAAAGTATTTTAGTGTCCACTTAATGAAGGCAATTCTTCAAATTGAGCCCCATAAAAATCGGAAAGAAATTCTTCGTCCTTTATCTAGAATAGTTTGTAAACAGTGGAGTAGTCTTGAATTCTGTTGGAGCAACTAGACGCGCATGTAAGACCTCTTTTAATAAACTATAATATAAAAATTAAATTTTTTTTCTTTTTCAGTTTGAAAATTGTACAAAAATAAAAAATTTCAACGTGACGGTGATCTAGAGTTGCTCAAAATTGACAACTTTCAATGCTGCAGCGTATTTCGAGTCCTCTTTTCCCTTTTCCAATAAGCTGGCAGCTCTTTGATGATTCGTAAACGGTTGTAATGTGCCATAGGCGCGCATGGCGTGCAAACGCCAAAGCGACAAACCACCCGACCGACCAACCCACCAAACAGACAATAGCCTCAAATATTCGTAGACTTCCTGCTGCATAGCGGGGAGGCTTTTTTCACTTCATACGTTCGTTGATTTAGTTTTTTTTTGTTTACTTTTGCGCTGAGCTGAACGCTGGAATTAATACCGACCGACTGTGCTGCGCCTGCAATGCGTGTCACCGAAGATTTTAAGTCGCACGGTTGTTGAGACTGTCACAAGGTCGGTCTGTTGTTCGTTTGCTCATTCGTTTGTTGGGACTCTCTTCTGTGGCACTCAACTTGTGCTTCAGCCGCGTTCCCTGCAACTACTCTTGCTTGCATCTGTCATTAATGCTGGCTCCGGCTTTGTTACTTGGCGTAGGGATTTTTACGCGCGCTTTAATACACTCTCTTGGCACGTCTGCCCGCGTCGTCATCAAAGTCATCATCATCATCGTCATCGTCATAGTGCCAACATCGTCAACAGCCGTTGCTGGGATCTGTTATTCTTTTGCTGTCGTTGTTGTTGCTTGGTTTTTCTGCTCGGCTCTACTCTGTGCTCTTCCCTCACTTTTGCTTTATTGCGTCGCGCGTTTTTGTGGTTCTGCTTTTGAATTCGGCAGCCGTGCCAAGCTTTGCTTTTTTGCTTGCTTGCTTGCCTGATGCTATGCTATGAGTGTAGCTACGTGTACGGCTGGCTCCATGAAGCGTTGTTGACTGCCTGGCTGGTGGATACGTTTTTGTTCTAAGCGTTTTTTTTCTGCTACCGCTGTGTGTTTGTTCTTGTTTTTGCGCCATCGTTTTGTGTTATTTTTTCTACTTTTCTTTATGTTGCGCCTTGCTTTTGGTTTGGTCTCTGGATGGATGGCCTGACATGGTAGCTTGTCTGTGCCGTATGGCATGCCTGCCTGCCTGCCAGTGAACACGCTTGTGCGCGCCTATATTCACTGCTGCTGCTTCTTTTGTCCCTGTTGTTAGTCGCTGTTCTTGTTGTTGCTTTGCTTGATATTGTCGCGCTTGGCTTGAGTTCAATTTTTGGACTCGTAATCTGCGATTTCCTTTATTTTTTTTTTTCTCGCCCCTGCTTATTTCATGTTCATTCGTTGTGCTTTTGTTACTGCCTGCCTGCTGCTTATTATTGTTGTTGTTGTTTACTGTTTTACACTAACTATTCGCCTCCTGCGCTGCTGCCTTCGCTGCGACCATCAACAGTGCTTCCCGCACTGTGTGGCGGCGTCTGTGCCTGAGCCTCATGCGACAGCCTGTGCAGCCGCCTGTGTGAACTCATTGTGTGTGCGTGTCTATGTTTGCCTTGCTTGTGGTGTGTGCGAGCGAGCGAGTAAGCTTCCATACAAGCGTTTTGCTGTTCCATCCATCCATCCATCCATCCACATTTGCAGTCATGCCATGCCGCATCCACATACTTCTTTATATCCTCCATTTGCGTGCCTGCTGCCAGCGAGCCAGCCATCGTCAGCTTTGGCTGGCTGTTGGTCTCTCGCAGCAGCTGCCCTCAGTTGCAGGCCGACTGCATTACGCTGTGGAAGTGTTGTGTGACTTAACGTTAGTGCCGTTGAATAAAATATTTATTTTGTTGATTTCTTGTGACCAACCAACCGACCCACCGGGCGACCTACCCAACGTGCGTCAGTGTGAGTGTTTTGATGGTGTTGTTGTTTTATTGATTATATTGGCACGCTGTGGGCAACATCGTCGCGACTTCTTCAGTTTTTTTTTTTGCTGCTTGTTTTAATTAATGTAATGTCTGCTGCTGCATGTTTTGATGAAGTGAAGCTTTGATGCAGCAGTCGACAGGCTAAAGTTTAGCTATAAACACACACACACACAATCAGTGAGATCGCGCCGGAAGCTTTTAGTGGTACACTGAAATCTATCCGAATTCTGCACGCTAAACATCATGCAGAGAAAGTCGTCGTTATTTTTGCTATTTGAATAAGGTTCCAACAAAATTCCAAGTAGCTGTTGACAAATGGATGGATGCTATAGATTCAAGTTTCAAACTTATTCGACAACTTGCAGCTGATTCAATTAGAAAACTTGAAAAAATAGTTTAATAGTTGACGGAAGCAAATTTTACGCAGTTTTGTAATCTGATCATAGAAAATTTTTAGTATTGTCTTCAAGGCAATCTTTGGCATATGAATCGGCAGGCTCAATATAAGAATACGCTTTGCCCAGATGTTTTAAGGGATTTAAATGGAATTTCCTGTGAAAAGTTCGCTTTACAAATTTAAGGCTACATTTGAAGGGAAACGTTGAAAACTTCCAGCAGCTGTCTGGAAATGTAAGTCTGAAGTATGCAGCTGATACTGAAGGTCCATAGAAACCCACGCATATTTCAATGCAATTAACACAGTGACAGCAACAATATTGATTTACGAGCAGTTTAGAGAAGCAACTCCGCAACTTGGCAATATTATAATAACGCAACGAAATGGTGGAATTTGAATAATTTTCTACTCAAGAGTGATGGGTACGAGCCTTTAATATGCTTACACCTGTGTCTGCTTATTAATCTTAAAAATTTATCAGTTCCTTGATTTTGAAGGGAACTGTTTGGAGGAGCTTTAATTCAGCATTTTCCCCCGATTAGACTTATATGCGTCGTTGCTCGAAGCACTATTTTCACAAAAATCTACATATAACTTTCGCTTTCAGTTTTTTTTTTTTAATATTCCGAAAGAAGATATACATATGCCGGGTAAAAAAATAGGGTTAGTAAGAGAGACTGTTTAGTTTTTAGAACTATTACCATTGAATCAAATCGAGTATTGTATATACGAGGGTGGTCCTAAAAGTACCCGGCCTAACAAAAAAAAAAACCGTATTTGAGAACAAATATTTTTATTTTTCAACATAGTCTCTTAAAATTTTTTACCACCGAGCCATTTTTTCAAGTTTGGAAAAAGAAAAAATAATCCGAGGGGACTAAATCAGGCGATTAGGATGAGTGGTGAAGCAATTCGAACTTTAATTCATTGATTTAGGTCACCGCGATAGTGGATATTTGAACTGGTGCATTGTCTTGATGAAACAACACTTTCTTTTTCGCCAAATGCGGCTGTTTTTTCTTAATTCCATCACTCAAATGCTGCAATAAGTTCGCATAATACTCGCCGCCGTTGATTGTTTTTTTTTTTAAAGATAATGAAAATTATCACACGCGCATCCAAAAAAAACTGACGCCATGACCTTGCCCGCAGATGGAACTGTCTTTGCGTTTTTTAGAGCCGATTCTCCTGTTTCAGTCCATTGTTTTGACTATTCCTTCGTCTCAGGTGTGAAGTGATGGACCCATGTTTCACCCACGTTTATGAATCGATGCAAAAACTCGGCTAACAATCGAATAAAGCATCCTCACGACACTGTTTTTGTTCCGTTGTGAGCAAACGCGGCACCTATCTTCTTTCGCACAGTTTTCTCGTGTCCAAATTTTCAGTCAATATGCGAGTCTGCTAGATCGCGCACTTTCAATCGACCGTCATCCAATACCATTTTGTGGATTTTCTCTTTCTTTTGTCGATCAAATGGATAACCACACCTGCTTAGTTCACAATAAAACAACTTCATTTCCCTTCGTCTTTATAGTTCACAGTAAGTTTTTATGATATAACAGTATTTCGAAAGTTCACTTCAAGCTGGTTCTCCTTACCAGTGCTGCCGTTTTACACTTTCTAATAGTAGTGAAATTTCAGTTTTGGGGAGTATTTCTGAAATTTTAGGTGTACTTGAGTACTTGAAAATAAATACAAAGTAGTACTTTATCATAACACACTAATAATGATATGAAATTTAATTAATTTATTAATTTTCCTTTTTTTTCCTTGTATGTATTCATTTTATTAACTAATTTATTTTGGGCATGTGAAACTATTCTAAAATAACAATTCAATATATCAATAGCATCAAATGATATCAAATGGTGTATACATTGAAAACCGAACTTTTTTGGATGAAAATAATGTTTTATTGTAATTAATTAATGAAATTACATGTTATTCAAAATATTGTCCATCGCTTGTGATCAAAGGCTTCGTCCTTTGAGGCCAAGAACGTATAAAGCCAATTTTTGACACCTTGCTCAGAAGTATAGCGTATTCCAGTGAGAGCGTTTTGCATCGAACGAAATAAATGGTAGTCGGATAGCGCCAAGTCTGGTTAGTATGGCGGGTGAGATAAAACTTCCCAGCCACTATTACAGGTTAATTTTTGACCAGTTTAGCAACATGTGGTCGAGCATTGTCATGATGTAAAATTACAGACTCGTGCCTGGTGAAGTGTTCCGGCCGTTTTTCAGTCAACGTTCGCTTCAAACGAATTAATTCGACTCGTGCCTGGTCGAGTATTCCGGTCGATTTTCTGTCAATGCTCGCCTCAAACGAATTAATTGTTGTCAGTAAAGCTGTCCCGTAATGGTTTGACCTGATTTCAGCCACTCATAGTGGCATATTCCGCCGTGTATATAAGAGCCGTGTATAGAGCTTTGACATCGATGTTTCTGGTTATATATTTTCTTAGAGGAAATTATTGAATAAGAAAGAAAAGAAAAGAATTTTGGAGTCAATTTCAATAGTCATAAGGCCCAAACAAAATAGACGAGTTGCTCCGTAACGTGTAGTGACGAAAATGTTCGCTTTAATGCAATTCAATGTTGTTGCCCAAAATGAACAAACGTAATTTAACGACGCTGAACGAAACAGCTTGTCCATACGTTTTGTTCCGTAAGAATCGAACTGCTAGCGTCTCAACTCGTCATACGTTCGGCAAGTTGCAATCGTCTCGTTTCGTCTGTTTTGGTTAGGCCTATAGTCACAGCTTTCATACAAGAAAAACAAGAAAATTTAACGAACACAGTGAACGAAAAAAGGTGGCGTTCAGAGAAAGTTATAAGTTAGACGGGTTGGGTTGCTCCGTAACGAATAAACACGAAAACTGTTGGCTTTAATGCAATTTAATGTTGTTGCCCAAAATGACCAAACATTATTTAACGAAGCTGAACGAAACAGCTTGTCTATTCTATGGTGGAATAAATGAAAGTAGTCGTACGGCTGAGAATCGACAACCATAACTGTCAAAAAAAAAAAAAACAACACTACGCGGAGACTCAGTTCAATTCAGTGTATCAAGTGACATAAAATTATTTGTATTCATTTTGACAATAATGTTAGCTGAGAAAGAGAGTACAATCAGCCGCGGTGCTACTTTTTTTTTATTGTACCATTGTCCATACGTTTGGTTTCGTTAGAATCAAACTTTTAATCATCTCAACTCGTCAGAAGTTCGGCAAGTTGCAATCGTCTCGTTTCATTTTTTTTTTTTTTTTGGTAAGGCCTTTAGGCTTTTTTCAGCTATTTAGAAATAGTAGTACTTTTGTATTTGGGGAGTATAGTAGTACTCACTACTCAATAGGAGTAAGATACTACAATTGTAGTACTTTCGACAGCTGCTTACACCAGTGCTCGGTATCTCGCGGCAGCATTGTTAAAGAGCTTTCTCTTATCAGAACACGTACGCTGATAGAGCTTTCAGTGTGGTTTGAAAATTCATGAGGGTATGGTGTCGATGTGAATTTTCTCCGCACGCATTGAAAAACACGTACGCTGCAATTTTTATATACAGTAGTAAGCATTTTTAACTTTGGGGCCATTTTAGAGCCATACCAAACAGTCTATTGGTAAAAAATGGTTTGCCCCTAACATAACTCTATAACTTTAACTAATTAGCTAACGCAGAAATTTTTGTTTAAATATATATTTTTGTTAGATTATTCTAATTTATTAAGAAAACAAAAAAAATGTGATTTCAACGCATAAAATTTATTGGCACACCTAAGTAAAAATCTTAAAAACTAGAAATTGCAGTTAAATTAATATTTTGTGATTGATAACGGCATCCAAACATCATGGCATGGAATGCACCAATTTTTTTGTTGTTGTTTGCTCCCCGTATTTTTTTACCATTCTTCCGCCAACGCCTGTTTTAGCTCGGATTTGCTTGAAATTGGAAGCTTTTTTACACGTCTTTCCAACTCCTACCACAAATGCTCAATCGGGTTGAGGTCGGGAGATTATGGCGGGTGTGGTAGGACATGTGGGGTATTAAATGTTCCCCAAGTCATGTCATGACAAATTTTCGGTATAATTTTCGAACTATACGCTACACACATCAATGAAACTCGATACGATTGCTATTTAGTCTGGAAAAATTGAGTGATTATTAAATAAGGAAGCGTGGTACTGCCCATATAATTTAAATTTTTTATATCGAATTGATATCGAAACTCAGTATGGATTTAATAATAATTGACCAGGTCTTTCTACTGGAAAACGGGCAAGTGTATTGGAAAACGCAGAGTGACTCCGCCCATATAAGCCAAATTTTCGATAAAGAACAGCTGTGAAAGTAAAAGGTCACAGAACATTGAAACTCAGAATGAAGTTACCACCTGGTGATATCTTTCTAATAGAAAACTGGAAGAGGCACTGGGCGACGAGGCTTGGCTCCGCCCATATAAGCCTAATATTTGATATCGCATTGTTTTGGAAGTTAAAATCACAGAACATTGAAACTCAGAATGGAGTTACTATTTGGTGATGTCCTGCTACCGGGAAACTAAGATGGGCATTGAACAATGGACAAAAGCGTGGTGTCTAACTTACTTACTGAGGTGGCCATAACAACCCGTTTTCGGGTTTCGACCGACATTAAAAGACACGGCCGACACGGTGGTGTCAAACAAAGGGGGTCTAATAAAAGTTTTGAATATATTTATTATTTCCCAATATAGCTGCCGGGTGTAGCAACGCACACCGGGGGTATTGCAAGACTTCAATAAAGCAACGCAAAGTTGAATATATACAGCAAAGTTTTGCTTACAGCTGACTTAAGATCCAGAAAAAAATTTTTTTTTTCGATGTGTAACCGACAATGTTACAGTTGCTCCATTTCACAAGTTTTGGAAGTGAATTGTTGCTTCTTTTTCACTTGGATATGACTTTCAGTATCAATGAAAATGTGCTAAAAATGCGCCCCTATTTTATTACCTAGACAAACAAAAAAAGTTTGGCTTAAATTAAAAAAAAAGAAGCCCCCAAAATATTGCGCGAAAGAAGGAAAAAAAAAACAACATTGTGAACAAAGCCGCTTGTCGCTTAACTTGATTCTCTGGAAGCCATTACCAACGCCTAGCAACGCATTAAGAAGACGCTCTACTCTCCCCCTCTGACTTCCACACAGCTCAACAAAATATCCTTAAATGCTCAACAACAACCAGACAGCAACAACAACATTATTGCAACTATTCACAGTCATGTTCGCCTGGATCTACCAACTGGTCCCAACTTCATTGCTTTTTAGCGGTGTTGAAGCGGCATTTTAGCAGAACAGAGTAAAATCATCTAAGCATTTCCTGTCGCTGCTGCTTCACCAAGCGCAAACAACAACAACAAAAGCACATAAACTTCATCTTCCAACAGCAAATCTTAATATTAAAAGCAAATCAACAAAATCTACTTTCAACGATTCTGATGACGCTCGATGGATAGCTAGCTGAGTGTACCAT
The DNA here is from genome assembly GCA_914767935.1 of Coremacera marginata. Lineage (NCBI taxonomy): Eukaryota > Metazoa > Arthropoda > Insecta > Diptera > Sciomyzidae > Coremacera > Coremacera marginata. The sequence continues at coordinate 143,693,196 of OU612047.1, forward strand.
CAGCTCGTATGTGCCGCCATTTCGCACTACCGATGCATGGTGTGGTTTGTGTGTGTATGTGTGTTTTTGTAGCACTTCGTCGCCAGCGGCTGTAAATTCAATGCTAACCAAGAGCTTAACGAAAAATAGCGTCGGTAGAAAAAAAAAACGCAGCCGAAAAAATTTGCAGAAAAAGGAAGCAAACAGCAAAAACAACAACAACAACAACAACAACAACACCAGTGATAACAACAGTTTGTAGGCTAAAGCGACAGCTGCAATTCACGCAGTCTGACGAACGCAACGCACCGTCATCAAATAAACGACGACTGCGACTGACTGCTGCCTGCTGGCGGGTTGGCGGCCTGCTGGATACCACATCAACGCGTTAGTTGGTCGGTCGGTCGTTCGTTTGTCCGTCCAGCCTTGATTCGTTTCGAAGCAACTCGAAACTGCTGATGCTCGCTCGCTTGTTGAGGTCCCCGCAACTTGTACGTTTTTATTTTGTTTTCAGTTTTTTTTTCTGTTTAATTTGCTGCTGCTTCTGCAGCCAGCCAGAGCCAGCCAGCTAGTCAGTCACAGTCAACGAGCCAACCTTTTATGCATCCAGCTGCCTCTTGTTATTGTCGTTGTCGTCGTTGTTGTTGTTGCTTGCTATTGCTTCTACTTCTGCTGCTGCTGTTGTTGTAGGAAGCAGCCCATGCGCCGCCACCATTCATTGCTATAGCAAAATTTTCTTTTTTTCCTTCTTACGTTTTACAGTCATCTTCTTCACGTTTGTGTTTACGACAGCCTTTCCTGCCTCTGCTGTCTATCTGTCTGTCTGTCTCGCTGCTTATTCAACTTCAATCCTGGTTGCGGCCACAAAACGTTTCAATTAGTAGCTTTGCGACAGCGTCATACAATACACACGTTTTACACTGCTCTGCTATATGAGCAGTTTGTGAAGAAACTGAATTCTTGCATTTCAAGATTTTAACCAGACTTCATCAGCAGCAGGACCGCTTAAAAATGGCTCCTAAAAAATCATCGATTGTGCTCAATGTGGAGCAGTTCATACACGATGTTGAGGAGCGGCCGGCAATCTGGAATCGCAACTATCACTGTAATAAAGCTTTTCTGGAGCAGATGTGGGAGGAGCTTTCAGCTGCACACAAGCTGCCAAGTAAGTAACGGAATGTTTTTTTTTAATGAAGCTCTTTCCATACTGATTGTTTTTTATCTTTTTTCTACTCTTCCAGAAGTGGTGCTTAAAGCCAAGTGGAAAGGTTTGCGTGATAATTTTCGCGTTGAATATAAACGTATACCACGCGCTGACAATGGTGACTTTCTGCTAGATCCGGCTACATTTGAATCCAAGTGGATTCATTACTATGCGCTGCTCTTTCTAAGTAAGTGTCAAACAGTCAAGTTTGACCAAAATAATGCATGGAACACATTGATAACGGCCACGGCTTTAGTACACGACAAAAGAGAGAAATCTAATCACAGCTACTTGATTATTTTGATAGCGACGCAATAAAAAGCTTTCCCACACACAAAGCCAAATTATTAAATTAACAAAGCTTTTGACATGATCTCTAAGGCCGTGATTATGCTAAGAAGGTGTTCACATGTCAGTCAAATGTTTGAATCAATCAAAATTTTTCTGTTGCTTTCCTATGTAAAAAAAAAATCAGAGCGAAAATTAACTCCAAAATCTTATCTCGTCAGTCAAAATTTTAATTGAGCCTCAGACCTGCATCAATCAGTCGAAGGGTTGCATTATTTTACTTGTCTCTTTTTTAGAAGGCAATTATATTTGTTTATTGTATACTAATAGGCATAATTTCTGGCGTATTGATTTCCTAATGTGATCAATTTGATTCCTAAAAAATCGACTATATTTCCGCTATTGTTTTAAATTTTGAAAAATTTTTATGCACACAAAACAACTCTAAGAAACACTGAAATAAAGTGATGCGCACAGCACGATATGAATTCACAAAATAATAGGTAGCAGAAAAGTAGCAAATGCCTGCGTCGGAGCTTCAATCAAAAAACCGTGTGTGAGCAAGCGTCAAACAAAATTTTCAGAGAGTAAAAAATCGCGATATACTTCAATCATTTGACTGACTTGTGAACACCTACTTAGCAAACATGTTTGGTGAGCTTTTTTGTTGTTAGTGTTTAAGAGCATGAGAGAAAAGTTTATTTCTCATTTTATGCGTAAAACACTTACAACAAAAAAAAAACTCACCAAACGATATAGGCAATGAAAAAAGAGCGATATTGTCGCCTGTCAGAATAGAAATAATTCTATACTGACCAAGGTATATTTAACAAGATAGTGTCGCCCCCCTCGGGGCGGTGGGTACCGTAGCTGTAAAACAGATAGAATATTATAATTTGCAAATTTTATTTGTTTTGCTTTTATTTGTAAAAACCTAGTTTTGACAGGTGCGGTACACACCACAAGAGAGAATTTTAACTACTAACACTATTTTGTCTTATACCATGATACTGACGACATTAACAATTGCGACAACTTCGTCGTTGAGACATATTCACCAAACTCACCTCAGTTAGAAATACATGTAAAACAATTTTGATGTGACATAACTCGTTGCCCCATCGTCAATGTGTTCCATGCATAATGCTGAAAAAAAAAAATATTTTTAACTCCTCTTTTTCTTTCCAAAAAACTTGCCAGCTGAGCACATGCGTCACCGCATGCCCAAGAATGAGCAGGATGCATCCTCCTCCTCCTTCTACTATCCGCAAAGTCAAAGTCAAGAGTGTGAAAAAACTATTGTGGTGCCTGATTTAACGCATGGTCTCATACGCATACCCGACAGCGATGAAGAATTCGACGAAGATGATGTCGAGGATGAAGATGACGATGACGACGACGACGACGATGAAGAAGAAGATGCATCGAATGATAATGAGCTTGCATCGGCGTCACACAAAAGTAATGCCGCCGCCATAGTCAACATTGAGACTCCACCAGCAGCGCACACACAACCGCCTCTAAGCAGCAGCATAAAAATTGAAGAGTCTTCAACGACGCGCTCTCTGCTAAGACCCTTAAAAGATTTACAAAAACAAAATGCCGAAAAGCAAGCCGCCGAAGATCTATCCAAAAAGTCAGCAACAACTGCGATGCCCACAACAATACTAACGGCAGCAATAGCTGCTCTACCCATCAGCAGCTCAGCATCACTCAGCAATTTGGCAGCCTTTACTAGCTCAACGGCGCAACATAAGAAACGCTCTGTATCTCCACCGCCGCTCTATAATAAAGCACATCATGTTGCTACAACAGCGCTTACTGCCGCTGCTCTTAGCAAGGAACGTGATGATTATTCCCATCAACTGCTCAATGGCAATAGCAGTCTGCATGGCAGTCACGAGCATTTAAATTTTACCAAACATTCATATGCGAACGGTTTAATACCGGCTCTTAAATTAAAACGTCCTCGTCTTTCAGAAGATAGCAATTTCAATGGCTCCTCTACAATGGATAACACATCGTCACTAGTGCCGGAGGACGATGATTATCATTATCTGCTTAGTTTGCATCCATATATGAAACAATTGAATGCTGCCCAAAAGTTGCGCATACGCACTAAAATCCAAAAACTTATTTTCAAGGAATTGTATAAGGAAGATTTAGAGGAGACCAAGTAAAGCTGGCCATCAACATTGTAAAGACTGTACATATTGTAATTATATGAAGTGAAGTTTAGTCTTTAAGATGCAAAATTTTAATTTGCGTATTTTTAGTTTTCTCGTTAAGTTAACGTACATATTTTTAAAAAAATATTTAAGCATTAATGTATTTTATAATAGTTGCTAAGAGTTTTTTTTCTGAATTATAATAAAAGAACTATTTTTCGTTTTAATAATGATGTTTCACAGTTTTTATAATATTTTTTTGGTTATTTTGTGATCAGGGCGTGTGTTTATGTATGTGTTCTTAAGCTCCCCTGTAGGAAAATCAACTAATTTAGAAGTAGTTGAAAAAGTAGTTTTTTGTCAACCACAACTAGTTGAAATTCTGACTTTTTTCCATAGAACGAACGAACATATTTTGTATGGTGATGTCCGCTAAATAAGTCAATTGACTTTCATCTGCATATATTTTCAACTACTTGTTAAATTTTAATTATTTTTTAACTACTTTAAAATAAATCAATTGAAAACTAGTTAATATTTCACTTACTGAAGATGAATATAAAAGCACACAAATTTTCAATTTCTATACATCAAAGAGATCATTTATTTGGCTGTGCATATATTGAAAACTAGCTGAATACCCGGCTTAACTCGGGAGTGAAATCGAACTTTAGAAGGAATTTTGTGTGCATCTTTCAAACCGGTAACTTTGACGAAATGAGCAAAATGTAGCTTCGACATCTGAAAATTATGAGAAAAAGTTAAGGAAATCGTGATTTGTGTGTGCGTGCCGCCGATCGCTTGCAAAAATATATTTTCAAGTTTCATATTGTATTCGATAGATTGCACATTTTTGAAAAAAATCCGAGCAAAACGAATTCTTGGCAATTCGCGAGGAAACTGGACAAAAATTAAATAAGCACTGAAAATAGAAATTGAAATGTCAAAACAACGCCAACTTACGACGCAACTGACTTGCGCATGTGTTGATACGTACTCAAATACCACAGAATTCGGCATCAGCTGTCCTGATTTACGAAAAAATAAAGTGGAATATAAATACACATATAGAAGAAAAGAAGATATTTATCACCCATTGCGCTTTGCTGCGCCTTACAGTATTTTGTAGTACAGCGCCCTCTGGGGTTCAAGATATAGCAAAATACATAGCGCCAAAAGAGTCACCATATTAGAAAACCCCTATATACCAATTTTCATGAAAATTGGATAAACAGCTTAGAAGTTTTTTTAAATATTTGTACACAGCGCCTTCTGGTGTTCAAGATAGAATAGAGTAGATAAGTCATAAAAACTCACCATATACGAAAACCTCTATACACAAATTTTCATGCAAATCGGATGAACGGTTTCGGAGATAAACTATAAAAACAAAATGCCTTAAACACGATCGCAGCGCCACCTACCGGGTCCAATTGTGAGTCTGAACCGTTCAGGGATCCACTCAAACACACACACAAAAAATTTCATCAAAATCAGTGCAGCCGTTAAGGAACAGTTTAATAACATACACACGGTCAAACTGGACAACAGTTTAATAACATACACACGGTCAAACTGGACAAAAGCGCCCTCTACTTTCGAGAAAGAGCAAAAAAGATACCACCAGAACCCTTGCCGTACTCGAAAATCGCTATTTACAAATTTTCATCCAAATCGGATGAGCCGTTTTGGAGTTTTTCACGATTTCCTAAGATTTGTACTACTCTGGTGTTCGAGAGAGAAAAGAGTAGATAATAAAGGCGTGCACAGATACAACTGAATGCACCAGTTTGTATGCTTTCCTATTTTGAGTGAGTATAGATGAGTAAAATTTAGTTTCTGTTACGAGTTGGTATTGTTACTCTTTCTAACAGTTATGGTGTGGTGTGTACAGAGAGAAAGAGAGTAACATATTTGTTTGCATCTGTTTCTCCCAAACTGGTATAAACAGATATTGGTGGTGACACCATAAGTACTTATGGTATGTTGTTGATCAGAACGAGTTGTTGTTATTAAATTAGCTTTTAATAGAATAATTCCTGTGTAGGATCATTGAATTTTACTGAAAATAAAAAGTATTTAATAAACAGTAACAACTTTTTATTTTATTTTTATTTAAAGTTTATTAATAACAAAATAACAATTCATTTTTAAAATAACATTTAAGAAGCTTTTAACATCAATCTTTGGATGAAAAACATAAACACAAGAATTCATATGAGTATTTAAATTGATTGAAACAAAAGTAGTGTTGGGCTTTGTAATCAATTTCAATTAAAATTAATATACAAAGTAAACTTAAACAAAATAATTCAGTCTTTTGAAGTTTAATTACATACATATAACAAAAAAGGGATCGTTGCATTTCAAAATAAATACAGGGAATGATCTAAACAAAAAAATCAGTGTTTTGAGTTTATATTTATGAATAAAATTTCATTAAACGATTTGCTATTGCATCCTATTTTATATCTTTTATCAGTTATTAAAGCCCTAGCGATGGAAAAAATCCTCTCAGACGGAGCACTTGAAGCCGGAATAGCCAAAACTCGGCAGCTTAATTTGTACAATAGTGGAAATTCATTTTTTCTGTCATTCCACCACTTTAAAAGATCAAAGTCATGTTGTAAGGACACTTTTGTATTTTTATATTTTATTATTTCGTTTTCAATCCTCAATTCGCTAGAATGAACTTCCTGGATTGGTTGAACGTACTTTTCAAACAATGAATATATTGTGGAGGTATTTGTAGCAATTTGTAAATCATCAGTATTGCTTTCATTTGAGTAATGTAACAGCAATGATTTACACTTATTTATTACATCAGTTTGTTCATTTGAATCAAATTGAGTAAGGTGGTTAGCTGGTGGAAACAAAAATATTGCTAGTTTATGATATATTGTTATATGGCTGTCGACTAGAGAAATTAGCGTGTCATATAATTTTGTTTTAAATTCTTTGATAAAACTAGGTTCATTGTCATTTGTGGTGTTACACATCACTTTCAATTTATTTATATGAGGATGAACCAAATGCAACGTAGGATAGGAGCTTCCCTCAAGTTCTTTCGAAGCATCCATAAACGGTTTTAAAATAGATATCAAGAGATCTAAATGGTATTCTATTAAAATATTGTATTTTTCTGTTAATTTTTTTTCATTGAGGACTCTTTGAATTTCTGTAAAATTGTTTTTTATAGACAAAATTGTGGTATATACCGTATTCCATCTTGTGGGTGTGTAGCTTTTAAGTGATGAGTTAAGATCTACATTTAAACCAGATTTCTTAAAAAACTTTACTAGTTTTGATGCTGTTACTATTTCTTGAATCTGTGATGACCCTTTTATGCATTTTTCAATTGTGTTGTGAAGCAAATGATTTATGCAGTTGATGTTTTCATGTTCTATTAAAGCTGATTTAATGTTACTTCCTCTGTCGGTAACAACAACAGTGGCATCATTTAAGGAACAGTTAAATTCGCCAAGTAATGTAGCCAATTTTTCTTTTATTTTGATGACTATCCATAAGAAATAAATAGGACGTTATATATAACATGTGTATAGAAAACAAATATGTATGCAACTTTATTTTGTAAATATTCATGTTACTCTTTTTAATAAGACTGTATTTTTACCTGTATTTGGAGATCCCTTCATTGATTTTACTCCTAAAAGCTTATTTTTGCACTCTCCATCCATAATAAAATGACATGTTAGGGCAAGATAGGAAATTTTTAAAAAAATTCTCCGTCCACAAATCGCACGTGAGCGAGTATCCAATTTCCCGTATCGATGATATCTCTGAATGAAGCTTGTTGAATTGTATTATATAACTATTTTCCACATTTCGAGAAATTGTAGTAGGATGTGGGATCAATGCATCAACGTTTAGGTTACTCCCGAATTTAATTCCAAATGACAGAAGTAACTTCGAATACTCTTTCAATCCAGCATCATTGACTATAGAATATGGGCGAATATCTTGAACAACCCAATTGGTCAAAACTTCTGTGCATGCCTTTTTAGCTTCTTGGTTTGGCTCAACTAGTTCTTTGTTTTCACTTTTCATCAATAAATAGCACTTATGCTTATTTAAATTTGAAAGGGCGCTTTTGTTGTACGAGTATTTATAAACATTTGTACATGTTTTACATGCAACAAAATTTAATATTTCTTCATCATTTTCATCTTTTATTATTCCAAAACATTCCCATATTTTGCTTCGACCCCTTTTGTCACTAATTTTGTATGTTCCAGATTTAATATTTTCTTTTACATTTGAACTATTCATTTTAGTTTGTTTTTCTTTTCAAATTCCAATTAGCACACTATTTTATTTGTTCCACCACCAGTAACTACAAAATACTTATGATACCACAGTTATTTGAGAACAAAAAGCAAATACATTCCTCACTCATACTCAATACTACACTCAAATGTTTCTCTTTTGTGTGGTGTGGTGTGTTCCTACAAAAATAAACACACCACAACTGTTACACTCATTCTCTGATTTATACCCATGGTATATTGGTATGTATATGGTGTATTCGTTTTGTTATCACTTGCAGTTACACTGCTGCACGTGTTTAGTAGATAAGTCGAAAAAACTAAGCATGCCCGAGAACCTCTACATACAAAATTTCTTGCATATCGGTTGAACGGTTTTGGACTTTTTTGATGTGATTTAAAATATTTGTAATACAGCGCCCTCTGGTGTTCAAGATAGAACAGAGTAGATAAGTCATGAAAACTCACCGTATCCGAAAACCTGTACATACCAATTTTCATGTAAATCTAATAAACGGCTTAGGAGTTTTTTGACGTTTTTTAAAATATTTGTACTACATACATAAATTCATTACGTGAATGCAGTTTACGGAAGCAGTTTCCAAAAACGGGCACGCCACCGCCTGAGTACATGAGCGAAGGTGCCGATCCAATTGATCATAATTGTGTGGATACTGCGCCTGTTATTTTACACAACACAGCTTTTTGATGCTTCACTTCAAAATATGAGGTAAACAAGCGTGTCGGCGAGATTTTCCACGCTTTGCAACCATCAATCATGGTCGATGGACACACCGCTATTTTGCTTAGTGCTTATTTTAAGTGTCAATCGCAATGAAGTGATGGAGCAGACTCGACGCTACGTAGGAAAAGGCGTGCGTCTTTACTACTGAAGTGATGAGGTGTTTGCTGAATGGTTAAGCAATGCATCAATTTCCGTACAAAGTCCAAATTGTGCAATGTTTGCTAAACACTACCAGTTTCTAATTTGAATATCTTCACGCTTTAAAATGTTTGACACAAGAAGTGGTTTTTTAGATTTAGAATCAGTGTTGCCACTTCTTAAAGCCCAAATTCCTCAAAAATTCCTCAAATTTAAATGAAATTCCTCAAAGAAATTTTTTAACGATATTTTAATTAAATAAAAATTGTAAATACGTATTAGTTTTTAAAATTTATTTGTAGACATATACGCTGCAGTATTGCTATTTCTTTCAATGGTTTTTTTATATTTAACACGTTAACGCTCAGAAGGACACTTTTTGGTTGAAACTTTCAGTAGATAAATTTGAGCACAAAAAACGAAAATATTTTTGAAAATACCTATTATTACTATTTTCAAATGAGCTCTATACGATTCATAGTTAAATAATCTAAAATAGTTAAAAATAGTTTTTTGTGATTTATTTTTTTATTTTTCAAAAAAATTTTACACTGGGAAAGAATTTTTTTTTTACAGTCGGAAACATAATAGAAGGTGGACGGCATATAAATTTTCCAAAAGTGTTTGATTTTTTTACTACCATTTTTCTCTCAAAATGGCGGCTCAAAAAATAAGACTCAAAATTTTTTATATGGTAACCCTAGAAAAATTTAATAAAAGGACACATTTTTCTTATAAGATGAAAATTTATGGAGTCGAACAAGCAGAACAAAATTTTTAATAAAGTAAATTCTGTAAGAAAACTATTCATTTAAATATTTTGCCTTTCTGGTAATTACTTTTTTAATATTTGATTTAGGGTCGCAATGGAAAAAATTAGAAATCTTCCTTTTGGGCCGCCATTCTGAGAGAAAAAATTCGTATCACTACCTTTAATTGGGTTTCCGACACTAACAGCCCTATTCTGTTGATTGACAATTGTAAATTTATTGACAACTGTAAAAATGTCTTATTCTTAAATATAAACAAAAGCTCATAACATTACAAAACTGTTAGCAACATTAAAAAATATTCAGAACAAATAAATAAGCGAAACATTTTGAATGTTTTCAACCCCTTGGGCCAAAAAATAGCACATAAAAGACTAGCTTGTCAATGAATTTACAGTTGTCAATCAACAGAATAAGGCTATAAGAAACAAATGTTTATAAATGTTCAAAATCATGTTGGAAATCAAATTTTTGAGATTTTTTCAACTATTGCGTCGTGTAAAGCACCCTCAAAAATAGTAGGAATAGGTATTTAATTAAAATATTTTCGGGCTTATCGTTATTTTTCTGCTCAAATGTCAAACAAAAATTTTCATTCTGGGTGTTAACGAGCAAAATAAAAGAAATGGTTACAATTGCCAAATTCCTCAAAAATTACTCACAGCCACTGCAAATTCATCACGTTTTGAGGAATTCCTCACAAAGTGGCAATACTGTTCAAAATGTACTACCCATGGTAGAATTATAAGGTAAGGCCGACTTGGAGAGGAATGGAGTAGAAAGCAGAATAATGGGAGATAGATATCAAAATCAGCTGTTCATCGCGAATTTCTTTATGCTCACGTTTCGCAGTTGTTTTTAGGTTAAAACTGTTACAGGTTTTTTTTTTGCAATTTAAAGACTTCTTTCACATTTTATAGTTTTTATTACACTTTTTTTATAATATTTTCACTCAAATTATCAGAAATTTGACACCCGCGACCGCACTGTTTGCAACTTGGAAACATAAAATATTTTCATCATTTGGAATTTCTACGAAATTCGTCGTTTTGACATATAACTACCTTTTCATTATCCACTCTTCGTTGACGCGTGAGGGCACTCAGCGAAGCGGCCCTACCTTATTATTGTATCATGGTACTACCGACAAAGTTCTCAAAATATTTCTGTTACGTTTTGCTTCATAATTCGTTTTAAACCAGGCCTGGGCGCTCACTAAGCGCTCTCTGAGCGTAACTTTTGGCATGTACACAAAGCTCACAACACAAGATATATAATTCAGAATATATCAGACTAAAGAAGAATATAATTCAGTCGTTCGCTGACGTTGATGCTGTGATAACCTATGTCGCTTTGCGCTTCAAATTGTATGAACTCAGTGTGCGCGATTTGAGAGCGCACCAATACTAACAACACAAGATAAATTGTGACATAGTAATAGAATGCCCAGGGCAAGGTTGATTTATAAGGTTGTCGCAAGGGAGAGAGCGAGTACCCATAATTGTCAAATCGAAGTTGACAGCTCATAGAAAATCTACAAGTGCTCTCTATTATCATCCGTTCTTCTTTCGTAGTCATTCGCAAAATTGGCTGGTTTTGACAATTATGGGTACTGAAAAGAGAGTGCGATCAGCCCTGCGACAACCTTATAAATCAACCTTGGCCCAGGCCTGTTTTAAACTGATTTTTGTTTTTTCCAGAAACTAACGGTACAACTGCATTGAAAAATGCATGCAGCTGTCGCATTATCAATTCTGTGGCTTTCGCTGTTGAAGTAATTTAGTGGCGAGGAAATTATTCTTAAACAAAGAAATACTTTATAATTTAGTAAAATAATTAATAACAAAAGGTAAGTGATAAAATGAAATGTGAATTTTAATAAAAGGCACTATTGTTGTTTTTTACCAGACATGGGAGCAGACAACAAAGAATATAGAAAATTTGCTGTGCGAAGGGGAAACACATCGAGCAATTTCAGTTAAGCTAAAAGTTTCGAACTGTTGGTGTAATAAGTAAACGAGGAAAAAATTTAAGGATTTCATTAGTCAATTACGCGAGCGCGAGATTGTTAGAGACATACGAAAGAGGCAAATACGAAAATGCCGTACAGATATGCAATAGCCTTAAAAACTTTTAAAATTTAAGCGTCAGTGTAGAGATAGTTCGACGAACTTTGAGCGATACTGGACTCAAAGAACGCGCAAAAGTAAAAGCAGCCATTGCTCACAGAGAGACACAGAAAGTTACTTTTGGAATTTGCAAAAAAATACAAAGACTGGAGCTCAAACGATTGGAAGAGGGTTATGTGGTCAGATGGGACCAAAATAAATCGCTTAGGAACAGCCGCAGGCCGTGAGTAGGTGTCTTATATTGAAATTCTACGAAGTCATTTACTTGGCACTGTATAAGACTTGGAAGTGAGTTCTTGGGATATTGCCTTTCAGCAGGACAATGATGCGAAGCACACAGCAAAGCTGACACGAAAGTGGCTTCAAGATAATGGAATTGGCCACCGAAACATTAAATTGGCCACCGCAATCCCCAGGCCTCAATCCAATGGAGCACCTATGGGGTATGCTAAATAAATCAGTAGTGGGCGAAACTGGTACTATAAATGAGTTGTGGCTTAAGGTACAAAATGCGTGGGGGAATGCTTTTGGTCTAGGAATTTGCGGAAACCTCATAGACAGTATGCCTACGAGAATAAAAGCCGTAATTAGTGCACGAGTAGGCTACACAAAGTATTAATATTTGTTTTTAAATCTTTCTTTGTGAAGTCACAAAATTGATCACAATGAATGTTCTTGATTTATATTTTTTTATAAAAACTATAAAAACTGAGATATAGGGATTCGAAATCAAACCTGTTGTCAGAATTTAAAAATTACAAGGATTTACAAAAATACAAAAAAAATTACGTGAGAACCCTATCCGTTAACCCTAATCCTGATATCAAATTCAAAACCAGCCATCCCATAAAACTGTCAACCACGGTATCTCTCTAAGGCAGCGCTTATATACAAAACGTTTCACTTTTTGAAGCGAAGCTTTTTACTCCTCGTTCTGTGATTTGCTTGGAGTGAAATCTGAAAAATTTTCGACAGATTTTTTCTTGGAAATTTGATGGTATCTTTGTTGCTAGCGCTTATTACAACAAGAAAATTTAATACTTTAATATTAAATACTAAAAATATTTTAGGCGTTCCCCGTGGGGGTCGAACCCACGTCCTCTTAACTGAGAGTCCGATGCACTATCCACTAGGCCACAAAGACTTGTTAGAAACAATTGGTAATTCAATGCTAATTATAACAGAAGCTATGCTGCAGTAGATCCTCACCATCTATCAATAGATAGAGGATTGTGTATTTGCTATGCTACAACTATCAAAAATTTGCTTTTATTTGCCGCAAGGTGTCTCCAGCGTTTGTGATGCTGTTGGTACGAAAAAAATTAGCAATGCCCACAAGTGCGTTTTTAAGTGTCAAAAAAATAGATATCAATAAATATGGAATTAACAAACGCATGCATGAGTCAGTGCAGCCAAGTTCACAACCATGTGTGGAGAGTTAAAATGGAGAGTCGCTGGCATTATATGTAATTGGTGTGGAAATTTGACATTCAACAATAAAAAAATAAGCAGTAAATATGTTTTCTGTATATATGTAATTTATTTTGTTATTTTAAATTTTTGAATTTAAAAGTTAATTTATTAAAAAGAAAAAAATTAAGCTATCAAATCTATGTAACAGCGAAAAAGCTTCGCTTCTCTCGTGTGTCCAACGACGCACCTGTGTTTTTGTAACATGTATGTATACGTGTTTTTTTTTAAATTTTTCCTCAATAAAAATCGCCACATCACCACCTAAGAAGTTTCACTTCAAAATCTTGGATAGAACATTTTTTAAAAAAAATATATAAAAAAAATAAATATTAAAAATATTTAAAATCTTAAAATTTATTATTAAACAAAATTTTAAAAATACATTCTGTCAAAATAGATTGGTAAAATTGGTCAGTTGGGTTCAGTTGAAGACGTTTACGGATGACCAGAGCGAGGCAAATTTTCCACCACATTTCTACCGCTTTTTAATGCACTGTACTACTCATTGTGGCGGCCGTGGCGTAGTGGGTAGAGTGTGTGACTCTTACGCCAGAGAACCCAGGTTCGAATCCTCCATCTGACACAAAATTTTTTCAATTGAATTCATTTTTCTGTACGGCCGTCACCTCTCTGCAGACAATGGCAAACCTCAGAGAGTAAAAACTGCCATGAAAAGCTTCTTGAGAACATAAGCCGTTTGGAGTCGGCGTAAACATGTAGGTCCAGTTCTCGATCATTTGTGTGCAAACATTTCACATCACACAAAACACAATTGATCATAAGAAGCTCGGTCAAAGTCCTTTCAAGGGCTGAAATGGCCATTTCGTTTTTTTTTTTCGTACTACTCATACATCGGTGATTCCATGCCAAATCGGACGCTTTTGTCGAAAAATTGATTTTGACTATTCCGATTTTTTCAAATTTTTACAAGTCGATAGTGCTTAAAATAAAAATATTTGCATATTTTTTTAAATTTTTTGAAGTGCAAACTTCTTAAAGCGCGTTGAGCTTTTGCTTATGCCGTGGTTATGCTAGGCAAACATGTTTGGTGAGCTTTTTTTTATCATATATATTTTTCTATACCTGCCACGCCTCCTTATTGGCGTTACAAACGGAATGTCAAATTCAATATACAGCTTTCGCAGTACGCGGTTGGGGTATAAAAATAAGTTTTCGTATTCCTTATCTTTTGTGCTTTCTACGAACTTTTTAAACTCGTAACCAAAGAAGCGAAATAAGCAAATCTAAATCTTAACAATACTCAAAGAAAGAAACCATCATGGTGAGGGTGAGTTACATAAATATTCATTACATCTTTAAGTTTTTAAAGCTCAAAGTTAACAGAATGAGTTTAATGACCCTATAGGAACAAACTAACTTGTTTTTAAAAACAACTAATTAAAAAACTTATTTAAAATAAACTAGTATATGAACTACTTTGAATTATGTTAATGCGGCAGCCACTTCAATTCTAAAAAGTTTTTATTGCATTATATATAAAGTAATTGTAATACTACTTAAAAACAAGTGGTTGATAAACTACTTTGAATTATATTAAGGTGGCAACTACTCTGATTTTGACATGTTTTAATTGCAAATTTTTATTAGATTGCAAGTTTATATATATTTCATTAAATATTATTAACTTTAGGCTTCACTAACATTTTGTTTCAAAAAGACATATTTTTTTATTTACGACATTGAGCTGCAAGACAGACGTGGCAAACACACTTTAAAACTGATAGACTGCCTCAAAACCCTGTGAAACGATTAAAAATTCTTTATTATTTAAGATATTTAAATAACAAACTGGTAGTGTGATCAATTTCGTGAGTCATCGATTCTCATATTTGAGTTATTAAAAATCATTAATATCAGTATTACCAATTGAAGCACAAATCATTTATAGCGTAAATATTGAATAAACGGAATATTTTTTATGGAATTTTGTATTTTATTTCTTTTGAGATGTTCTCTCTCTCTCTTTATCTTCTCTTAGGCTTTGTTTCTTAGGCCGTGGTTAAGCTAGATAAACATGTTTGGACAGCTTTTTTGTTGTTAGTGCTTTTCCCAATAAAATGAAAAATAAGCTTTTCTCTCGTGCTCTACGACACTAACAACAAATGAGCTCACCAAACATGTTTATCTAGCATACATATCCACGGCATTAGACAAAATTCTTTCTTATTCTAGAAGAAAAAGAGTGTATACAGAGAAGTTTCACTTCTTTACTGTATACACTAGAGATGCCCAAAATACATCGATACATCGAAAAACATCGATATATTGGTTCGATGCATCGAAAAAGTTCGATGTTTTCTTATTAACAATGTTTAATCGATGTATCGATGTTTTTTTTTCGATGCATCGATGTCTTTTTCCAGGCGTTAAAACCTTTTAAGTGTTATCATTTTTAGTATTCAACAATAAATTTTATCATATTAAAAAAAGTAGGATTCGAGATGTGTTTAGTGTGAAAATATAAAGAAAATTTTGCAACTCTGCGATTCTTTACCTGTCAAACTTTTTAAGAATATATTGTAAGCATTTTTTTCATTTCTTGATAATTTTGGGCGATCACGTTTGCGTTTTTCGCAGAAAAAAAAAGTAAACTGCATCAATAATAATATGAATTACTAATTTTTCTTTTCATTAAATACATTTATTAACAATTTCAGAATAATGTCATGGCAAAGAAGCAACATATGGCAATATTTCCAGAAAATTGACTCAAGCGCAAGCAGATGCAAAATTTGCCAAAAAGTAATAAAGACAGCCGGCAATACATCCAACATGGTTGGTCATGTGAGAAATGTACAAACAGCAGTACTTATGAAGGATTCCACATCAAATTCGACATCTGTGAATCTAAAATTATTACAATTATTATACAACTGAACCTGCCGGGGGCTCCGATGGGACAATCAGTGAAACCAGCTCCGGTTTGCCATTCAAGCAGCAAAAAACAATTGAATCTTCTTTTTCTGATGTGTACTCCTCCTCATTTGGCGCAAAAGCTAGGAAAATAAATAATTGCATTTTATATATGATATGTAAAGACAATCATCCCTTTAGTATAGTGGAGAGTGAAGGATTCCAAAATTTGCTTAAAGTGGCTGTGCCGCATTACAAAATACCGGGGAGAAATACGTTGACCAAATGGATTGACGATAAGTATGAAGCTATGTCAAAAAATTTTAAGAAAAAATTGGCCACAATAGAGCATATCACGCTAACAACAGACATTTGGTCGGATTCTATGCAAATGCGTAGCTTTTTGGGGGTAACAGATCATTTTGGAATTGGCATTGAAATGAACACAGTGACCCTGGGTGTATATGAATTGGAGGAAATACATACTTCCGATTATATTTGCGAAATGATGTCGAAAATTTGCGAGGAGTGGGACATAGATCGCAATGTGATATCAGCTGTTGTGACTGATAATGCAGCAAATATGGTAAAAGCTGTTGACTTAGCTTTTGGTAAAGATAATCATATATCCTGATTTGCTCACAAGCTTAATCTTGTTGCTCAGTCAATTTTGCAATCATCTGACTTGCAAAATATATTGACAAAAATTAAATTCATTGTCGCCTGGCTTAAGAGAAGTGTCGCCAGTGATGAATTAAGAAAAGCAACAAATCCTGGCACGAAATTAATTCAAGATGTTTCAACTCGGTGGAACAGCACCTATTACATGCTGCAAAGATTTTTAGAGCTTCGAAATATAGTCAATGATATTGTTAACCACCACAAAACTGCTCCTCCAATGCTCTGTGGATTGGAACTTGATATTGTTTCTTCAATTCTGCTCATATTGCGCCCTTTAGAAGCTGCTACTAAAGAAATCTCAGGGGAGAAATATTGCACAAGCAGTAAAGTTATTCCTCTAATTCGATGTATGACATCAAAAATTAAAGATATGTCTTTTGACGAGCCATTGGCTTGTGCAATCCAAAAGCTTCTTTTAAAAGAAATTGAAAAGGGAATGGAAGAAATTGAATTTGTTGCTCCACTGGCTGTTGCAACGGTTTTAGATCCACGTTTTAAAAAAAATGCACTTCATGGATCCCTTAGCCTGTGCAAGCGCAACTGAAAAAAATAAAGGATCTCATAACAGTTTTAATTAGCCAAGAGGAATCATTTTCTACAGAATCTGAGTCTGATCATTCTGAAATAAGCCAGGAAAATGTCAACTTGTGGAGTGATCAACATAAATTGTTTAATAAAAGCTTTAAAACTAATGGAACATTGGATTGCCTCCAGGATGAATTGTCAATTTACTTAAAAAGTCCTGTGGGACGGTTAAACGAAAATCCATTGGAGATTTGGATGGATTTAAAAGCCCAGTTTCCAGTTTTGTATAAATTGGCTTTTAAGTATTTGACTATTATGGCAACTGAAAGACTTTTTTCGAAAGCTGCTCAAACACTTAACCAGCAAAGGAATAGACTGAAGGGAAAGCGTCTTCATAAATTATTATTTTTACAAAGCCTTGATCGTCACTATTGGGACTTATAGCTCCATATATTCATTACTTTTTTATCTACATAGTTATATCTTTTCATGAAATACAAAATAAACAACATCAATGTTTCATTAAATTTGTTAAGTTAATAGATATAATTGTTGAGTTTATAGAGAAAAAAATCAAAACATCGATGTTTTTATTCGATACATCAATGTTTTTTTACAATACATCGAAGCCAAAAACATCGATGTTTTTTCTTTAAGCGATGTTTTAAATTGTATCGATGTACAATTTCGATGCATCGAAACAGAAAAAACATCGATGTATTTTTTCGATGGGCATCCCTAGTATACACGCTATACTGTTTATTTTTTATATTATTTTAATTTGTTTTCAAAATATATTTTATTTTTTAAACTTTATTTAAATTTTTTTTTTATACATTCTCTTTTTTTTGTTTATTTTATCTCCATTCTCCGAACTAGTTTCTGCTTTTAATTGGAAATTGCTATTGTTTTTTTAATATACAACATTATAATATTCTAAACTAATCAAATTCTCTTCAAAAATTGCAGGTGAAGTTTATGTATTGGACGATGGCGGTGAGGTTGATTTAGATTTAGGCAACTACGAGCGGTTTTTGGATATAACTCTGCACCGCGATAACAATATAACGACTGGCAAGATATACAAATTAGTAATTGAGAAAGAACGCACTGGTGAATATCTGGGCAAGACAGTGCAAGGTAAGAATTTATGCCATACAAAAATAAAATCAATTTTAATAAATTTGTTTTTCTTCCCCACCCTCCGTCACAGTTGTACCACACATTACAGACGCTATACAAGAATGGGTGGAACGCGTTGCACAGAATCCAGTGCGCGGTTCATCGAAACCGCAGGTATGCATAGTCGAATTGGGTGGAACTATTGGCGATATTGAGGGGATGCCTTTCGTTGAAGCCTTTCGTCAATTTCAATTTCGTGTAAAACGTGAGAACTTTTGCTGTGCACATGTGTCGCTGGTGCCATCACCACGCTCTACAGGCGAGCCAAAAACTAAACCAACTCAAAGCTCAGTGCGTGAGCTGCGTGGCTTGGGTTTAACACCCGACTTGATTGTCTGCCGCTCAGAGAAACCCATTGGTCTGGAAGTTAAGGAGAAGATTAGCAATTTTTGTCATGTGGCACCAGATCAGGTCATTTGCATACACGATCTAAGCACTATCTATCATGTGCCGCTGCTGATGGAACAGAATGGTGTTATAGAATTTTTAAATGAGCGTCTGCAGCTCAATATACAGCCAAGTAAGCGGGAGAAGTAAGTGCAAAAATTTAATTTATTTCAAAACTTGCTGTAAAAACTGAAACTTTACAAATTAAAATTTATTTATTTTTCTACCTAATTGTGTAGATGCTTACAGCAGTGGAAGGATTTGGCGCGTCGCACAGAAATACTACACCGGGAAGTGACCATTGCCATTGTGGGCAAATATACCAAACTGGAGGACTCTTATGCCTCCGTAACAAAATCGCTGCAACACTCCTCCTTAGCTGTGGGCTACAAATTAAATCTGAAATTTATTGAAGCATGTCACTTGGAACCGGCTACATGCGAACATACACCCTCGCAGTACCATGAGGCCTGGCAGATGCTGTGCAATAGCGACGGTGTCGTTGTACCCGGTGGTTTTGGCTCACGCGGCATGGAGGGCAAAATCATAGCCTGCAACTGGTGTCGCAAGAAGAAGAAGCCCTTCCTGGGCATATGTTTGGGTCTGCAAGCTGCAGTCATTGAGTTTGCGCGCAATGTGCTAGGTCTAAAAGATGCCAATACCACAGAAATCGAACCGGATACTGGCAATGCGCTAGTTATTGATATGCCTGAGCATCATACAGGTCAAATGGGCGGCACCATGCGTTTGGGTAAACGCACAACCATTTTCTCCGAAGAATACAGCGTCATCAAACAGTTGTATGGCAATCCAAAGTCGGTAGATGAGCGCCATCGACATCGTTACGAGGTCAATCCCAAATATGTGCCACAACTGGAGGAGCATGGCATGCGTTTTGTAGGTTATGATGCGGAAAAAACACGCATGGAAATCATTGAATTGAAAGATCATCCCTTCTATGTGGCCACACAATATCATCCCGAATATTTGTCGCGTCCTTTGAAGCCGTCGCCGCCATTCCTAGGTTTGATTCTAGCCTCAGTGGGACGTCTGTCGAATTATATAGCACGTGGTTGTCGGCTCTCCCCACGCCAAATGTCGGATGCTTCTTCCGATGAGGAGGAGGTGGTAAATATGTTTAAAACGATACAAGTAAATGGCAGCGATGGCGGCAACAAACTGACCCCCACATCAGCGGCAGCAGCAGCTTGCCGGAGTCATAAACAGGTGCTAATAAACGGCTTGGCTGAAGGCGTTGTAAACGTGGTGTTGCCTAATGGTGTGGACAATGTCAGCAAGAATGGTTTTCCACATGATTACGAGCAAGAGGAGCAGCAGCAGCAGCAGGATTAAGCAGGCCAACAGCAGAACAGTTGTTGTCATCGTGCTCGTAATATTTTATTTAGGGTTGTTAAATTTACATAAGTTTACAGTTATTTTTTAAACTAAGTGTATCAGTTTTTCTATTTTTTTTTTTTTATAAAGTAAAAATTAGGTGCTTTACGAAAAATTCTAAACACTGCAAGAGTAGAAAAAGGGGAGAAAAAAAGAAGAAAAATCTAATTTTTTCAAAGAGCTGCTTTTATTAATAATTATTACTACAGAAATCTAGGCTTAAAATTATAATGTTTTCATTAACTGCATATCTTGAATTTTGAATGTTTTTAATGTTCTCAACTTAAAATAATAAATTTTATTTCTTAGTAATAAAATGTTAAAAATATTAATATATTTTCATCACTTCAATTTTGATATTTTCTGTTACTTATTTTGAATATTTCAAGAGTTTAATTATACAGTTAAAATTTAAAGATTTTAATAATTTATTTCCTTCAATTGTACCAAAAAATGTTGTCAGTTTCAGATAAATTTTGTCAATTTTAGTAATACCGTTAAATTTTATCATTTTAAAGCACTCTCCAAGCGTCTTAAATTAAAAGTTTGCATTGTTTTTAAAATCTTAAAGCATAACAAATTTAAGCTATATTTAAAACTACAACGTTTCATTCTAAAATTGTTACATTAGAATCATATGGCAAATTTTATAAATTTTAAACTCTTAAACTTTTTTTTTGTTTTGTAATCTCATTTTCTCTAATATTTAATTTTTTAAATTAATAGTACTCTGTTTATTTAACTTTGAATAAATATATTTATAAGAAGAAATATTTTGACCAATTCTTTAAATTTCCTCTATGTTGTCTTCAATTTTGGGCTTTTTTGGTCAAGTGGTTTAAAGTACCACAATACTTTGGTATTGTTTAATGTTTAGAAATGAAAAAATGTCAAGTGCAATATAATTGTTTATATTGTGATGTGAACTATAAAGTAATGTGTATTTATATATTTTATGTTTTTTATAATTTAAATAATAAATTAATTGTTTAATGTTTTAGATTCAATAAAATAATCCCCTGAAGAAGGGAGGAAAAACTTCCGAAACGTCGGGAAAATTGAATAAATTATTTTAAAAATTTAATTCAAAAAACCACTTGACCACAAAAGCCCAAAATTGAAGACAAAATATATTTACTTTATTAGTTTTATCATAAACGCATGTCTTCTACTAACTTTAAGTGTTTCATTTTGAAATAGCAGCAAATATAACAGATCTACTGTATATTCTTTGTTTAAGAATTTTCTTTTCTCTTTTTCTTTAGTTTAAAAATGCCAATTGTTGTAATTAATTGAATTAATATCTATTATTTTGCATATTGTTTTAAGCTATTAAAATTGTAAAATTTTATACAAATATACTTTTTGTCGTTTTACTCGATAATAATAAATGGCATCCATAGCTATAGATTAACAAAAATTTGTTTAAAAAAAATTGATTAGCAGCATTTGTTAATTTCACACTCAGTGCATTCATTCATTATCTTGTTCTACGCCACCAACTCGTGTGTGATTGCAGCGAAGACGAATTAAACCTAGGACCAGGGAACGAAAATATACGGTACCAATGAGTATATATTAAGGAGGGAATTTTTCTCGCTCTGGAGTTTTACCCTGCGTCCACACGTGCAAGTAATCACTTGCAAGCAAAGATAACAAGATAGGAAACTTCTGTGGGGAATCCTTGTTCACCTAAAGTAAAACACACGTACACGAAAAATTCGTTCACCACGAATTTCTTAACTCTCATCTGACTTTGTTTTTGCTCAACTGTCAATTTCCAAAAATAGTGAGGTGAATATGTCAGTTGCTAATTATGCTGCTTAAGAGTTACCTGTAAAGTGCATTAATTGATAAATTAATGCATTATGTAAAGTGCATTAATAAATGTACTTTTATACATACAAAACACATTATTTCTTCCAAAAAGTAAACAACTTTTACATGGAAGATTCGGGTTAAAAATATCAGCTGTTGAAATTTATGAATGAAATAAATTTTTTTCCATTTCATTGTCAGTAGTAGAGTTGCCAGTTTCACTTTTTTCATGCTAGCTTTTAATATGAAAAAAAACAACTTAAGATATCGATAAGGTGTTATAGCGGTCTGTTTAGCCACTAAATTATAAAGATTGGATATCTTTTATTAATCCTCAACGATGATCATAGAAGATCAAATGGGTCTGCGGGACGTCAAAAAACATGCTGAAAATTATAAAATCACGTAGAAAAAAATATTTTGTTATTACTTGCCCAAGTATATATTCATCATCTGTTCTTATTCTCTATGAGACAAAATAGTGTTCGAAATATATTTATATATGTAACAGTTATTCCCGTAAAATTCTGAAATGAAGTACGTAATGTTGGAAATTGCAGTTAAAAGGTTTGCTGACTAAGCCGTATTATATTTCATCTGAAAATTATACAATAAAATACTTAGGGCCAGTTTTTAAGTTCTAGTTTAAACTTTAGTCAAATTAAACAGAGCTTATCTCGCCAAAATTTGACGTTTAAGCTCGGTTTGACTAGATATTTTAGCATTCGTATACGTTAAGTTGACTTAAACTATCATGCATGTGCTTCTTTTTTGCCTAAATTGAGTTTAAACTATGTCGCTAATATTTCCATTTTTATTTTGAATAGTTTTTTAACATTTTACCAGACATAGTAATTTAAAAAATTTTATATTTTTCAGATGAGCTTTACTATTTTTATTTTGAAGCAGTTTTTATGAAACATTATGTGAAAAAAATGAATTTAAAATTCTTATGTTGTTTTTCAAGTGGTACCTTGACACCACATACATCGCATACACAAAACCACTACACAATAAAGCATATTTAACTAATCATATAAAAACTAAACTTTTTAGGAAATTTAAAAGTCTTCTTGATTTTGTACTTCTAAAAACCAAGCAGAAATGTAAAATCTATATAAAAAAATTTAAAATAATGATAAAACTGTATTTTTTACGAAAAGTATACCCTTTTTCCAACAGCACATTCCTAAACTAAAAATAGATAATAAAGATTTGAAGTGGCTTAATTTTTGCACTGCATAAAAATAGACTTCAAATATCCAAAAAGGGGTAAGTTGCAACCACTGTATATACTAAACGGAAAATCTGATCCATTTAGTAATATCCTCTTTATTACAAATGCACCAAAAATTTTTTTAAATATCCTATTTTTTAAAAAATCAATTTGACGAAGCCTCCCATACAAGCGGCCCCTATGTGCGATGTGCTGCATTTGTTATCGCTCGTGAATTTTTAAATCACATCAACAGATAATGGGTGGCAGATGGGGTGTGGGTGTGCTCAGAAGAAATGTTTAGGGGCAAAAAATAATAGGACCAGCTCATACATTTCACTACTCTAGGGGTCAATCCGGGAGAGATATGAATACTAATCGACACTTTTTGTGTTTTTCGCATTGAGACCCAGAGAAGACGGCAGATAGGGGGTAGGTATGTTCGAAAGAAATACTGTGGACCAAAAAATAATAGGACCAGCTAATACATTTGCCCAGTCTAGAGGTCCAGTTACGGACGATATAAACCATTTTCGACATTTATCTCTTTTGTGTTTTTGTAGGAGGACCCCCAAAAAGGTGACAGAGAAAGGTGGGGACGTTGAGAAGAAATATTGGTGGTGAAAAAATAACAAGACCTGATCATACATTTAATCACTTTATAGTGCACCCCGGGGAGCTATGAATGTTTTTCGTTAATTTTTTTCCTATTTATGACTTTTTAAGCTAGTGCAAAAATTGAAATAAATTGAATTTGGATTTGCCAAAAATTGCGAACGAGAAACATTAAATGAATGAAATGCAGAGAGCGCTCTTCAAGTCAGTTTTTTTGAGGAGCGCAATTTATGAACGAAAACTGTTAAAGAGAAATGAATCAACATATAATGAAAGAGCATTCATGTTTTTTTTCTTCACGAATGAAGAAAGCAAAGTGAGCCGTTCGTGAATTGAATAATATTGATGAGGAGGAGTGTAATCATGCTTTTCACTTGAGAGTTTTTCCTAACCCTCACTTCAAGGCATCGAAATGTCTTAAATTTTTTGTATGTGTGTGTGCAGCGTGGCAATAAAAATACAATACCACAAAGCATTCTGTGATTATGCGGTTACTTCTACTGTTCATGAACAAAAGAATGTAGTCAGCTCTTCACGAAAATGAATATGAGCAGGTTTTTTTAACTAAAAATTGCCTCATATTCATGAAACTTAATGAGAGCAAATACGAACCCTGCTTCTACTTCCTCTAAATATGCATTTAAAGTAGAAATAATATTTACAGTCTTAAGTAGTTCCATTAAATCCAACTTAATATTTTACGCAAATACATGATCAATGCAATTTTATATAGCTTAGAGATAAACATGTCATTTCGTACCAGCGCAATATTTATGCTATCCAAGAGAATTCTTAAGAAAACAATCTGAGTTGGCAACTCTGATGGCATGGAACTTTCACAAATCGGTAGTGGTGAAAATAAAAATCAATTTATTATGTGAAAATATGCAAACTTTGTTTGTTAAACAGATTCCTGTAACACAACTTAAAGATTAAAACATTAATGTACTCAATCCATGCACTATTTTTCTTGTTTGAAAACGAAGTTTCAGCAGAAAAAGAAGAGCGTTCTTTTTTCTTATCTCACCTCGAATAGCGGGGGTTTGTGTAAACTAACGGGGGCTTGTGAAAAATTAAATTTTTCAAAAATATTGACAAATACAACAATTGAAGAAATTGGCAAACTTTGAAAGCATATATTAACCAAAATAAGGGGATGCAATAATCAGTTTAGGTTGCAAACTGGTAGTTGCAACCCAACTTAAATATTTATGCAATAAAAAATAGATGATATGCATTATTTGAAGGGGTTGCAAAGTGATTTCTTTTAGAGCTTGCGGCCGATGAAGAACAAGAGTGGCGTTCAGGGTTGCATTTTTCGGTTCACAAATACATGCAAACCTTCTTTGAGGTAATGATTTTTAAGTTTCCTATCTTGTTATCTTTGCTTGCAAGTAGGCAATATACACTGGTGGCTAAAACTAAAGCAACTCAGTATAACTATAGCGCATAAAACTTTATAAAATTTTGAATATAGAGCAAATATTTTTTATTTTAAATCATATTTATTTATTTACTTATTGAAAAAGAAACAAAAAAGTTTTAATCATTTATGTATGTTTTTTTATAGTGTAGTAAAGGCATAAGGCTCAAAAATTGCTTGGTCATTACTATAGCAACTCTACTCTAAGAGTTGTTCTTGCAACAATAGTTATAAGAAGAACCGTTTATTATGTTCCGTTATGTTTACTCTAATTGTTTTGGCTGGCATAAATTTTACTAATTATGTTATCTTTTCAATTTGTTGCGCATTAATCAAGTTTTAAGTGATATTTGCAAATTCAAATAAAATGGCAAGAAACAAGTATAAATCATGGATAAAAGGGAAAATAATCAGTCAATACAAAAAGGGTAAATGTCAAAAGGCTTTATGTGAACAATTTGGAATAGGCAAATCAGTGTTTTCGCGGCTTATAAAGCGTTTTCAAGCGACTAAGTCTGTGGTGACTATTCACCGTGGCGGAAGGCCGAGATAAACTTCACAGCGAATGACTCAAAACATTATCCGCAAAATAAAAAAAAAACCATTTGTAACATCCATGGAAATTGTTCGAGAGCTAGGATTAGAAATCAGTGCTAGAACCGTCCGCAGGCGAGCTATAGAGGCTGGATTGCTCGCAAACCTGCAAAAATGTCATTTATTTCATTAAAAAATCGCTTGTATAGGCTGGCCTTTGCTAGAGAGCATGTCGATTGGAGTGCTGCCCAGTGGAGAAACATTTTGTTCTCCGATGAATCAAAATTCAATATCAAAGGCTCGGACATGAAAAATTATACAGTAAGACGGCCAGTCAACAAGCGCTTAAATACTCAATACTGTAAGGCAACTGTAAAGCACGGGGGAGGCTCCACTATGGTATGGGGCTGCTTTTCTTATAACAACGGAGTTGGACCTATTTATGAAATTTAGGACATAATGGACCGATATTTATATAAATTTGTTTTGGTAAACATTATGTTGCCTTATGCGGAGGAAAACATGCCGCTGCTTTGGGTCTTTCAACATGATAATGACCCAAAGAATACCTCAAATTTGGTTAAAGAGTGGCTAGGCGAGCAAAATATCAGGGTTCTCAAGTGGCCGGCTCAATCCCCTGATTTAAACCCGATAGAGAACTTGTGGAGTATCGTTAATCGGAAAATTAAGAGGGATAGTGCATCGAATAAGCACACAATCTTCAGACGCATTCAAGACGCATGGAACTACATTCCGCAAGATCAAATTCAACGACTCATAGATTCAATGCCTCGTAGATGTGCTGCAGTCTTGAAAAATAGTGGATATGGTATTGATTATTAAGTTACATCATAATATTTAAGTTACATCATCATATATTTAGTGGCGGCCGTGGCGTAGTGGGTAGAGTGTGTGACTCTTACGCCAGAGAACCCAGGTTCGAATCCTCCATCTGACACAGAAAATTTTTTCAATTGAATTAATTTTTCTGTTCGGCCGTCACCTCTCTGCAGACAATGGCAAACCTCAGAGAGTAAAAACTGCCATGAAAAGCTTCTTGAGAACATAAGCCGTTCGGAGTCGGCGTAAAACATGTAGGTCCAGTTCTCGATCATTTGTGTGCAAACATTTCATATCACACACAACACAATTGATCATTAGAGGCTCGGTCAAAGTCCTTTCAAGGGCTGAGGTGGCCATTTCGTTTGTTTTTTTTTTTTCATAATATTTTTAGGTATTTATTTAGAAATTGAAAAGTTGTTTTAGTTTTGACCAAGAAAAGTTAGAGCTTTATGCATTTAATACATTATATAAAAACATACATAAATGAACAAAACTTTTTTAGTTTCTTTTTCAATAAGAGAATAAATAAATATGTTAAAAAAAAAATATTCGCTCTAAAAATTTTGTAAAGTTTATGCGCTATACTTATAGAGAGTTGCCTAAGTTTTGGCCACCAAAGTATATTGTCTTCGAAAAAGTTCGAAATTAGCTGCAAGTAGCTTCAGTGTCTACATGTGCAAGTGCAAGTTCATTAATTAATGTCGTCGAATGCGAAGGGTTTTCCTGCAATTGCAGAATTGTTTAAAATGTAGAGAATGTTAAAAGAAGAAAACATGTTAACAGTGCTGCTTCTCTTATAAAATTACGGAAATCCCGAAAAAATTTTTCAAAACCATCACTTAAATCTCCCTTTTTGACATTTACTTGCAGCAAGTGCTAAAACTCACTGCCTCTAAAATTTCCTGCAAGTAGCGCTGCAAGTACGAAAATGTGAGTGTGTTAGTAAAAATGTTTAGATACCCTATAGGAACAAACTAACTTGTTTTTAAAAACAACTAACTAAAAAACTAATTTAAAATAAACTAGTATGTGAACTACTTTGAATTATATTAAGGCGGCATCCACTTAAATTCTAAATAGTTTTTATTGCATTATATATAAAGTAATTGAAATACTACTTAAAAACAAGTGATTGATAAACTACTTTGAATTATATTAAGGCGGCAACTACTCTGATTTTGACATGTTTTAATTGCAAATTTTTATTAGATTACAAGTTTATATATATTTAACCTTGTTATTTCATCAAATATTATTAACTTTAGGCCATCAGTAATAGTTTTCAATTGGTTATTTTAAAGTAATTAAAAAAAAAATTAAATATAACTAATTTAACAAGTAGTTGAAAATATATGCAGACGAAAGTCAATCGACTTATTTAGCGGACATCACCATACAAAATATGTTAGTTCGTTCTATGGAAAAAAGTCAGAATTTCAACTAGTTGTGTTTGAAAAAAAACTACTTTATCAACTACTTTGAAATTAGTTGATTTTCCTACAGGGTATATTGAGTTTTTCGAACTTGCACGTGTGCACGCTGGGTTACCCCCTAGCCACACGTGCCAGTCCGAAGACAGTAACAGTTCGAAAAACTCAATACACTCACTTTTCACTAATACACTCACACCTTGACATCACTGGCAACAACTTTTACATAGGCAGTGAATTTTGACAACCGCAGCCAGTGCGAAATCGAAATAAGGAAAACAGTGTTGTATTTTCTCCCTAAAATACTCGAACTTTTAATATGCACTTTTCTTTCATGTCTTGTAGTGAAATATATGCAATTATTTTAATTGCTCTTATATGACACATAAAATATCATATGAATAAGTTGCATTTCATTTTAAAAAATATTGATAAACACATTTTACAACATAATTAGTTCCCCATTTTTATCCCGTTTAAGTTTGGTGCTGTGTTGGCATATAAAGCATCACTGAATAAAAGCAAACAGAATAAAAAAGTGGTCGAACCTTTGGCTTTGACGACATTTTTCAAATGAAAATTTACTATCACGTGTGGCCGCAGCGAAATTTTTTGATTATTTCGGAATATTTTCGAAGTAAATACATATTCTTTATTAGCATGCCAGTACTATCACGTGTGGCTGCAGCGTTACTTCGATTTCGTACTGGCTGCGTTTGTCAAAATTCACTGTCTCACCCAAGGTTCATTAATATAGGTTAAGTCACTTGAGAGATAAGCACTCTTTTTATCGCCTTTGCTCGAACTGTCAAAGTAGCTGTTAGCTAAAAATTGTACAGACTCAGACTTTTTTTTTCTTGATTTCCTTTCATCCAGTCTGACAGTTCGATCGAGCTTCTCTCAAGTGACTTAACCTATATTAATCAAAGAAATAAAATATAAGGAAATGGTGTTTCTCACACACACAGTGTACGTGTACTGCGGCTTTTTTTCTGATTTTTTTCTGACAGTTGCGATCTTACTGCAACATTTAAAAAATTAAATAAAAAGCTATTATAATTGCTAAAATATATTGAATTTATAAATTCAATACAACAAAGAACATTTTAATTATGCGTTGTGTGGTGAACAATTGTTTAAGTGTCCAGAGACAGAAGGAAAAGCTGGTTTCATTTCACAAGTAAGTATTTTGCAATTGTGTTCAAACGGTTAGAATTTTTTTAAGAAAATAACTTTAATTGGTTGCAGGAAACTGTTTTCCATTTAGAAATTCATAAATTTCTAATCAGAAATTAGAGAAAAAGCATTTATTGAAATCAGTTAACTTCGCGCCATTTTTGCGAGATCGGAAACGTCAAAACACAAAACGTACTACAAGGGCGCATTCATTTTTCAAGGGCGCATTAATTTTTCATGGTGGCATATATTTTAAGGGCGCATTGTCTTACATGGGAAATATTTTTATTATTAATTTTTAGTATTAAGTTATTTGTTTAATTTTCAGATTTCCAGATTGATTAATTTTTTTGATTTTTGTGAAGTTATTATATATGAAATAATTATTTAGACAAATTGATATAGTTCCTACATGCAGTAAAAATTTGGTTGCAGAATTAGATGAAATTAAATGTTTAAATAAAGAAAATTTTACAAAATATTCAGATAATGCAACCTAGGGAGAATGTATTAGAAATGAAACGAAAACCAACTACAAGAACACTAGAACGTGTTGAAATCACTACACACGTGAGTAGTGTACTCTGTCAAAATGCTTGGATCAGAAAAATAATTATGATCGTTTAAGAATGAACAACTTCCGTAATCAATACTATTTTCAACTTCGCTATTTGAATTATTTAAATTATCGTTTTTAGCAGGATAAGTGGAACTTATATTTAAAATAGCAATATTTTCTAAATTTAAACAATTACCTACGCCCGTTTCTCTAATTCTATATCTGATTATTATTTTTTTATAATCGGATTGAAACTGATTAACGGATGGATTATCGTTTCGATCTAAATGCGATCAAATTGAACTAAATAATAATTCAATATGGTACTGATTAAGTTTATAGAAAGGGATATATACCAACTTGTTATTAGCTATAAACCTTTCATAAATTACCCCAATATTCATTAAGCAAATTATGATACCTAAGAACCCTGTTTTTCTTTTGTGTAGTATAAGCAACTGCCCATCAACTGTGTGAAGCTTGCTTATATAGGCAACAACATTTTTGGAAAATGAAATCAAACTAGCTATATTTTCTTCGCAAAGCGCCTTTTGAAAACCAAATTTTCGAATACTTCTACTATTCAGTATATTGAAGACATCATTCATTTGCCTAATAAATTCAACTGTAGCTTCACTGTCTTGAAATTCTTGTAAAAAAAGGACATCTCTACAAAAATCCAATGCATCAGCTAGAGATTTGAAGAGCTTGCACGGCAAGCCTGACTTTAATTTTCTGGTCTCTAAAGTATATATGAGCTCTTCTAATCTTTGTTCCTTAATGCAATTCTTCTCTTTCTCGTAGCTCTACAAGCCTCTGAAGATTGTGCCACTTAATAGCTTTGTTGTCAGAATTTCTACACTCTTTGATATCTGCTAAAGAGTTCCTTATAAGCTTAACCATATGACAGGGGTCTGCTAATATATAAAAACTGTCGTTCAAAGAGTCTAGGTGAAAAACAGTGTCCGTACTAATGTCACTTAAGTCTGCGCCTAATAATCTTTATGCAATAATGTTAGTTTTTTTATTGTGTTGATATTTTTCATGTTATAAGCTTTTGATTACTTTTGTTGTTGTGTTGTTGTTATTGTTAGGCAATAAGCTATATATAAGGGCTACATAAGGGCTATTAGTTTATTATATAAGTAGTTGCATGAATATCAAATTTCTTATATAAATGTAAAACAAAGAATTATTTTAGTAATATTTAGTTATTATGTAATAAATTTATATATCATAAATCATTGACTTAATTTTTTACATACATATGCAATACTTAACCTTTCATATGAAATTCCAATCAGAAAAATCGCGCCTAGCTGTACGCAACAGCCGAATACGGCCCTGAGTGAATGTTTCTGTATTAGTGTGAACATACACTAGTAAGAAAAATGCCTTGAGAACACCACTTCCTTATCACTTATTTCAATGATATTAATCAGCCTTGGTCTCACCCCCTAGCCACACGTGCCAGTTCGAAGAGAGTAACAGTTCGAAAAACTCAATACAATCTCACTTTTCACTAATACACTCACACCTTGACATCACTGGTAGTCCACTGGCAACAACTTTTACTGAGACAGTGAATTTTGACAACCACAGCCAGTACGAAATCGAAGTAAAGAAACAGTGTTGTATTTTCAGTCCCTAAAATATTCGAACTTTAAATATGCACTTTTCTTTCATGTCTTGTAGTGAAATATATGCAATTATTTTAATTTCCCTTATTTGACACATAAAATATCATATGAATAAGTTGCATTTCATTTTGAAAAATATTGATAAAAACATTTTACAATATAATTAGTTCCTCATTTTTATCCCATTTAAGTTGGGTGCTGTGTTGGCATATAAAGCATCACTGAATAAAAGCATACGGAATAATAAAATGGTCGAACCTTTGGCTTTGACGACATTTTGCAAATGAACATTTACTATCACGTGTGGCCGCAGCGTAATTTTTTGATTATTTCGGACTATTTTCGAAGTAAATACATATTCTTTATTGGCATGCCAGTACTATCACGTGTGGCTTCAGCGTTAGTTTGGATTGTATTCGGGGGTTGATGCACGGGGGTAGATTTCGTTTCTGCTATAAGACTTTCAAATTTTTTCTCACCCGAACAAGTTGACCCACCCTAATGCACATACATAAAAGGCAAGCATATCACTGTAAGGCATCAACTTAATTTTCACGCCTAAACATTTTTCAGGACAATACCAAGATTGATTTATAAGGTTGTCGCAGGGCTGATCGCACTCTCTTCTCAGTACCCATAATTGTCAAAACCAGCCAATTTTGCGAATGACTACGAAAGAAAAACGGATGATAAAAGAAAGCACTTGCAGATTTTCTATGAGCTGTCAACTTCGATTTGACAATTATGGGTACTCGCTCTCGCCCTTGCGACAACCTTATAAATCAACCTTGGACAATACATGTTGGAAAGAAACTGCAATAATTGTAAAAAATAATTACATTTTGAGCGATATTGGGTGTAGAGCATTGTGCTTGCCTTTTATTGTTAGTATTTGATGCGTAAAACACTAATGCCGTGGTTATGCTAGGCACACATGTTTGGTGAGCATTTTTGTTGTTAGTGTTTTACGCATAAAATGCGAAATAAGCTTTTCTGTCGTATGCGTAAAACACTAACAACAAAAAAGCTCACCAAACATGTTTGCCTAGCATAACCACGGCATAACAACAAAAAAAGCTCACCAAACATGTTTGCCTAGCATAACCACAGCATAAGGAGAGGTCTTGGTAGATTAGGGCACATTTTAACAACTTCCGATATGAATTGAAGCCTATGTGCCTTTTTTCTGAGCGAACTAATCTGAAATTAAAAAATTAAAAACAATGTTTTTTCTTCTTCTTCTATACATTTAATCATTATTTATTGGGATTTTTCCATTTTCGTTTTCCTTTCAGTTGGTTGTGGTAGCTCATTTTTTGATGTTGTTATATTTTATTTCGTATATATATTTTTTTAACATTTAATGTTAATATAATTTTAGTTTATTTTATTTTAATAAAATGATTTCGTTTGATTTTTTTTGTTTTTGTTTTTATACACTTAGAAGATCAAAAAAATATAGTACTATTTTGTATGTTTGTATGTATGTATGTATATAGCATAAACACTAAACATATAAATATTATAATATATATATTTATAAATATGTATATATTTATTAAGTAAGTACTTAAATATTTATATAAATATATATGATATATGCATGTATGACATTCATAAAAAATTCAAATTTTAAATTGTATGTATAATTATATATATTGTATATATTATATGTAAATGTAGGTATATATATATATATATTTTTATATGTATGCTTGTATATAAATATGTTAAGTTATATTTTTATTTATATGTATACATTAAATAAGCTTTTCTTTCATCATTTTAAATGCTTCATATATGTATGCAGTATGTATGCCCAAAAAATGTAAGCTTGATTTTACACACATATACGCACATGTATGCCTGTATATTGTATATGCATATGTTTTTTGATTAAGTAAATTTGAATTATTTTGTTTTTGTCTTTTTGAAAGTTTAAAATTTATTTGTAAAATTATTTATTTCTAATCTAAATTATTCTACGACCAATAACATGCGAAGAAAATGACTGATGCTTGTGTTAAATAAATAATAATATTTGCAACATGCTTAAGTTTAATTTTATTTTATTTAAGCTTGAACTGAAATGCGTTTAAAGAGCTTGGCGCTTACAAAGCTGATAATGAGCTTATTAATATATATGAGAAAATTGTTCAATACAAATTTAGCCCCTAGTTTTTGTAGCAAATATTTCTTAAAAAAAGCTTTTAAGAGCGAAAATAATTCTGTGGTAATCATGGTAGAATAATCTAGGTAGCAGCAAAAGGGAAAGTCTCTAATGTCAAATGAAGCGTCAGTACATGGTTCACAGAATACGATTAACACCAAAACTTAACTTTTGTGCTTTGGACTTTGACAATCATGGTCAGAGCAAAGAGAGATCTGTCAAAATTGCTACTACCTAGATTATTCTAGCATGGTGGCAATAAGTAATAATCGCTTAAGGTGGATTCACTCATGATACAATGAAAAGAAGGTGGCGTCGCGGCTGACTGCAATCTTTTTCTCTGCTACCATTATTGTCAAAATCAATACAAATCATTTTCTGTAACTTGACAAACTGAGTTCAACTGAGTCTCCGTGTAGTGTTGTTTTTGCTCTTTTTTGACAGTTATGGTAGTCATGGCTCTCAGCCGTGCGACTACATTTATGCTACCATGGTCTTACTGACCACCTTCGGAAAGTTTTTTGCGACCGCTCTATTGCTCTCAAAAAACAATGTGGCGATAATGATTCAGACCAAGGTTCATTAATATAGGTTAAGTCACTTGAGAGAAGCTCGGTCGAACTGTCAGAATAGATAAAAGGAAATCAAGAAAAAAAAACCTGAATCTGTACAATTTTTAGCTAACAGCTACTTTGACAGTTCGAGCAAAGGCGGGAAAAGAGTGCTTTTCTCTCAAGTGACTTAACCTGTATTAATACACCTTGATTCAGACCTTTAAAACGTTCACAAAGTTTGTTATTTACGAAATATTGCCAGACTTAATGTTTCCTCATTATGAAATCCACAAAAATTTAAAAAACTTAAGAAGCTTAATTCTGGCAATAAAAAAAATCAATTTAAGCAAGGTTGATTAATATAGGCTGATTCACTTGAGAGCAACTCAGTTCGGCCGAGTCAGAATGAATGAAAGGATATCAAGAAAAAAATCCTGAGTCCTACAATTTTTAGCTAATAGCTACTTTGACAGTTCCAACAAAGGCGAGTGAGTTTCTCTCATGTGACACAACCTATATTAATCAACCTTGAATTTAAGCATGTCAAAGAGCAAGATGCAAGGAACAAGGTAGTAGCGATAGTTCTTTTGGCAATCATAGGTGGTCAAAAATGGGTACAAAGTCTCAAGTCTCATTTTAAATATGCCAATATGAAGACGATTTCTCTCACCGACTTTCCATTCGTGGACGCGGGAGCCGATGAGAAGGCGTAAATAAAAATAGTCAAAAAAATCGTACGTGCTAGCGATTTTGCGATGATTTATCGTACTTACTCTTTCACTCACATGAACAAAGAGTGAAAAAACAGCAAATCTACAAGCAATGGACGACGAAACAGTGCAATAATAGAAAAAATAAAAAAAATAGGTGAAAGAATATCGGTATGTCTATCCTGGGACATAACCGTACGTACCAGCGATTTTGCGATGACTTATCGTTCTTCCTCTTTCACTCACATGAACAAAGTGTAATAGCCCGAACACAATACGCGCGACGAGCGGCAAGCGCCAATTGTCACTTTTCATTTACATGTATTTCTTATGTCCCCTTTCACATTGGTCAAGAATTGAAAGCAATTTTTTTTGACGTTCTCTTTTGGACTTGACGAAAGCTTCTACATTGGTCAAAAATTGAATTCAATTTCATATCTTTTTTGCTTGTTTTCTTAAAATTAAGGGCAAGCAAACGTAAGCGACTGAAGCCAACAAATTAATAAGAGAGAGAGAGAGAGATGCACGACGATATAAAAAAATAAAATGAAGTAATCTGAGAAAAATGCGAAAAGAACAAAACGGAACACGAAAAAATTGACGGTACAGAGACATAGAGACCGTCAACTTTTTCTCCCCTTCGTCGCTTCCGATTTGCGGCGAATTGCCCACAAATCCTGGAAATTGAATTCAATTCTTAACCAATGTGAAAGGGGTCTATGGGACGAATTTTGGAGACTTGTCGCGCAACATTGCCGCCTGGCGTTGCCGTCGGCTTCAATTTAATTTTAATTTGATGGGCAGCAAAAGCAAGTTTCTGCTATTGTTTACATTTCTCGTATTATTGCTTACATATTTCTGAACGTTGTTTGAGTTAAGTTTTTAAGGTAAGTTTATTAAATTATAACAAAGAATTTAATATGTGTTATGTTTCTTCTATTACAGTTATGGACTTAGATGAAAAAATAATTGAAGAGGTGCGAAAGCACCAACTGTTGTACGATATAGGGATGGAGCAATATAAAAATGTGAGGTTGAGGGATCGTGCAATGATGGAAGTGGCCCAAAGCGTAAATTTAGATGGTAATATATAAATAGATTTGTGTTATATTATTTAAAAACATGAACTTAAATGTTGATTTTGTAGAAGCGCAGTGCAAAAAGCGGTGGAAAGGGCTGCGGGATTGCTGCAAGCAGCGCAAACGAGCGGAAGTTCTTGCATCGGGTAGTGCAGCAGCAGCTCCACGGAAGTTGTGGAAGTATTATGCTGCAATGTCTTTTTTGGACAATGTAACGAGTGCAATTGTTATGTTGAGTGCAATGTATTGTTTTTATTTAATTTAATGTACAAAAATTGCAGAACAGTTCAAGCATTCCGGCAGACAATGCTTTCGACGTCGATGCGGTGCAGCATTCAAGCCCTCAGAATGCGGAAGAAGGTGAGCTGGATTGCACGTTGAACGATACGGAATCGACTGAAGACCCATCAACATCGAAACGTCGTCGTGAGGTATGCATTTATACTGTCATTTACATATAAAGCATTTTTGAATTTTTTTTCACTCAAGGATAAAGATGACATGCAGTTCAGCGACTTTTTGGACACGGCAAGAGCAAGCATTCAAGAAACTTGCGCTGCATTTCGTGAACGAACCGCCGCTAGGAAGGATGCAGAAGAGGACCCGACAGCATTGCTTTTTACAGCTCTTGCACTGCAAATAAAAACCTGCAACATGTCGCCGCTAACATTAAATAGATTGCATCAAAAAGTTGCTGCATTAGTTTATGATGAAATTGAAGAATTTCATCAACATTAAGGTTAGACACCAAAAATCACTTTGTTTCATTTCTAATTCAAATATTTTACAGGAAATGATTTAACGCTGAAATTTGGCAGTTTGTGTTTCTTAATGTCTTAATGCCAAAAACACTTGCTGTGGAAGTTTGCAGCTGTCGCGTTTATTATAATCAAGTCGCTCAACATTTCTCTACAACGACAGAGTGGAGACGTGCTGCTTGCCGCTCGTCGCGCGCATTGTGTTCGGGCTATAAAATAGCAAGCAAGGATCGTTCGTCAAAATCTTCGTGTCTACAGGCAATGCACGACGAAACAGTGCAACAAAAGAAAAAAATAAGAAAATCGGTGAAAGAATCGTTGAAAGTGCAATGTCTATCTTGGGACTAACCAGCTATCACAGCCTTGTTAATAACACTGTTCACATTATCAAATTTTTCATACAAAAAGTCATTAAAATTCAAATCAAAATATTTTGATTTTCGTTTGTTTTTGACCAACGATTTCATGAAAAATTTGAAGATATGAACACTCGTCAAATTGTGCGATTTCATCACTTAAAAAAAGATTTGAACTTGAACACTTCAATTCAAAATGCACGATGATGTAGTCGATTTTTGGAGTGGATTTTTGAAAAACAAATTATTAAAAAAAAATATGTAGTGCTGATTGAACAACTGCACGGAAAGCCGCCTAAGGCGACAATAGAAACGTTAAAAAAAAAATAGTTTTCTTAGAACGGTTTATCGTCGGGAACTTAAAAAGGTTCATTTCACCCACGATCGTTTCTTTCCTTTTTTTTAATTTCATATTTTTCTCCTTCTTCCAATAAAATTGCAACAAGTGCTGCAACTAATTGTTTCTGCATCGCCATGTTTTCACTTCGGTGTGCAAGAAAATAATAAAATTTGACAAAAAATTTGATAATATGAGCACTTGCGTGGTCAAACTGTTCGACTAACGATTTCACGAAAAATTTGATAATGTGAACGGTCCTAATTGCATCATGCGTGCAACAAATTCTTGTTTGACCCCTTTCACATTGGTCAAGAATTGAAAGCAATGAAAGTGAGAACAAAAGGGAACACGAAAAAATTGACGGTACAGAGACATTGGTACCGTCAATTTTTCTGCCTTTCGTCGCTTCCGATTTGCGGCGAATTGCCCACGAACTCTGAAAATTGAATTCAATTCTTGACCAATGTGAAAGGGGTGTTACTATAGGCAGAACCAAAATAGACGAAACGAAACGATTACAACTTGCCGAACGTCTGACGAGTTGAGACGCTAGCAGTTCGGTTCTTACGGAACAAAACGTATGGACAAGCTGTTTCGTTTAGCTTCGTTAAATTACGTTTGTTCATTTTTGAGCAACAACATTGAATTGCATTAAAGCGAACATTTTCGTCTGTACTCGTTACGGAGCAACTCGTCTATTTTGTATACTCGTCTATAACATTGTATGGGGTTAGAGATAGAGCAGTGTCGTCCAAAAAACACTTGCACTGTTCTTTTAGTTGTGTGCTACTGCGCGCACATGTGAGAGCGACAGAGACAGACAGGGTTCACGGTGTACGCGTGCATAGGCGCTGGCCCACACTGAGAAAGAGCGTAAGTATAAAAAAAAACTAATTCAATACGCGGAAGATGATCAGTGAATTCACCTCTATGGCCCATATTAGACGATGTCCGTTTGTCCGACGAAAATGAACACTTTTTACTCTCTTGTCCGCTGGAT
The DNA here is from genome assembly GCA_914767935.1 of Coremacera marginata. Classification (NCBI taxonomy): domain Eukaryota; kingdom Metazoa; phylum Arthropoda; class Insecta; order Diptera; family Sciomyzidae; genus Coremacera; species Coremacera marginata. Next base: position 143,731,641 of record OU612047.1, read on the forward strand.
GGTCACACGACAGAAAATTTAGGGCGGACACATTTGACATTTCATTTAGTTTGAGTACATTTTCTATTGCACTTTATTTTGTGCACTTTGAAAACAATTACTTTTAATAGCAACGTTGCATAGAAAAAGTACTTTTTAGCTGCTAAAGTGTAGCAAAACTTTTATTTCACCACATCGCCACACTGTTGTGGCCGTTGTCTGCTGACATCAACAGCAGACAAAATGAACATATTTTGTCCGCCTTACAAAAAGTTCATCCGCTCTCACTCTCACTGTTTTTTGACAGTTTCACATTGAAAGCAACAACAAAGATCGGACAAACGGACATCGTCTAATATGGGCCTATCTCTTTTCAAAAAAGCTTTCATACAACTTTTCCAAAAATATAATGCACTTTGAATGCTTAAGCTTTTTCCCTGGACATGAAAAGTTATTTGATTGGGCTATTTTTTTTTTTAAGGGAGATTTGGCTTTCTAAGCCCCAGTAGGGAGTAGGTAAGTTTGTTTGTACGTTATGTGTAGTGTGTTTCGCATTCATTGGAGTTTAACCCTATAATACTAACGTATGCAAAATTGACACACTCCTAACGAGTCATATGACGTATAGTGAAATATGGTTAGTATTCTAGGGTTAAGCTGTCTACCTATCCTTTTCCGGAAGGATAGTAGTGGTCGTACTCTTCCTAACCAGTTCGTCAGCTTTACAATTGCCTTCTATGGTGGATCTTGAATTGCTCGGTCATCTCGTTGAAAGATTTGCGGTATGCATCAAGAGACTTAGAGCTTTTGGGTCTAGGAGTATTATGGTCTATTAGGTCTAAAAAGATGAATATAACTTTTTCTGAGGTGCCCAGCTGGTTGAGATGCTGTGCTGATTTCTTGATGGCCAAGACCTCCGCTTAGTAAACGCTGCAATGATCGGGTAGTCGGTAGGAGATCCCAACCCCAAGGTCCGGGAAAAACACTAGAACGTTTGCCTTCTTCATGCGTTTCTCAGTGTTCTTATTCCAGTTTTCATTCTGGTCTAGGATTAGTCCTAAAACATTGGCACTGTTGCTGAAATTAAGCCTGTCGTTATTAAGTTTCGAAGGCTTTAATATAGGGTTTTTTTTACCTCCTAGTGAAAAGAACTAGATCCGTATTTGCCGGGTTCACGCTGAGCACGCAGGTTCTAGCCCAGTTGGAGAGCGACTAAAGCATGGTCTCCATAAGGTAAAAGAGTGTTTGCGGAAATTTTCCTCGTATCATGATAACCGTCCTCTTCTATGCGTCGTAGCTACTGATTGATTGTTGCGATCCGTAGGAGTGGAGAGAGGACTCCTACCAGAGGGGTACCTCCGTTAAGATACCTGTGTGCCCCGAGGAGCCTCCTAGCTCCGAGCTGACTGTGCTGCTGGCAAGCAATTGGCAGAAAGTCGAACCTAGGGACGCCACAACAACCAGTTCCGTCAAGGCCAGAGTTATGCTGCTCGGAAGAATATTATAAAAGGCATCCCTACATTATGTCTAGGAATGTCAAAAACATATACTTCTTAACTGTGAGTGATCTCTCAATTGCCGAGACTAAGCAATGGGCAGGGCAGTGTTCAAGGATTTGCCGTTGCTGTACGCATGTTGAGCATTTAAGAGCTTCGAAGGGGAATGGTTTGCCTAAGATAAACTTCGATAAGTTTTTCAACAGTTTTAAGCATGAAAGAAGATAGGCTGATCGGTCTGAAGTTTTTTTTTTTTGACTGACATGAGAGGCTTTGCTTGCTTTGGGTATGAAAACTACTTTTGTGTCACTCCAACCGATGGAAGTGTAGTTTAACCAAAGAAAATGTTTTGGAGCCAGGGTATAAGATGCGGGAGAATGTGTCAAATAATAAAATATCAAATAGTCAAATTTTCATTTTGTATTTTTTACAAATAGCAAATATTTGTATATTTGCAACGCCACCTGTGGGCTTACATGTACATGAATTTTAAAAATTATTTTTTTTTTGTATTCTTGAAAACTTCAATAAAATAATAAAAAAGTTTTTTTAATATCTGCAGTAGGTTTTTTTAATCAGCCTTTAAAAATCGCCTTTAAAAACAAGCCTTAAGTGAATCCAATAAAAAGTTATAAGCCAAAGAAATCAGATAGTGACTTTTGGGACACCCTGTAGATATTATAAAGCTTTTTGTCTCCACACTGCTCTCAGTACCAAGGTACCAAATAATTGTTCTTTAGGCTCAACCAAAAGTTCGCTTTAATGCAATTCAATGTTGTTGCCCAAAATGAGCAAACGCAATTTAACGCAGCTGAACGAAACAGCTTGTCCATTCGTTTTGTTCCGTAAGAACCGAACTGCTAGCGTCTCAACTCGTCAGACGTTCTGCAAGTTGCAATCGTCTCGTTTCGTCTATTTTGGTTAGGCCTTTTAAGTCCCGATTTCTACTCGTTAAATCTTAACGGTAAATTTTTTGGCATTCACTTTTAAACTTGACGATTCACTTTACACACATCAAGATTTGACGATCAAGTTTCGAGAAACCAACAGGGCACCGAAAGAACAGAGAAGAGTAGCACATGAAAAAGATTCATGTGTGCAAGTGAAATAGACGCACTGAAATAACGGGCACTGAAAGTTAAAAACTTGAAGGTACATTTAAGTCTGTTCTTTCTCCTTTCCTTATATTCCCCTTTTCATCAAACTCGAATTGCTTTCAAGAAAACTTAATGTGTATGTGCTCATTTACTGCTTTTAAAAGCTTCTTATTAATCAGCATTGTTTTAGTTCAATGTTGGGCATTCGTTCGCTCACGAGCAAAGGAGCTTGCGCTGCCACCATGCGTTGTTTCTGATGACAGCATAAAAAGCTCTTTGCTTGCTAGTGTAAAAATGCATATCAATGCTTTTGTTCAAGCGAAATGTAAGCATTATTATTATTATTTTTTTATTATTTTTTGTTTTTTTTAATTACTTGTGCTTAATAAAAGTATTGCCATTGTTTTTTTGCTCTTGTAAAACTGAAATTTTAGCTAAATTCGTTTAACTAAAACTTATTTGTGAAAATTAGCAAGAAAAAAAAATTATGAATTGCAGACTTTTAACAAACAAATTGCAGTGTGTGTAGTTTTGAAATTTATTACAAATTAATAAAGTTAAAACACTTGAAACAAGTGTATTGTTGGATGTGTGCAGTTTTATGTTTTAAGAGCTAAAGCCTAAAAATAGGTATATTTATAAATAAAACAAAATTTTATACAAAAATATTGCCACTTAAGCTAGGACTTAGTTTACAAAGTATTCAAGCAATGAGCTTTATTTTATATACTTGACTTAAATAATGTTAAATTTGATGACATAAAAGCTTGAAAGCTTTGACGAAATATTGAGGAATTATGTGTGAATGTGTTTGTATGATAATCTTTAATATTAAGTTATAGTTACATGTTAATTAAGCAGCTTTTTTTTGACATAAAATTATTTCATGCATTTAAAATGAGCTATTTTAAAAAATTTAAAAATTGACAGCCATTTTGTTGTTTTATTTTAAAAAATTGATAAGCATTACAGTGAAAAATTTTTAAAAAATTGTTAATAATAATGAAATCATTATTTACAATAACTTTAAGAATATATTGAAAAAAGCTTTTGAATTTCATCAGCAATAAAGCGGCCTACACTTAAGCTGCCATGAGTGACGCTCATGCTCAAATTCTCTCTTTTTGCACAGGTTTGCGTGTTTGGGCACTCTTTTGCATCAGTCAGCATTCATGCATGGTGCACATTGATGGCGGCAATGTCGTTACGCCATCTATCAAATATTTTTTCCTTGTGTTTCTTATCGAGGTGAGTTTGTTGAATATGTCTCAACGACATTTTTGCTCTTGTTGCTGTCGGTATAGAATTATTTCTATTTTGACAGGCGACAAATATTGATATGTTTTTATTGCTTATGTCGTGGTTATGCTAGGTCATGATATAATTATAAGGTAGCATACAGAAACTCTCCACACGCACTGCTAATGTTCAAACCAATGCCAAAAAAAAAACATAGCTGCCGGATCATAAAAGAAAAGTAGTACTGCACCACTAAAGTTCCTTTTTAACATTAGCAGTCGGTGTGGGGAGTTTCTGTATGCTACCTTAAAAATTATATCATGTGCTAGGTAAACATGTTTGGTGAGCTTTTTTACCGTTAGTGTTGTACTCATATGAGAGAAAAGCTTATTTCTCATTTTATGCGTAAAACACTAACGACAAAAAAGCTAACCAAATGTGAATGCCAAGCATAACCAGGGCATAAGAGAGCATGTCAAAGACTTTGTTCATTTAATAATTTGTCTTTGCGTGTGGAAAAGCTTTTTGTGCGTCGCTTTCAAAATAAGCAAGTAGCCATCGGATAGTGGGGCTCAGACGATGCATGTTATCAAACATTGAGTGATGGACTTGAAATAGAAAAATTTTGAATGCAAGTTAACATGTTGTCAGTCTGCCGTATCGAGTGCTCGAGCGAGCTAACATGCTAGCTTCTATGGTGCCGTACGGCAAGTTTTGAGAGAATGCTTTATCATCTGAACCCTCTCTAATGAGTACACTTTTCTCTTTTTGTCGTGTAGTAAAGAGTTGCCGTCATTAATGTGTTCCTTGCATCAAGCACAAGTTTTGTGTCTGAGTGACAGTCAGTGGAAGTATTTGTTGAATTTCTTGAGTGTCACTCATGATCGCTAATGTGTAACCCGCTTAACGAGAATTAATTTTTTTTTTGTGAAACAAAATTGTAAACTTTTGAAAAGTTCTTTTATATCATTACAATTTTTAACTCAACACATAAAAAATATTCAAGTTTTATTATAAAACTGTTAAATATGAAAATTAATTTTAAAGGTTTTTTTTTTTTAAAAAAAATGCTACTCATTATTTTTTCAGCTGCATTTAACAGCAATTTTCTGCTGTTATAAAAAAAGTTCAGTTTTGTATTTTGTTTTTTTTTTTTTTTATTTATGACAATATTTTATAATATTTAAGCTATAATATAAACAATGTTGGTGAGCGACTCTTTTGCTTTAAATATTTTGCATAGTTTTAAAAATATTTAAAACTTATATATATATATGAAAAAAAAAAATGGAAGTTCTGGATTTCTTGTGCACAAATTTCAATTAAAAATTTATTTTTGAGAAATCATTTTATAAATTTTATAAAATCTTTGCTTACATACATATAAATAAAATTTACTCAAGTTAAACAACATTTTGTCCAATAATTTCAAATAAAATTGTAGACTCTACAATTAATAAAAAAAAACAAAACAAAAAATTTTCTAAATGTTTACAATATTTTTGCACAATTTTTCTGTACTTAAGCGCACTTAAATTAAATGAAATTTCATTTAAATCTAGACAATAGTTAAGCTTATTAAAAACAAGGCTCGGATGATTATTATGAAAGTTCTAACAAACAATAAATTAGTGCTAAATAAAAAAATTAATTAATAAAAGACATACTTAAAAAAAAATTTTAATATTTAATTTAAGTAGTAAATTTTTAAAATTAAATGCTTTTATAATGAAAGAAAATTAAAAGGCAAAACTTTGCACACTAGCATATATGGACATTTAATATTTTTCGCACATAAATTATTTTTTTATTATTATTTTTTTTTTTTGCTTAAAAAGAGTTTTCTTCTATGCTTGCGCTTAAAGATAGTTTAAAAGGAACACTTGTTATGTTTTATTTTGAAAAAGTTTTAACTGTTTTTTTTTTTTTGTTTTGTTAGCATTAAAAGAAAAAGCAGTAAAATAATAGTATTTTTCATTTCATATTTCAAAACATTACTAAAACATAATGTTTGTAACTTTTATTCGACTTGAAAAAAAAAAATGTTTTTATAGGCTGTATTTTTGTTTTTTTTTTCAAAGCGAGGCATGTTTTGTGCTAATAAAAAATTGTTTTGTTTTTAAATGTTTTGCCCAAACTATCTAAGCATGCAAAATTCGGCTTGGTTTTGTGTGTAAAAATATTTTTAATTTAATGAGAAATATATATTAAAAAAAATTTTAAATAAAAATATTTTAAAATCCTTTCAAAATTGCACAAAAGTAAGTGAACAACTGTTGAAAATTTGCACGCACATTTTTCTATAGAAAAAACAGTTTTTTTTTTAAATTGCTTGTTACCCGCAAATTAGCTAAAACTTAAACATAAAAACTGTAAAGTTAAAATTTTTAGTGCTAAAAAAATTTCTTTACGCTTTAAGTCTAAATTTTCTGAATTGCATTTTTTCCCGGATTTTAGCTAAAAACATAAATTTTCTATACAAACAAAATTTAACTAATTTTTTTTTTTATTATTTTATTTTAACTCAAACACAAAAAGTAAGTTTAATTAAAATGACAGCTTAAATTAATAGTTTGTGAAAATAGTAAAAAAAAAAAAAAAAAAATTGCCATATTGAACAAGTAGAACTAAATTTTTATATTAAAAAAAAAATAATTTACAGCCCTTTCTTATTTCATTAAAATTAAATTAAAAAAAAAAAATAAAATATTTTTGCAAGCTAAAAAGTACTTGTTAAATATTGCTTTTAACTTTGTCATGTTTTAAAACATTTTTTTTACATACGTTTCATACTCAATTGTAGCGGAATGTTTTATTAAATAATTATTTTAAATATAAATTATAGGTTTAATTTTTATTCTTTTTACAATTATAAGTTGTTACTTTACTTTGTTTATCGCGAAATAATAAATTAAAATTTTAATTAAAATTTAATTTAAGACATGAAAATTTTTCAGCATTGTTAATTTTTGCGGTTTTAATTTTTTCATAAATATTCAAGTAGCCTTTTTTATTTCCAGCATGGAATGTTTTAATTTAAGTTTGCTGCTCTACAGTTTTGCTATACTGTCACTTACTTAAGCGCTTTCACTCTCTCTATTCTCTCTCTCTCTCTCTCTCGATCGCTTTTGCACTAAGCTTTACTTAAAATGGCAGCAAAATAATTCGCTCAAGCGCTCTTTACACATTTTTTGGTCATTTTATAAAATTTTCATAGTTTTTCTGTTTTTTTTCTTTTTTGTTTTATACTTTGTAGTTATCTCTTTCTTTTTGTATTTGTTATTATATATATATATATATAAATATCATAAATTTTGTATTTTCCTTTACTAATTAATGCTAATTTTGAGCAATTTCGTTCATAAGTTCAATAAATTCTTTAGATTTTTTTGATTATGTTTAAAAAATAGTTTAAAATTAACGCTGCACTGCTGCTTTCGTACTCTCTCTCTCTCTCTCGCTTTCTTTCTCTCTCGAAGTTTTGGCGCTATTCTTAAGCTTTCTTGACATTCTGTTTGTTCACCAACGCCTGTAGTTTTTGCAATTGACTTAGTAGGCTTGCATTGGAATCTTCCAGCGATTCGACGCGTTTCTTGTAATCGATATTTTCGTTAACGAGCACCTCGACTTTACGCTCTAGCTGATCCATGTATTCCTTTTTCTTGCGGCGACTCTCCTGAGCGGAAATCTGTAAATTAGTCGAAAAAAAATGTTGTGATTAAAAATCTAACTAGTGGCTTATAAAGTTTTATTTAAAAAAAAAATTGAAAATTAAAGTTGAAGAATCAATAAGGGTATTCAAGCAATGCCGTAAACGAATCGAATATGCCGAAAATCGGAAAAACCGTAAACGCCGAATTTGAACTGTCAAAAGTAAAAAGCTCCGAATACTTTCAAATATTTTACATATATTTAATACAAACATTAAACCAATGTTGCCACTTTTTCAATGCAATTTAAAGAACAGCTGATTGATATACGGCATTCGCCGATAACTAAAAAAAGGTACCTCATGCAAAAACAGCGAATATTTTCCGATATTCGGCATCGGAAAATATTCGGCACTGCATGAATACCTTATTAATGGATAAGAATCAATAGCTAAGAATTCAGAATCATAAAGCTCAAATCATCATTCATGTATAATAAATAATGAGTGCAAAATCATGAATCAAGAATAGAAAAAGCAATAATTCTGAATTATTAAACAGGAATTATGAATCTTAAAAAGTTTTGAAAATCAGGAGAAATGTAAATTCAACTTGATGATGATGCTTTTGTTCGATTTCGAAATATAAGATATTTAACGAATTCAGTGCTCGGGCAAAAGTCCGAAAGTTAAAATCAAACCCGTTGTCGGAATTTCGCAAAAATATAGAAAAATCTGAAGGTAATCCTATTCGCCATCTTTGATTTTAAAATTCGAACATCAGATTTGTAATCAGCGACCCCCTAAAACTGTGCGAGGATGTTTAAAACTCTTAAAAATATATTTTATGAGGTGGCAGTCCTATTGTAAAAAAACTACATAATTTTGAAATTCTGACAACAGGCACGGATTTAGCGACCCAAGTTTTTACCAAGTGTTCGTCCCATTACCGAATTCGTAAAAAAAAAACATTAGCAGACAACCCTATCCGCCATATTGAATTTTAAAATTCTGACATCGTTTTTATATACCATTCTTTTAATATTCCTCTTGTCAGCGTGTGCGTGCGTGAGAGCTCTTATTTCTTTCTCTTGACTGCACCAAGGTTGATTTATAAGGTTGTCGCAGGGTTGATCGCACTCTCTTCTCAGTACCCATAATTGTCAAAACCAGCCAATTTTGCGAATGACTACGAAATAAAAACGGATGATAATAGAAAGCACTTGCAGATTTTCTATGAGCTGTCAACTTCGATTTGACAATTATGGGTACTCGCTCTCTCCCTTGCGACAACCTTATAAATCAACCTTGATCTGCACACAATTTAGTATACATCAAGGTTGATTTATAAGGTTGTCGCAAGGGAGAGAGCGAGTACCCATAATTGTCAAATCGAAGTTGACAGCTCATAGAAAATCTGCAAGTGCTCTCTATTATCATCCGTTTTTCTTTCGCAGTCATTCGCAAAATTGGCTGGTTTTGACAATTATGGGTACTGAGAAGAGAGTGCGATCAGCCCTGCGACAACCTTATAAATCAACCTTGTGGCTTACATGTTTTGGATTGAGCAGAGCTCTTTCTCTGGCTCTCATTATAGTGTAAGCTTTTTTCTCTTTATCGGCTCCACTAAGCAGAGTAACTGTTTTAACTCTTTTTTAAATGGATATATTCATTCAAAATGGATATTCCAGATAGTTCTCTTTGTGTTAATCTCGTGCTTTTGCTTTTCTATGCTAATAAAAGAAAGTAATGGTGCCATGGATATGGATTCTGTGTATCGATAGCTTTACAGAAGGAACTTTTGTTAATTTTTAATTTCATTAAGTTTTCGACAAAAATGCCTTTGTTATGTTTATTTTTTTTTTTAAGTAATAATTTAAAAACTTGAATGCATTGCACTTATATAAAGTGTTTCTTTTATTGTTTAATTGAACTAATTCGCTCTTTACTCTCTATGATTTTGATGTCACATATCCAGAAGTTCTAAGTAGAGATAACAATATTACCGATATATCTCTTTGTTGCGTACGTTCTTAAACTAGTTTTCTTGATGCTTGATAATTTCAGTCTCTTATATATGTTCAATCATTATGTAAGGAAGAAATACTCCATGCATACACAATGCTTAGAGAGCGAAACCGAAACAAGTTGATATAAGAAAAACCAACAACACATAAGTAGTATTCTTGAATGGTTCTTTGCATGATACAATGATAAGGTAGGCCCATGATACTAAGTGCTCTCACGCGTCAAGGAAGAGTGGATAATGAGAAGCAACATTAATGTCAAAACGACGAATTTCGTAGAAATTACAAATGAAGAAAATATTTTATGTTTCCACGTTGCAAACAGTGCGGTCGCGGGTATTAAATTTGTGCTAATTTGAGTGAAAATATTATAAAAAAAGTGTAATAAAAACTATAAAATGTGAAAGAAGTCTTAAAATTGCAAAAAAAAAACCTGTAACAGTTTTAACCTAAAAACAACTGCGAAACGTGAGCATAAAGAAATTCGCGATGAACAGCTGATTTTGACATCAATGTAGCTTTATTCTGCTTTCTACTCCATTCCTCTCCGTGATGACCTTACCTTATAATTCTGCCATGGTTCTTTGGAGAGCTTTAGTTCGCACCAGAGATAAAGAGATAGGAAACTTCGATTTTGGACTGTGGGAAAGGGATAGCCTTATGTCCTGATTGTGCCAAAGACTAATACACAAAATGTTCAATACAAGACCAAAAACCACAGAAAATCCCCTCGAACATGGGAAATCCAAACTCACCATAAAAGTGTAAAAGGTATCAACCACAGAAACACCCCTCAATCATGGAACATCCAAACTCATACACAATTCGTGAGTTTTGCATAAAAAAGATAATTGAAAAATGTGAAATCTGAAATAACCTTAAAAAAGATGAAGTTTCCTATCTTTTTATCTCTGGTATTCACAACTACTGATCGTATCCTGTGATCAAGAATAATATACATATGTATTTTGCATGAAACACATTGACGACGGCAACGACGTAACGCCATATGTCAAATTTGTTTTACATGTATTTCTTATGGAGGTGACGCAAAGCAAAGGTTAAGTAGTCAATTTTTTGAACCTATGCTTTGTGCTAAGAAGTAGAAAAACATTGCTTTTTAAATTGGAAAGCACACAACTGCAATTCCGCTTCGGTTTTAGCAGAAGGTGTGCCTTTAAGATTTTCAAAGTTAATGGACTGCATAACCCACAGAAGATTACTGATGAGTTGGTGTAGCGACCAACGAAACAGCTGTCTAGTCTGCTGGTGGTTGTTCTGTAAAGAACATTGTTGTTGTGGCAACCTGTTGCTTCATGAAATTACTTGGCATAAAGCTCTAAATGTAATTCTTGAAAATTAATTTTTTTAAGAATTGCTAAACTCTAAACATAACATTATATTTTTATGAGTGTAGCATAAGTTGCGTATGCGCTGCAACAACAATAACAATCTAACAAGCATGCATGGGCATGCATGCATGGACAGGCCCGACCTGCATGAAATTTCAATAGATACTGACGCAGTTCAGTTCTCGTCCGTGAGTTAATATCTATACAGAAAGCTTTTAAGCACAAGAGCTTAAATGCCCACGGGCATAGGCTGTGGGGATCACTGATTTATATTACACACATTTAAAGCTTTATGACAGAAAAACAATGTTTGCTTTCCTTCTTATTCTAAAAGCAGTCAAAATCTGCATAAAATCCACTACATTTCGTTGAAAACTTACTACAAAAGGAGTAGAATGGATTTTAAAGGAGTACATACATGGTACAATAAAAAGAAGGTAGCATCGCGGCTGATTGTACTCTCTTTCTCAGCTACCATTATTTTCAAAATCAATACAAATAATATTCAGTCACTTGGCAAACTGAGTCCAACTGAGTCCCCGCGTAGTGTTGTTTTCGTTTTTCTTTGACAGTTGTGGTAGTCGGCTATGTACCATGCCATAATTCTGGGTCAATTCTTAGCGATTTTCTCTTGCCGACACGACAACGACATGATTCTGGTCACATTTAATGTCAAATTTTATTCTCGCGAGCTTCTTTTTTCACTAACCTTATTTTTGATTTTCCGCCGTATTTTCTTTAAGGATTTCTCCTCCGCTTTGCTGAGCGGCAAGCGCTGTGGAATTGGATAGCCTTCTGCGAGTAGCGTGCGTTTCTCCTCCTCGGTTAGTATAAGCGTGCCAGTGGAACCCTTCTGTAAATATAAAAATGGACAAAATTAATTTTACAACTCTTAAATTTTCCCTTAATTTTGCTCAAACTTACCGGCTGCGAGCTGATGAGCGGCGTGTGTATGGGCTGCCGCGTTGAGCTGCCGCTAAAAGTGCGTCCGGCATGCGACGACGACGATGCGGGTGAGTTAGATTGTGAGGATGATGATGATGAGCTGCTGCTTGTGCTGCGGCGCGCTAATGTTGCTGAGGCGGATGTTATGGTTGTTGTATTGTTGTTGCTGCTGCAGCTGCTGTTGACAGCTGTTGCGCCGGTAGAGGAATTATTACTTTGCTGACCAAGTACCGCATTATTGCCTGTGGACGACGGCGATAGAGGCGATAACAAATGTTCGGGACTTTGATTACCTTCAGAATCATCGCTTGGCATTGAGGATGGCGGGGTGGGTGGCAGTCCGAATGCTGCACTGCCCGTGTTGTTATTGTTGTTGTTGGTATTGCTGCTGGCATTGCCATTGGCAGTCAGTGTGTTGCTGCTGCTGGCCGTTGACTCGGTTTTAATGTTGACTTTGGGAATGACTATGCTTTGGCCGTTGCTGTTTGAGCTCAGGATAAACTGTTGCGACTTGAGCAGACTCTGTGAGGCAGGTGTCAACTGTAGCGAACCGTTCTGTAAAAATGAAGTGGAACGAGATGTTGTGGCTGTTAGTTTCAAGGGCGTCTGTTGTTGGCGGTAGCAACGTCGTTTGCTTACCTTGTGCTCAAAGACGAGATCTGAGTTGGTGTAAGCGGCAACATTGGCCATATTTAGGCTATGTGTACCGCCGTTGGTGTTGCTTGGGCTGGGCGGGCAACTGGAGGATGGCGACATGGGTTCATCCTTGATGCAGGACTCATCGATTTCAATGTCAGAGCAGATGTCGGGTGAAACGCTGCCGTCGCGTGATGTGCCGGGCGATGTGCAGGTGGTGCCAACAATGGTCGAAAAACCGTGTAAGTCATGACGCTGTTGTTGTAATAGCAACTGTTGCTGTAACTGTTGTTGTTGCTGTTGTAATTGCAGCTGCATTTGTAGCTGTTTGCTGATTGCTGCGCTGGTGTTGTTGATGTGGTTAATGTTGGTGGTGTTGTTGATGTTACTGTTACTATTGTTACTGTTGCCGTTAATGGCGGCATTGTTGCAGCTGCTGGTGGTTAGTGTGCGCAGGTTAAATGTCATCGGTGTGCTTGCCATTCTATTGATACCAGCATAGATTTGGCTGCTGTTGTTGTTGTTGTTGTTGTTGTTGTTGCTAAGTGAGGAATGTGAGTGGCCGTTGTTGATGTTGTTATTGTTGCCAACGCTGCTGCTGCTGAGCAGTGCTGCAGTCGATGTGGCTGTTAGCATGGGGTTTGCTGTGTTGAGGCTGCTGCCGTTGCTGGCGCATGTTGTCAGGGTAGTGACACCAGCAGATGGACATGTTGCTGAGGCAGGTGTTGTTGCAGTAGCTGCGTTTGCTGCTATCGTCAAGCAATTTGGATCAATTGTTGCCGTATGCAGACGACGTGTATTGCAGGTAGCAGACTTGAGCGAAATTGCTGGATAGTAATCGTCGTCCATGTCTGAAAAGGAGAGAGAGGAAAAATTTCGTTAGGGAAATTTGCATAAGAAAAGAGCGAAAAAGTATAAAAATTTCCGGAGCAAATGCATGATTTAAACAATATTAAAATGGGTGGCAGCGGTGTTTCAAATAAAATCACAATATTCAATATGCTCAGAGAGTAAAGCGCTGCAAAGAGCCATTCAAGCACACTAGTTATTTGTTGTTATTTTTTCTTATATCTACTTGTATATGCTTCGCTCTCTAATGCCGTGCTTATGCTAGACAAACATGATTGGTGAGCTTTTTTTTATTGTTAGTGTTTTACTCATAAGAGAGAAAAGCTTATTTCTCATTTTATTCGTAAACACTAACAATAAAAAAATCTCATAACAAGGTCAAACACATAGAATATTACAATTTCCAAATTTTGTTGCTTATTTTGCTTTTATAGTCTAAACACATTGACGACGGTTGTAGCCGTGCAGCATCTGTCAAAATTGTTTACATGTATTTCTTATGGAGAGAAACTGGTTTAATGCCGTCCTTACCGCAGCGGCTTTGTCGTCGATATAGAATCATTCCCAATTTGACAGCTTGTCGTTACAGCCGCAATCATTGTGCTTAGGTTGTTATTCGTATAAACCTGATTTTGACAGGTGCTATACCCATCACATGAGAGAATTTAACTACTAACACACCTTGTCTTATTATACCATGTGTCTGCATAGCATAGTCACAGCATACTCATTGATTATGCATTTAATATTTCTCTTTTAGATAACGATAGAACAGATATGAGAGAGTGAAAATACCAAGCATCAAAAATACGAGTTTGAGTACCTAGTATTTATTACATAATTTCAATAAAACCAGTTTTAAAGTACATGGCCAGCACTCGTAGCACTAGCCCCGGCTACTTCCAGTTTTAGCCCATCAAAGCTCTGAATTGGTTATCAATAGGTAAGGTCAATAAGGGAAGGTAAGGTAAGGTAAGGTAAGGTAAGGTAAGGTAAGGTAAGGTAAGGTAAGGTAAGGTAAGGTAAGGTAAGGTAATATAAGATGAGGTAAGGTTAAGTAAGTTTAGTTAAGTTAAGTTGAGCTAAGCTTAGTTAAGTTAAGTTAAGTTAAATTAAGTTAAGTTAAGTTAAGTTAAGTTAAGTTAAGCCAAGTTAAGTTAAGTTAAGTTAAGTTATGTTAAATTAAGTTAAGTTAAGTTAAGTTAAGTTAAGTTAAGTTAAGTTAAGTTAAGTTAAGTCAAGTCGAGTCAAGTTAAGTTAAGTTAAGTTAAGTTAAGTTAAGTTAAGTTAAGATAAGTTTAGTTAACTTAAGTTAAGTTAAGTTTAGCTAAGTTAAGTTAAGTTTCCATAAGATAAAAGAGGTAAAGTTAAGTAAGTTAAGTAAGTTAAGTTAAGTAAAGTTAATTTTAGTGAAGTTAAGTTAAGTTACGTTAAGTTAAGTTAAGTTAAGTTAAGTTAAGTTAAGTTACCATAAGTCAAGTGAGGTTAAGTTAAGTTAAGTAAAGTTAAGTTAAGTTAAGTTAAGTTAAGATAAGTTAAGTTAAGTTAAGTTAAGTTAAGTTAAGTTAAGTTAAGTTAAGTGAGGTAAAGTTAAGTTAAGTTAAGTTAAGTTAAGTTAAGTTAAGTTAAGTTAAGTTAAGTTAAGTTAAGTTTAGTTTAGTTTACTTTAGTTTAGTTTAGTTTAGTTTAGTTTAGTTTAGTTTAGTTTAGTTAAGTTAAGTTAAGTTAAGTTAAGTTAGGAAATTTAAGGAAAGGGAAGGTAAGGTAAGGTAAGGTTAGGTAAGGTAAGGTAAGGCAAGGTAAGGTAAAGTAAGGTAATGTAAGGTAAGGTAAGACAAGGTAATGTAAGATAAGGTAAGGTTAAACAAGGTAAGATAAGATAAGGTAAGGTAAGGTAAGGTTGAGTTAAGTAAAAAAAGGTAAAGTAAAGATAGGTTAAGTAAGGCAAGTTAAGGTAATATAATGTAAGGCAAGGTAAGGTGTAAAGAAAAGTTGTCAACCATAAACATGCAGTAAGTTTAGGAATTTTCAAAGCACTACATTTATTAATCACTTTAAGCTACAACAATCAAGTTTATGTTGTTGTTGTTCTTACTGGCGTCAAAAAAGTACCAACACTCGGGTGATTGACAAACTGTTTATGTACACAACACAAGCAACACAAATTATTTGCCACAATATTCTGAAAACTGTTCTGTCGATTGCTTGACTGACTTACTTTGTTGTAAAATTCTTGTACAATATTAGTTGTTGTTATCGATTTTTATTTTTAGCTTTTTGACCATTTAAGCCATTCCCATGAAGTGTCTCACATGCTGTGCTGATTTCTAATGGCCAATATAATAATGGCTAACAGCAATAATAACAACAAACAGCAGCAAGTTTGTAACAACAACAAAAACATTAACAGCTTTAAGTGGCGCAAATGCAAAACAGTCTCTTATGTATAAAAGCCAAGTTAGAGCAAGTCAAGTCAAGCCAAGCCAAGCTAACAGCAACAATTGCTGCTTAACATACAGCATGCAACCACAATAATAATAAAAAAACTACAGTAAAAAATATAAAAAAACCAGCCAAATATCAGGCAGAGTGGTGAATGTCTGGCTTGACTGGCTGACTGGGCTGGACGCGTCGCTGCGCTCATTCATTGAATTCTTTTGGCGACTTTGTGACTTTTTACAGCTAGCTAGAAGAGGTAATACAAATGAACGTAAGTAAAATTCTTTAATGGCGAATATAGTTTGTTTTTTATTTTTGCGACCTCTACAGTTCTTAGCACTTCATCAACTTTTATTTACGAATAGCTTTCTTTCAAAAAGCTTGTGATTCCTAATGGTTTTGGTATTTTCGAAAAATTTGCGTTACTTAAAGGCTATAAAAAAAAAAAAATTTATACATATTTGGTGGGAGCGGAGGTTTTTGTGACTGTGCAAATTATTCGCACTTACTCACCGTCACACCTGGTACTGTATAATTTATTTTCTTTTCTTTCCTCAACATTTAAGCCAAATACGTCAAATTCCGGTTTAAACGTGTGCTATTTGCATCGTGATGAAGACAGCCAGCCAATGAAGTCAATGAAGTAGAATTCACAGTAGCATGAGGTAATACATTTTTCTAACTTGATCAATAAGTTGGTTTTGTTAAAATTTTAAATTTATGGATTATTCATTTAAAGACTGCCTTAAGCCGGATTTTGTTTAGAAACAAATATTATAATTTAGCGGCAACATTTCGTAAGAAATCCTATTACGAGTTATATAGCGATAATGTTTGTAAGAATTATGCATGGAACACATTGGTGACGGCAGCGGCTTTACAACACCACAAAAGAGAGAAAAGTAGTCATTTCGATGTCTTCTTGATTATTTTGAAAGCGACACAACCAAAAGCTATGCCACACGCAAAGCCATGGTAGACTAATATAATAAGGTAGATGCATTTCGGACTGTGCTCTCTTTCTTAAAGCCAAAACTGTCAAAATCAATACAAATCACGCTTTTAGATTTTTAATGAGCTGTCAAATGCGTTTCGACAGTTATGGCAGCCTGCCTCTCCGCAAAGCCCAATTATTAAATGAACCATGGCAAAATTATCACTCAGAGAGGAATAGTAGAGAGCAGAATAAAGCGGGCTAGATGTCAAAATCAGCTGTTCATCTCGAATTTCTTTATGCTCACGTTTCGCAGTTGTTTTTAGGTTAAAACTGTTACAGGTTTTTTTGCAATTTTAAGGTTTCTCTTACATTTTATAGTTTTTATTACACTTTTTTTATAATATGTTCACTCAAATTATCACAAATTTAACAACCGCGACCGCAGTGTTTGCAACTTGGAAACATAAAATATTTACTTCATTTGCAATTTCTATGATATCCGTCGTTTTGACAACTAACCAACCTTATCAATATCCACTCTTCGTTGATGCGTGAGGGCACTAAGCAAAGCGGCCCTACCTTATAATTCTGCCATGAAATGAACAAAGCTTTTGACATGCACTCTAAGCAATGGAAAAAGAAGCAATATTTATCAGCTGTCGAAATAGAAATAATTCTCTACCAAAGACAACAACAAGAGCAACAATGTCGTTGAGACATATTCGCCAAACTCACCTCTATAAGAAATACATGCAAAAAAAAATTTACATATGGCGTAAAGTCGTTGTCGTTGTCGTTGTCGCCGTCAATGTGTTCCATGCAATACTTGTTTTCAAAACAATAGTTTATTCTAAAAGCTTTACCACATGCAAAGCCGAATTATTAAATGAACAAAGCTTTTGACATGCACTCTAAGCAACAAAAAAAGAAAAAAGAAGCAATATTTGTCGCCTGTCAAAATAGAAATAATTCTATATCGACGGCATTAACAAATGCGACAATGTCAATGTCAGCGTCTTCAATGTGTTCCATCCATATACGTAATAGCTCACAAATCTTGTCGATAGCCATCTCTCTTTTTATATATTAATTTGTTAGCTTTCTTGTAGCTGTTTTTTTTTTTTGACATTGATAACAGAAAAATACATTTTGATACTTTAAGCTTGTACCGTTAACAATATTTAGCTGTTAATGAATTTGTCAAACATATCCGTTTTCTAACATTTATAGTTTATTCTGAGTACATATTTTCAAGCAAAGCGTGTTTATCTTGAAAATTTCTTAGAAATTTGTTTCGTATAGTATTTTTAATGTTGACATTAGATGGGTATATAAATGTTTGTTTTCATTGAATTTGGTCTTATATTTATACTTAAATAATCTTATATTTATATTTATACTTCAATTTATCCTAAAATAATGCTGTTAACAGTTGTAAAATTAAGACTTCACAAAATTTTATTTTTAATTAACATCAATCAACCTGTTGTTGAAAAAAAGCTGCATAAATTCATCATTATTTTTGGTTATAAAAACTCTTAATACTAAAATGATTGTTTTATTTAACTAATGCACATGATGTTCCATTTAAACTGTAGAAGTTTTTAAATTTTGTTCTCTGTATTTTGCAGTTAAGCCATAGTTAAGCTATGTTTAAAACTCTGTATTAATTAATAAATTTAAGGTGGATTCACTGATCACCCTCTGTATGTTGAGTTCGTTTTTTTTTTAATATACAGTTTTTGCCATGGTGTAAGAAAACCAGGTGAAAGCGTTTTTTTCACCTCTCTCACAAAAATTGTACCCGCATCTGTCAAAAACAGCAGAAATAAATGGCTGTGTTCAGCAGGTACAATCATGTTTCAATCATTGGCTGCATTCAGCGGAAAATTTGCTACGTAGCTGTTGAACAACTTTAGGGCTGAATGGTATGCTGAATGGTAACACGTTCCCTGAGCGGTCGCCATCTTAGGTAGCGAAAATATTTTATGCTACTTCAGTTGAGCGGCTTACGCTTACTTTATTTTGACAGATAAATATACCAAATATTAAATTTATTAATTACTAAATTATTAAATTGCTTAGTAGTGCTTTTAATTAAAACTATTTGTTTGAAACGTGTGCACACAGAACATAAAAAAAATAAATTTGAGGCAAAAAGCATTTATTGTCGAACAGCTGTTTGCCGTTTGACGTTTCGAAAAAAAACAGTTCAGCAGAAAGTATCACTTTATGCATGGCAGAATTATAAGGTAGGGCCGGTTGGCTCTGTCCTCACGCGTCAACGAAGAGTGGATAATGAAAAGGTTGGTAAATTGTCAAATCGACCAATTTACAAGGAATTGCAAATTAAGAAAAGTTTTTATGTTTCCAAGTTGCAAGTAGTGCGGTCGCATGTGTTAAATTTGTGATAGTTTGAGTGAAAATATTATTAAAACAGTGTAATTACAACTTTAAAATGTGAAAGAAGTCTTAAATTGGCAAAAAAAAACTGTACAAATTTTAACCTAAAATCGACTGCGAAACATGAACATAAAGAAATGTGAGATGAACAGCTGATTTTGACATCTAGCCCACTTTATTCTGCTTTCTACTTCATTCCTCTCCGAGTCGGCCCTACCTTATAATTCTGCCATGACTTTATGCTACTTCGCTACCTGAGCTCTTTCGGATAGAATGCAGCCATTATAAGGTTATCCATATATTTGACATACCCTTATTTTATGTAAACAAAAGACACAGATATTATCGTAGACGTAGAGTTTTTTGTTTGCTATATTTTTTGATAAATTTATTTCAATCTTAGGTTTAATAAATGGAAATAAATATTTCGGAAAAATATGAATTTTTTATTTTTCCCAAGTAAAGAATATATCTTAAATTAATTTGAAAATTTAAAATTTTAACAAACAAAATATATTTTTAATGTGTAATAAGTATAAAATTAGTTCAAACAATAATTCGATTTACTATGATATTTAAAGATTCAATAGAGTTTTCATAGCACAATGACCATGCGCATTCTCTGTATATGTAAACCTGCGTAGTAGTAATACACATTTTTGTAGCTACATTCTAAATTTTACATACGTATTAATAACAACAACAATACAAGCCGTTACTGAGAAATATTCGTAAAACAATGCATTCCAAGAAACAACACGATGTTGCGTTCGTGATTTCTGCACGAACAAAAGCAACAACCATAAGAACGTCAGCAGCAACTGAAGCATCATTGCATGATTTTTCTTATTATACAGATATAAGATATAACTGATTTTTGACATATATTTTATCTTTTTAAGATGAATATTAAAGGCTGTAAGTATATTTCAAAGTGTCCTCCAAAAACGTTAGGATGTGCTTGAAAAAATTTGTGGAAAAGACTCCTAAAAAATGACAAACGTGCTGTATGACGTAATTCTACGTCAAAAATATTTTTTCGTTCTTGAAAAAATGACAATGGTTATATCACGAAACACTTAGAAGACATATTAACACAACCATTAACTATAAAATATAGTTTTATATATAATATAAAAAAAAAATTCTAAAAAACACTATTTTTATACTTTTGGATAAAGAAACTATTTTGAAAACAATATTCCAATAAATTTTACATATAAACTGACTATAATTTTTACTTTTTTTTACTCAAATATAAAAAAAAATATATATGTAATAAAAATATTCATACAAACTCTGTATGAAATGCGTACAACATTCAGAAGTTTTATTTTTCCAATATTATTTTACGTCTAAAATGTGACCATAAAATTTTTAAAGCTGATAATATTTTGGTTCAACACAAGCAAGTATTTCCAAAAGTAGTAGTCAAAAGTATCTTTATTGGTTTGTACTATGAAAAAGTATGATATTCCGGCAACTGCGTGATTTTTATGTCCTTAAAAAATTGCTCTTTTGCTCTCCTCTTCATATAAGAGTATACATTCTTGTGAGTAGACGTCAAATATCTGGACAACCTTATAATAATTGAATCATGCGGAAATGTTGTTGTCGTCGTTAATGTGTTTAAGCTATTATTCTTGCAAGTTGACGTCAAATATCTGAACAACCTAATAATAATTGAATAATGTGTACGAGTACAACATGTTGCGTCTCTGATCAGGCATCAGTTTACGTTCCTTTTTTATTTCTGTGAACACAATTGTTTTAAAAGTGACAGACACACACTAACCGGTTGCACAAAAGTTGTACCTGCTGAACGCAGCCAATAAAATTTTTTGACAGACCCGGGGCAATTTAAAGTGTGGTGAAAAATTCGCTTCCATCTGGTTTTCTTACACCATGGGTTGATTAAATTAATTTAAATTTTTTTTTGCGTACTGTTTTTGAGCGGAGCTGTCAGAATTGAGTTTCTAAAGTTTTTGAAATTTTTTATAGCTTCATAATGAGTAAGCACAACGTCTGGCAATATTTCTTAAATAGCGAACGTTTAACATGTCCGTGAATCAAAATTGCCACATTCTCTTTTTGAGAACAATAGAGCGTTAGCAAAAAAGTTTCTGAAACATTAAGAGAAAATGACTTTCTAATAAAAATGACTTTCTTGAATTTAACCTGAAAGTTTTACGTAAAACTTTGCGTGTCATCATAATTTCTTAAATTACTATTCATAAATTTACCTAGCAAGCACTTTACGTAAGATAAAAATTTATAGTTTTATGTTGTTGCTAATTTTTTTTGTGTGAAAAAACACCTTAGTATTTGCACAAGTGTAGCAATAGATCAAAATTAAGCTCCACTATACATCGCTATCTTGAGCACTTTAAATATAACAATAAATTTGTAGACGCTTTAAAAGAAAAACATAAAAAAGCTTTAAGTGTTTGAAAAGTCGATTTACAGAGGCTGTTACTAAAATGTGGAAAATTTAATGTCAATCACTAATAAGCAAAAAGCATACATTAACAAGAGAATCCAAAGAGCTTTGTAAATGTAAATGTAAAGGCAGGTCTGACTCAGAGAAGAAAAAAGTAAAAATGAGAAAAAATGCGGCTACACCGAGAAAATAACAACGTTTTGTTCTACAGTGTTTGTTTTTGTTTACAACAGTTCTTTTATTTTTAATACTAAAATAAAAAAAATTTTGTTTTAAGGTTGAGCATTTTTAAATTCAAGCAACATTTAAAAATTTACCTACATTTGGAT
Source organism: Coremacera marginata (assembly GCA_914767935.1). NCBI lineage: Eukaryota > Metazoa > Arthropoda > Insecta > Diptera > Sciomyzidae > Coremacera > Coremacera marginata. The sequence goes on from OU612047.1 coordinate 143,753,458, forward strand.
ATAAAAATACAAAATTTTTAATATTAAAAACACATTTTTATTTTGAAAATTTCTAATTTTTGCTACACTGAGAAAAAAAAACATTAAGCAAAAAATTTTAAAATATAAATTTAACGCGTTTGTGTTTCTACAGAACAAAATTAAAAACAATAGTGTTTAATTTTTTTTTTTTATAATTCTCATTTCATATTCTCACTTCTTTTTACATTTTCTCTTATTTATTCTTTTTTATAACAAAAAATTCGTCGCTATCTGACATTGAATTAAAAAAGTATGTGTAGTAGAGTCATTATCAGACAATTGAGACCAAGCTGAGAAAACCATTTGATTGTTTGGAAATATTTTATAATTGGACTTACAAAATTTAAAGGTAAGATGAAATAAAAACTAATTAATTATTTTAATATATAACATATTTCAATATTTCAATCCGCAATAAAGCAAACGTCATCGAATGGAGTTTAGATTTAGTATTCGATGGGTCCCAGGGGTCGCTGATCACGAATCTGACGTCAAAAACGCGAAAAAATTTAAAAAATGGCATCGAAAAAATGGGTGTTTAAAATATTTGTTTTCAATGTAAAAACTTTTGTTTTAAATTTTATTTTTAAAGAAATGTTTTTAAACTGAAAATGTTTACATTAAAAGTATATTTTAAAACATTGTTTTTAAAACAAAAACTTTTGTTTTAAATTTAACTTTACAAACATTTGTGTTTAGCTTAAATGAAATTGTTTAAAGCTCTATTTCAAAAACATATTCGTTTAATATGAACACAATTTCATTTAATTTTAACACATATTTCCCTCAGTGTACAAAAACATAAAATATTGTCTTAAAAGCGTTCATTGCACGCATTAAAGTTCGAAAGTCTTGCATTTTTGGGCTGATGTTTTTAAAAATTAATTCCTCAACAATAATGGTAACGAGTTCATCCCTATGAGAATTTGTTAGGTTTGGGATTGCTTTAAAGAATTCCAATATCACTCATCCTCTTGACGTAACATTCAAAAAAGTACGCAAGTTCTTCATGAAACAAATATAAACTTACAAAAAATCAATATGGATTAACTTGAATTAAATAATTTTTACCTTTAGCAAACGATTTCCGCAAGTTTGATTGTTAAAGCCTGTATGATACTTCATTTTTTTTCTCAATTTTTGTCATTGAAAATGAAAACTAGAGCAGTTCAAATAGTACGAATGCATGGATTCAATTGGTGTGAGTAAGTACGCATATAGTACGAATTGGAGAAAAATTTGTAGGACGGACTGTATTTTCATTGCATTGTTTTTGCCGTTTCTTTCAATTCGTTCGTCGTTAAGTTTCGATCAAATATTTACTGTGCTGTTAATAATTAATTTGACATTTTTAGAGTAAACAAAACTATTTAAGATAAATGTATGCTGCATTGGAACTGATGTGTGTAGCTAATATTTATTTATTGAAGGCAGCTGCTCTTAAAAACACCAGAAATAAAAAAGTAACAATGTTTATCCTTTTCTTACAAAATATGTCTGTCTTGCCCACGCGTCACTTGTTTTCAGATTTTAAAATTGGACAAAAAAAATGAAGTATCATACAAGCTTAACTGATGGTACAAACTTTATTAATTTTTCTTTTTATTTTTAATGTACTTTATAATATTTTTTCTTGCAATTTAAGTTTTTAATATTCTTTGCAGTGTAATTGCGAAACAAAACTAAATGCTGTTATAAGAATGTATACTGACAATATTATATTAAGATGTTATTTTTGAAAATGTCAATTATTAAAATATTTTCAACTTCTCTTTCGTAAAGTGAATTTTTTCTGCGTTAGACATTTTCCACACTTGATCAACGCAACTTCAACTCAAGTTGCTAGCCTGTGTATTTATACCGGAACCTTCAGATTAGGCAACTTGCACGCAAACAAGTTCTTAACCTGTTTAACGCAACGCGGCTTTTCGCAATTTGAAGTTGCGTTGAAGTTGTGTTGACCTAGTGTGAAAAAGGCTTCACAAGCATTGAACTCTCTCTCATAAGCTTTTACATACTTCTATTCATGGTAGAATAAAAGAAGGTATATGCATTTCAGACTTCGCTCTCTTTCTCATAGCCAAAATTGTCAAAATCAATAGAAATAACTTTTTTGTTTACATTTTCCCAATTAAAGCTTTCTCATCGCATTCAGATTTTCTATTAGCTATCAAATTCGTTTTGACCAAGGTTGATTTATAAGGTTGTCGCAAGGGAGAGAGCGAGTACCCATAATTGTCAAATCGAAGTTGACAGCTCATAGAAAATCTGCAAGTGCTTTCGTTTATCATCCGTTTTTCTTTCGTAGTCATTCGCAAAATTGGCTGGTTTTGACAATTATGGGTACTGAGAAGAGAGTGCGATCAGCCCTGCGACAACCTTATAAATCAACCTTGGTTTTGACAGTTACGGCAGTCTGCCTCTCCGAAATGCATCTACCTTCTCTTATTCTACCATGCTCTTATTGTATTGCGCCATAGAGAAGACGGAGGCAAAACGCAACTGCATCGAATGGCTTTGCAGCTTTACTCTCTGGCACGATTTTCTCTCGTATTCGAGACGACATCAAGGAATTAACCTTAGTAGAACAAGAGAAGGTAGATGCATTTTGGAGAGGCAGACAGCCGTAACTGCCAAAATGAATTTGTCAGCTCATAGCATGGTATAATGATTTACAAGGTAGGAGTGACAGTTCTGTTGGCGATTTGAAGTTGTCAAAAACGCATTGAAAAAGAGAAAACTAATAAGCAGAAAAACAGATGAAAAGTTAAACTTTGCATTGATTTGACAACTCCCGATTGTCGCTCGTGAGAAAATAGATAGTTGTCAAGGCTACCTCGTAATTATTTTATTATTTTATTTCATAGAAAATCTAAAAGCGATGAGAAAGCTTTAATTGGAAAAATGTAAGCAAAAAAGTGATTTGTATTGAATTTTACAATTTTGGCTATGAGAAAGAGAGCGCAGTTCGAAATGCATCTACCTTCTTTTATTCTACCATGGAATTAACATTAACGGAGCTAACAGAGCCCTTGTTAATTTATGCTCTTTATTATGAGTTATGTGAGAGTTAAATCTTTTGCAATAACAGACTGTCTGTTGGCAGTCTGCTGTTTCACTTTTTTGTCAGTAGTAGTTACTCGTGCGTCAAATGCGTCATATGCACGAACGTCATAAATTTTTAAGTTTTAATTTCACTTTGAAGACTATAGTAAATTTTTTTTTATTATCTGTATTTCGACTATATTTGCGTTAAACTTTAACTACACCAATGTCAACTAGTGTTAACAAACGTCAACTAACGTCATTTGTTATTGATGAAATTTGTTACTGTTGATCAAATTTTTCATTCTGTACTCGTTGCCACCTTAATTAAAATAACTTATTTATGCAGTTGTTTTGCTATAAATTTGTTTTTGTTTTTTTTTTCTTATTGTTTTATTTATTTGTTCAAATGTTAAGATAAGATGGAGGTTTATTTTTTTGTTGTTTCTGTACACTTACACTTTTTTGATTGCTGAAAATGAAGGTAATGGAAATTTTTTAGTGGAAGCTCGTATGTGTTATTTATACTTTTGTAAAGAAGAGATAATTTTTATACTCTTCAAATCTAGGAAAGAGAAAACTTTTTAGATGCTCGTTTTAAAGAAATATAAAAACTCCGTTATTGACGGAGAAAATTTTGTATGACTCGAAAATTTCTCTTCAAAAATAAATCAGGTTTTTAGAAAATGTTTTTAGATTCTTTTTCAAGTTTTGGAAATAAGGAGGGTTAATAGGAAATTTCAGTCACCACAGAAAATGTGTTGAAATGCATGGAATTTGTTTATAAGACGCATTCAAACAATATAAAGTCGATTTTACGGTAAAAGCAGGGCCGGACCTAGTGAAATATTGCTCGCAGAACTAACAAATTTGTTACAAAATTAGAAAACATTAAAATTACGACACAAATTTTAAGGGAGGGAGGAGGGGACTTGGAACTAAACTTGTTTTAATATAATTTTTTTGTTAATTTAACAAAAATTAACTTTATTAAATTCATCATAAAATCATAAAAAAAATGTCAGCGTGTAGAAAAGCCATTTCATCGATAATTTGTCTATTTGAATCAAGATGTATAGTCGAAATTATTTAAAAAAATATTATTTGCTGTATATTTTTTAAGTTATCCAATTTCAACCCCTTCAAATAATTTTAGAAAAAAATTGAGTTCCAAGGCCACCCCTTAAAATTTTCGTTTTTATTATAATTAAAGAGTTTTCTAAATTTGAAATAAAACTGTTAGTTATACGAGCAAAATTTTGCTAGGTCCGCCCCTGGTACGAATTGATTAATTCGTGCTGTACTGCTCATATTTTTTTTTGATTTTTGAAGTGAAAACTTCTTTAGGCGCGTTGAGCACTTTTTGGTAGAGAGCAAAACTATAGATTCGTGATATGATTACGCTGTTAGCGATATCATCACGCTGATAGCTTAACAGAAATTATTGCTGTACAGCTTTCCGTTTTGAGGATCTACCTAGCACCGACCAAGCCGAAAACCGAATCGATTACCCAACCGATTACCAGGCCGATCACCGAAGCGATTACCAACCGATTACTGAACTAATCACCGATTACCAACCGATTACCATACCAATTACTGATTACCGAAGCGATTACCAACGAATTAGCGAACCAATTACCTATTACGAATCGATTATCTAACCAATTACCCATTAACGAAGCTATTAACAACCGATTACAAATTAACGAAGCGATTACCAAGCAATTACCTAACCAATTACCGGTTACCGAAGCGGTTATCAACCGATTACCGAAGTGATTACCAAGCCATTACCGAAACGATTACCAACCGCTTGCCAAAGTTATTACCAACCGATTTCCGAAGTCATATCCAACCAATTTTCGATTTGTAATTTATTATCGGTTGGTAATCGCTTTGGTAATGGGTTGGTAATCGCTTCGGTAATCGTTTGGCAATCGCTTTGGTAATTAGTTAGGTAATCACTTCGGTAATTGGTTATCAGTTGGTAATCGCTTTCGTAATGGGTTGGTAATTGCTTCGGTAATCGATAATTGGTTGTTGGTAATCGCTTCGGTAATCGATAATTGGTTAGGTAATTGGTTGGTCATCGCTTTGGTAATGGGTTTGTAATCGCTACGGTAATCGATAATTGGTTAGGTAATCGCTTCGGTAATCGATAATTGATTAAGTAATCGGTTGGTACTCGCTTCGGTAGTGATTTATTGGTTCACTTATTCGTTTGTTATTGCTTCGGTACTCAGTAATTGGTATGGTAATCACCTCGGTAATCGGTAATTTGTTCGGTAATCGGTTGGTAATCGCTTCGGTAATAGAAAATTGGTTGGATATTGCTTCGGAAATCGGCTGGTAATAACTTTGGTAATCGGTTGGTAATCGCTTCGGAAATCGAAAATTGGTTATTGAAAACCAATAAATCACTACCGAAGCGATTACCAACCGATTACCTAATCAATTATCGATTATCGAAGCGATTACTTAACCAATTTTCGATTACCGAAGCGATTACCAACCCATTACCAAATCGATGACCAAACAATTACCTAACCAATTATCGATTACCGAAGCGATTACCAACAACCAATTATCGATTACCGAAGTGATTACCAACCCATTACCAAAGCGATTACCAGCTGATAACCAATTACTGAAGTGATTAGCAATCGATTACCTAACCAATTACCAAAGCGATTACCAAACAATTGCCGAAGCGATTACCAACCCATTACCAAAGCGGTTACCAACCGATAACCAATTACGGAAGTGATTATCAACCGATTACCGAAGCCATAACCAACCGATTTTCGATTACAGAAGCGATTACCAACCCATTACCAATAACCGAAGTGATTACCAACCGATTACAAATTACCGGAGCGATTATTAACCGATTACCGAAGCGATTTATTACCGAACCAACTACCGAAGAGATTACCAACCGATTACCAAACCAATTACCGAAGCGATTACTAACCGATTACCAATTACCGAAGCTATTACCAACCGATTACCCAGCCAATTATCGATTACGCAACCAAAGTAATCAAAGCAGTTTATACAATCAATAACGCATAAATTGATTAAAAGAGTTACAAAGTAGAATGCTTTTGATTTGCTGACTCTAGCTACTTCGCAAATTAATAACAGCTATGTTTTTTCATAGCTTTATGTTTTTATTCCGGTGGGCCGTTTTTTTTTTTTTTGCAATGAGTTTTTCGATTTAAAAATTATTTCTTTTTTTTAATTTTATGTTTTTGTATCATTATTTGAGTATTCTGCTATTTTTGAGTTAAAAAGTTGTCAAGTTAAAAGATGTTGGGTTTTTTTTTTTTAATTAAAAAATTGTTGAGTTAAAAGTTTGTGGTGGGCCTTATCTTTAGTCGGAAAATTGCTGAAAATATAGTTTTTAAAGTTTAAATTGACATTATATGAGTATTCGGCTTTTTTTGATTTAAAAATTCATTGAGTTAAGTGACTTTGGTTTTTCTTAAGTGAAATAATTTTGTAGTTTACAGCTTTCTTTAGTTCGAAAATTGCTAAAATCACAGTTTGAAGATTTAAATATTAATCGGAACTATTAATGGATAGTTAATATATTAATATATCTTTAACATTCTAGTAAAAGTTTGGCTCTAGCCAAAGTTTAGTAGTTTTTTAAGCCTGGTACTTTCAAAGCAAAATTATGTTTCAATAAAAGTATTCAAACAATTCAAACTAATAGAAAAAAACTCTTACATTTTTGACAAAAAAGAAAAATTTATATTGAAAGGGTTAAGACAAAAGCATTAAAAGATATCTCCGGAATGTTAGCAGAGAGTATACATTGAATAGAGATTGCAACAACTCTGCTAAAACTCTGGCATGTGTTAACAGAGTTGCTTTCGCCTAAGAATGCGAAGGGAAAAAGGTTTGTTTACCTCTGTCAACACATGGCAGAGACTTAGCAGAGTTGATGCAATCTCTATATAATTTATACTCTCTGTTATAAATTTAACAGAGTTTCACGAGCGAAGGTGATGGTCAAACGAGAAGTGGAAGATTTCCCGATTCATGCGGAAATGCAAAAATATAAGGAAATATTATTTATATTGTAGCTTTTCGAAATTTTTTATCATTCAAGTTTAGTCAGATTGCTACTGTTATGACAATTATAAAAAAAATTATGTTAAAAAGAGAATTCCAAATTTCACTAATTTTACACTAATACACAAAAACGTACCTTCCATTTTTGTATGCAGACTACGAGGTGAATCGGGCATCGAGTCGCCATCGCTGTTCAGACTATATGAATGCTCGGATTTTATGGGTAACGTTCCATTAAACAAAGCGTCCGATATAAGTTTATCATTCAAAATAACTGTCGGAATTTTGACGTCACGCTCCAATAACCAATCGTGCATTTCCGTATCCGAAGACAGTTTAAATGTGTCCGTCTGAAAATAAGACAAAAACAAGTAGAGAGACATTAAAATAAGGCAAAAAGAATAATTTTTCCACAAAATTTTGGCATAAAATTACTTTAATGGCTAAAAAAATTTATTGCAAATAAACAAAATAACAAAGTTTATTTTTGTCAAGCAAAGCGCTTTTTTTTTTTTTTTTTTTATCATTAACAATTAAAGATAATGAAACATTTTTAGTTCTTTTTTTTTTTTATCTTTCACCCTTTGTTTTTCTAATTTTAAAACAATGTCAATAAAAGTGACAGTTGATTGTTTGCGCAGCCCATTAACATGACAACAACCAATCGCTTGTCATAACATTAACGTTATTCCAAGTCACAATGTTAGAAAATGACAAGTGCCTCAAGATTGCGTTGAAATCGTGGCACGTGTGTTAAACTTGACATAACTTTTCGTAGTTGTAGTTGTTGTATGTTTTTTCAAAACTATGAAATAATTGCAATTTCTTATCAGTTTCTCCTTCCTACTTTCCCACTGCAAGCTACTTGCTTCGACTTATTGTTTAAATGACAGCGCGATTAGTTATGAGTTATTTTTTTTTTTGTATAGCTTATTATTGTTGTTATTGAGAATTTAAGCTTAACAATATATTTACTACCTACAATACTATTTAAAACATTATAATTTCGTTTTTAAATTTTCCAAGCGCGTGTTAAAAAAACAGTTTGATAAGATTTTAATGAAATTTTGCAAACTGTTAGAGCAACATAATCAGAGAGAGAGAGAGAGAGAGAGAGAGAGAAGCAAGCGTGAGAGGCCTTGACTTGTAGCTTTAACTGTCAGTTGGTGCATTGAACTTAATTTCACGATTTTTGTATTAATTTTACTGCAAAATGTGCTTACAAATGCACGAAACCCAGCAGTTCTCTGTTAAGCTGCTGTTAAGCTGTTGCTTGCTACTGTTAAACTGTCGCCAAACTGCTGTAAAGCTTATCGCACATTTACGTAATAAATAATCTGAGTGCTTTTGTACGCTCTCTAATTTTATTAAAAGTTTAAAGGTGTTAAAGCTGCAGCTGTAGACTTTGTTATTGCTTTAATTAAATTTCACTTATTTAATCTTTAAATTTTATGCTCTATTTCTACATCTTTTTAGTCGAATTTAGTCGCTTTTATAGTGACGCACGCGTTATTTTATGATTTGTGCCGATATTGTGCACCATAATTTTTGATAGACATTTTTGGCTACATAAATTATAGCAGCGCCATAAATTATTTCAATTAAATTAGCAAAAGTTTTATTATTATGCATTAATGTATGTGATATGTATATAAAGAAGCTTTGACAGAAAAATTAGTTTTAGGCAATTTGCTAACGCTTGGAAAAGTGGAAATGTGTTTTGTAAATCAATGAAAGCTTTGCTTAAATGCCCTGTTATAGCTCTATTCTGCTTGTTAACTTAAGCTGTAGGAACGAACATTTTTGGGCATATAATTCTACACGTAAAATTTTGGTGTAGACTAAATAATAAACTAAATAAATTTGTTTAATAACAAAATTAACACCAACACATACTTACTGCTGTTTTTTGTTGTTGAATGTCAAAATTCCGCGGCAATGTACGGGCATATAAATGCCAGCGAAATTCTGACATTTTAACTCTCCACACATGGTTGTGAACTTGGCTAGACTGAAGAAATTTTTTCCTTCAACAGCGTACTACCTAGCGAAAAAAATTCCGCTGCCTGTTCGCTGTCAAAAATAAAGAACGCAATGTACTTCTTATGGGAATTTTGTTTTCGTTTCTACAGCATACTGCGCTTAAACAAGGAATTGTTAAGGAACTCTTGTTAATATACTTGTTATGTAAAGTAAATCTTCATATTCTTAAAAATCATTAACAATTTCAGAAATCATTAACAAATCATTAACAAAAACAGATGTAATAGATTAGGTACTGTAAGCAGGCGTTGGAGGTCTCTCAGTTACATAATATTTAAGAGCCTCCGGTAGTTTTTCGTTACCTTTCTAAAAAAATTTGTTTAAAGCTGCACCGAGAAAAAAAGAACAATAGGTAAATCACCCAAGTGGGCTTGGGTATAGAGAATTGTATGGGAATTATAAACTTATGATTATTCACCTAAGCAATTTATTGTTTAATAAAATGCTTTGAAAGCACATACTTCGATACCTTACCAAAAAATATTTGATTCACCTAAGTCCAAAATCCAAGAATATAAAATTAAAAAACAACTAGCATGGATGGCTTAAGCATAGTTTTGAGCTATTTTCTGCAAAAAATTGCTGCGTCATTAGATACACTGCGTCATTTTAGCGTCAAATTTTCTGCTGCGTCATTAGATACACGAGAGAAGGATAGATTAGATAATTTAATGTTTTCTTTTTGTAATAAAACCACTTTTAAATTCAAAATAACATAAAGTAAATTAAAAAACACACGTTAATATTCACACCAGTAAATTGTATTACATTTCATCAACAAAAAGAAAAGATATAAAAAAACAAAAATTTCTTTGCCCGCCGTGCGGAATCGAACCCTGGAACTTTTGGTGACAGTACACCGCTCTAGCAACTGATCCAAGCAGCCTCGCTGCTACGTGCTGACATAACTGCTGCTACGTTGATTCACCTAAGCAATTTATTGTTTAATACATTGCTTTGAAAGCACATACTACGATATGCTGCCAAAAAAAAAATATTTGATTCACAGATGTTAACAGATGCTGTATTAACAGATGCAATATGTCGCAGTATTCTGTTGATAGCTGCAGCATATGGTAGCTTCAGTTGTAATTAATATTGAATAATTAACTTCGCGTAACGAAGGAGTTTGGTTCAATGCGTAGCGTAGTGTCTTCATAAACAGTGGTATTGGCTTGGTGTGGGTTCGAATCTCAACGGCATTGCCGAAGATAAAATTTTTGTATTTGATATTTAATTTAATTTAATGTTCTTGTTATAATAGACGTCAATCAGCAAGAAAAGCTCGAGAAGAGTCATTAATTTCTAAGAAAAAAAAAACTGTATTGATAAAAGAAAAATTTGTGTTGTTGCCGATTTCAGTCAAGTAAATCACAGAACGAGAGGCGGCGGCAGCTTCAGAAAAAAAAGGAAAATAAAAAAAAACCAAAACCCGGAAAAAAGTGAAATTTTTGAAATTATATTTTTTTTTTAAAAGTAGTATATAAAAAATTACCAAATACTTGGCTAATTTATCACCTTATAAAAATTGGCAAGTCAACATGTAAAACTTAGGCGTTCTGTTAAAGCACTTGGGTGGCTAACAACTGCCAAGCCCATCTTATAAATTATACTAGGTTTTTTTCAATTTAACATAAGCTTTTTTCTCGGTATGTATTTTATTTTAGAACAAATTTTTTTTTAAAAATTATGAAAGTACATACATATAACTATTCCAGTTATGATATATTCCTGAAATTTTGATCCAAAAATATTCGTCGATAAGGTAGAAAAAACAATGCCGCGTAAGATCTTAAATTTGCGGTGAGCAAGATATCTGCAGACTGGTTCATTTTAAAAAAAAATTTTGCTAATCGTTTCGGTAATGTGTTCGTAAACGCTTCAATAATCGGTAGGTAATCGGTTGGCAATGGCTTCGGTAATGGGTTAGTAATCCATTTGGTGATCGGTAATCGGTTGGTTATCGTTTCGATAATCTGTTGGTTATCGCTCGGTAATCGGTTGGTAGTTGCTTCGGCAATCGTTAATGGGTTGGTATGGGATAATCATCAATTTCGGTAATCGGTTCGTAATCGTTTCGGTAATCGGTTGGTAATTCCTTCGGTAATTGGTTGGTAATCGCTTTTGTAATTGGTAATTGGTTCGGTAATCGGTTGGTAATCGCTTCGGTACTCGGTAATTGGTTCGGTAATCGTAAATTAGTTCAGTAATCGGTTGTTAGTAGCTTCGGTAATTGATAATTCGTTCGGTCAGCGTTTGGGTTATCGGTAATTGGTGCGGTATTCGGTTGGTAATCGCTTCGGTAATCGGTAATTGGTTCGGTTATTGGTTAGTAATCTTTTCAGTATTCGGTAATCGATTCGGTCTTCGTCTTGGTCGATGCAAGGTAATCCCTAAAAAGGAATGCTGTACAGCAATAATTTATGTTACGCTAACAGCGTGATGATATCCCTAACAGCGTGATGATATCGCGAATCTATAGTTTTGCTCTCTACCAAAAAGTGCTCAACGCGTTTCAAGTGAATCGTTTGAATGTGGTCTGCGTTATGTTTCCGGCAGAAAAATACAGCTTTGAGATAAGCGAGTTTGAAGTTTTCAGTAGTGAATTATGAATAATTTTACAAAACCTTTAATCTTCAAATTCAAAACACTTTCAAGAACTTAGACATTTTTTCCGGCCATAACCCTTTGAGACATAGTTTTTGAGTTCATAATGTGACCTACAAAAAAGTGTTAAACATGTCTTAGGAAGAGTTTTTTCTTTAAAAATTGCAAATACTAAAAAGCTGCAATGAAAGCTTTTAGCAATGTTTATTTTATTGTGAGCTCTCATAATTTGCACAGCATTGTTACTATATTCAACGCCGTGAATTAACAAAGTTTTGCTTATTTAAATGTGGCCATTCATTAGCAATATTTTTTTATCTGCATTATTTGGAATATTTTAAAAAAAAATATCAATTAATTTTTACTAATGTTTTTGTAAATTAAGGTTACACTTACAACAACAACAACAGCAAACAGCCACAATAACTCAAAAGGGTGCCAACCAATGAAGATAAGGTGTGCGCACATTAAAGTCATTAGAAATATGTAAGTTGTTGTTGTTGTTGTTGTTGCTGCTGCTTCAGTTTTCATGGCTCTTCTATTGCGCCGGAATTTCTAAGGTTCTTCACATTTTATGATTGATGATTTTTTTTTTTTTTTTGAAGACAAACAAATAATAGTTCATAAATCATTCAAAAATTGTGAACAAAGCTTATGTTTAAATTGTTGCAAAATCCAAAAGCTTAACGAATGGCTTAGTTTAAAATTATGAGCTTTTTTAAATAAGTTATCAATTGTTATCAATGTCTATTTATAGGTTTAACTTCTTAATGCATAAAGCTTCTTTGATAATAATTGTATTTTTGCTTATTAATTTTTGTGATTGGGCATTTTTTTCACAACACAACTGTGGGAGTAAAAAATAAAGAGCGGCGCACAGTGTCGCCATTTGCCGTTAGAGCGCTCGAAACTATAAAATACATTACTGAAAATTTTAAACTTTTTTTTTTATTCTAAGTCAAAATTGAATTAACTTTTCAAATTCGTGGTCGTTTATTTTGTATCTATAACACTTCTTTAGATATATGGGTCGAAAGTTTGAACTTCTTTGTTCTTTGCGCAAATTCACATTCAGAATTTTCTTTCAAATTTGAAATTGTCTTGTAAATAAACGATTAAAAATATTTGATTGCTGTTTTTTTCCTGAACATGGGTATTGTAATCTCTAATGATAAATATCACTAAAATTTTCAAATCATTTACTGTTTGACCACAGTATATGGATCTGTTTGACCAGAGCTATGGTCAGTTAACCCTTATTTTTCACGATTTTTGAGGTTTAGATAAGGATAAAAAGTAGAGATTCCAAAAGATTCGTGAATGACATGCATAAAGTTAATCCTTGGAGTATCCTCTTTACATCCATATATGATATTCTGGCGGGCTCTGCCGGGTGTTGAACAAACTTGTCATTTGAAGAAAAAATTACGATGATTCCTGATATGTATTGTGTTTTAATAATTTACTTATGCACTAAACAAAATAGTATAACTTAGAGTTTTTTATTTTTTTTTTATTTATTTATTTATTTATTTATTTAAACTAATTAGTATATGCAACAATATTACTTACAGACTAAAAGATATAAAAAGCCTTACATATAGTAAATTTAAGTTTAAACAACTGAATTTAAAATTGATCTTATATAATTTTTTGAGACACAAAAATCTAAATCATGAATAGAATTTATGGAATTAAACAATACTAAAGCTCGATTGATTGGTACATTAGCAGCATTATTTGAACGATGCGTTTCCAAGTAAAAAGGATCAAAGTTTCTTAATATCCGAGAAGGCGCATTGAAATCAATCTTTCTCAAAAGTGCAGGGCAATCCACCAAACCATTGATAATATCAAAGACAAACATCAAGGGCAAAACACTTCTTCTACTCTCCAAAGTTTTCAATCCTATCAAAAGACATCGGGTATTATATGAGGGAGGTAAGCCAGAAGTATAAAAAGAGCGCAAGGCAAACCTTGTGAACGATTTCTGGAATTCGTTCCAGTCGAGAGACTTTTGTGAGACTCATAAAATGGATTTCATATTATTGCTGCATATTCTAATCTGGATCGCACGAGTGAATTAAACAAAGTTTTCAAAGTATATGGATCTGAAAAGCAAGCACTGTTTCTTCGGATGAATGCTAGCATGGCATATGCTTTGGGTATAATATAATCAATATGAGGAATAAAATAAAATTTACGATCGAAAACTACACCCAAATCCTTGTATTGATCAGCAATATGATACGCAATATGATAGGTGAGCAATATGATAGGCGAACGGACGGAAAGTTACAGATTTTGAGAAAGTCATAAAAACACATTTTTTAAGATTTAAATAAAGACCGCTATTACAGCACCAATAATATAGCTTATCGACATCATTCTGCAAAAGTGCAATGTCATTTAAAATACTTATTTTTAGAAAAATCTTCAGATCATCAGCGTAAAGCAAATATTGACAATGAGAAAAAATGGAGGTAATATCATTAATAAATAAAACGAAGAGAAGTGGCCCTAGGATACTTCCTTGCGGAACACCTGAAGTTGCCAAGTAAGAAAAAGATTTTACGTTATCAAAAGCCACTACACATTGTCTGTTTACTAAATATGATTCAAGCCAACTTAAAAAACTAGAGTGAAACCACAATTTTTCTAACTTTTTGATTAAAAAAATGTGAGAGACTTTATCAAACGCTTTAGAAAAGTCAGTATAAATTGCATCCACCTGACATCCTTGAATAAAAGCAGATATACAATATTCTGAAAACAAAACCAAATTTGAAATAGTAGAGCGACCAGAAACAAAGCCATGCTGGCAAGGAGAAATAAAGCGCTTTATTGAAAAGAATAACTTTTCCTTAATTAAGGACTCAAAAAGTTTAGAGACAGTAGTGAGCTTAGAAATTGGTCTATAATTCGCAATATTTTGTTTAGATCCAGATTTATGGATTGGAGTAATAAAAGCTACTGGAGTGATAAGCTAGAGTTTTAAGCACTATGTCTTTTTTTTTTTTTGTACATTCTAAATATGACAATATGACATTATGGTATGCGACACAAACCCAATTCAGCCAAGGCAATAGAACAATTGAGGCTATGTATGAGTCCTCCTGATGATATTGAGGCTATGTATGAACATGGACTTTCACCTCTTCATGCGAGAATTAGGTTCATAGAACATTGTCTGCACATAGCTTACGACATAAAGTTTGAGAATTTTAAAAATTCAACGCTTGATTTCAAATCAAAAAACAAGAAGGAACAAACAAAAATAAAGGAAGAATTCAGAAAAACAGAAAAACAAAGAATTCAGAACGAATTCAGTGATAGAATTGGGTTACGAGTGGATTTTTCGAAACAAGGCTCGGGAAACAGCAATGACGGCAACACTGCTCGGCGTTTTGTTCAAGATGTGGAAACAACAAAAATCATTACAAAACTTGATGGAGACCTACTTAGTCACTGTAGGAAAATTGTAAATGCTATAAACTCCCGACACCTAATCGATGGCGACAAATTTGGAAAATTTGCACGAGATACTCTTAATTTGTATAACTCTTTATATGGCGAATGGATCTTGCTCTAACTACACATAAAGTCTTATGCCATGGAGAGAAAATCAGAAACGATCACTTCTTCGCTATAGCAAGGTTAATTAATATAGGTTAAGTCACTTGAGAGAAAAGCACTCTTTTTTTGCCTTTGCTAGAACTGTCAAAGTAGCTGTTAGCTAAAAATTGTACAGATTCGTGTTTTTTTTTCTTGATTTCCTTTCATCCATTCTGACAGTTCGACCGAGCTTCTCTCAAGTGACTTAACCTATATTAATGAACCTTGCGCTATAGGAGAGTTATCTAAAGAGTCCCAGGAGGCAAAAAATAGGGAATATAAAAGTTTTAGATTATCTAATGCCAGAAAAAATAGCAGAGAAAACCAGAACATTGATCTCATTACTATTTTGATGATTTCGTCAGATCTGTCAATAACAACGGTTAGAAGAATTGAGGAAATGCCATATTCTGGAGATTATGACGGTATATTCGTTGAAATAGAAGACTTGATTAAAAAGTAGATATATATCAAATTCGAGTTTTATTCTTGTTTTTTTACTTGAAAGCAATTTGTTGTAATTGATTTGGTTATAGAGGAAAACAGCACATTAAACTAATGTATGAATTGTTGATTTCTATTTTATTGATATATAAAAGTTTTGGAAGCTTCTGAGTAAAAATTTGGTTTTTATTTCAAATAAAATTTTACAATGATGATTATTAAATTAAATCATCTAAATTTACTTTATATTTGAAAGGTGTATTTTTAAAGGTACTTTGAGCAACAACGGGTTAAGAAATTAAAAAAAATGTAAATGCATTTTAATTTTTTTATTCTGTTAGAAATGATATAATTTCAAACAATTAAGCAATAAGAGGATTCTAAGAGTTTTGACATTTTTTAATTAAGTTACAGGCAACCCTACCAAGGCACCTACGATTTTCTGAACATATTTTTTTTTTGTTTTCTTAAGCACATCGATTTTCAACAAAACAAAAAAAAAAAGATATGAAATATTCCCATCCGTGAAAAAGTTTTATAATTTCAATCACGCAATCAACGGAATCCTTTGTTCGGTGAGAATGGGTCAACCCAGCAAAGCCCCCCTTTAGCTTTTTTGTCAAGCTTTTTTTCTGTGTTCATAGCGACATAGATTTTCAACAAAAAAAAAAAAACAAATAGAATTTTGAAAATATCTTTATAAAATACAGGTTTTGTTACCTAGGAAGCACAAACTTATTTTTTAGTTGACTTTGGGGCAATGCCACTAAGCTCCCCTCTGCTCAATTGAACTTATATTTTACATTTCTGTAGCTAGATCGCTTTCCAATCGAACAAAAAAAAACCCGGAGTAAATTATCTCAACCCGTTCAAAAGTTACAGAATTTCGATCAGCCAGGAAGCATTTCGCAACACTGCGGCGTACTGTTAAAATCATGGTGAAATTAAATAATGTGTGCGCGATTTTTTCACCTCTCTCATAATATGTTTTCACTTCGCTTGTCACCATTTACTTTTTTTTCTACAGTGCGCCTCTCTCTGTCAAAATTTGTTGACAAGCGTAGCAAAATTTATCAACGTCACGTTCACCTTGTTTATTTCACCATGTTTGAAATAAATGTCAGCTCAAATAAAATCGTTTAAACTTAATTCTGCTGTTATGCATTTACATACCAAATCTAAGCACTAATTTCTAAAGACGTGTTTGTTGTTTTTTTTTTTTTTTTTTTTTTACTCAAAACTATTTGCAAGCACAAAATAGCACAATTTTTTTACAAAATTCAGCATTATAACGCTTAATACGGTAGTTTGTTAAATCTTCTTTCTATGATCTTGATCTTGATAAAGCTTTAACTTTAAATCTCAAAGCTGTGCTTAATTTATAGTTCCACTTTTCATCAAAATTACTGTTTTGCAAAATAAGACGCTTTTTTGCTCTTCAGCTACTTCATTCTCTTCTCTTTTGTTTTTAAGCTAGCTTTTTAGAGCACTTAATTCAACGAACCTTAACGAAAATCTGTTAACTTGGGTTGGAGAAGGAGAAGAAAAAAAAAAGTTTATAAAAAATTCATTGAATAACAAAACTAGTGTGTTGTTGGCTTATATTAAAGAAATAAACGGTTAAAAGAAAATTTGTGGCAACCATATGAATATTGCTAAGGTTTGTGTGCCATAGTTTTTGTAACGGTATTTGTTGTTGGATAATTTGGTATAGCTGTTGTTGTTGTTTTATTTTTATAGTCTGGCAGTTCGTTCGAAGACCATCTTGAAAGCATCGTTAGCGTTTTGCTGTTGAAATGCTTTTTAAGGTTAACTAAAAGCTCACTACCGGAAATTGCTGGTTGTATTTTGTGCAAAATTAAATTAGATGATAAACGAAAAATTTCGTTGTTGTTGTTGTTGTCTTAAGTTTTTGTTTTAACATAAAAACAAACTCAATGATAATGATGATTGTAGAAGGTTTCAGATTGAAGGTGAAAGAAAATTCAGTGATGAAATCGAAAGCTTTGCGAAGGTTAGAAATGATTTGCTGAAGTACAGTCGCGGTCAAAATAATAGTAATGATATTATTCAATGAGTATGAAGCGTCGTTTTTTTTTTCGGAGTATAAATTGCATAGAAATTGCATCAACTCTGCTATATCTCTGACGTGTGTTAACAGAGTTTTTGTCTTTGCACAAATTACTCTGTTAACACATGCTGTTAACACATCTCTGATTTTGTTTTTTCGATTTATTTTTATGTCTTCTCTGTTAGATCCCGTTATGTAGAGACAACACGTGCATATTGATCCCGTTATGTTCGTATGAGTTTATTGTTGCTGTCATTATTTAATATTTTTCAAATGCATTCATTATTTAGTCAGCTGAAAAAAATTGTAGTGTTTGCAGGGAACACGTGAAGAAAAATTTAAGTTTAATACATTTTTAGCAATTAAAGCTTGCAAAAAAATAAGTATTGCATTTTTCTTTTCATTTCGTAGAGTTTTTCCATAAAATTTACTTTTATTTTGTTCAGCAATGGGACGAAGTTAGCAGTGTACGGCTTATCAGCGTGATCTTATCAAAAAAACTGTATTTTGGATGAAAGAACGTACGCAGAAGTCCATATTTTTTCATTTAAAATGCGCCATATTGATTTTTACAGTCATTATTATGCGAATCTGACTGCACCAATCGATAGAGCGACCTCAAAAATAGTAGAGTGGGTCAATTTTTTATGGCAGAAAAGAAGTCTCAAACATCGTATATAAAATTGTTCTCTATCCGGACTTAATGGCTTAAGTAAGTCGTACTACCGTCCTTTTTTGGCCGTCTTTATTTAGGAATCTTTACTGTTTTTATGTTATTTCCTACTAATATGATTTGATTCCAAGAGTTTTTCTTTCTTAATATCTTGTTAAGACAATAATTTGTTTCGAAAATACAAAATAAAGGATCACGATAACAAATGCATGTATTTTTGTTTACTTTTTTATTTGCGGTGTACACACTACTATTATTTTGGCTGCAGCTGTATGATGAGAGTAATTCAGCTTTGAAGTAACTGATAAGATTGCAGCGAGCTTTTTAACGTTGTAGAAAAGAAAAGTTTATTGCAAGCTAGTATAAAATTGTTGCTAAAACGATGCTGTAGAAATACAACAAATGATTATCGAGCTTTTGGTTTTTAGTGCTAAAAAAGATTTCAACAATGAACACTTTTAAACCTTATTTGCAAAACAACAGATGCTATGTGAAACAATCTTTAAAATTCTCATAAATATTTGTATTATTAATATAATTATTTATCAATAAAGCTCCTTTAAGCTTAAAAATGTATAAACAAATAAAAAGCTTTTGGAGCTTTTGATGTAAACGATGACATAATGCAGAAAATACCATAAATGTAATTTTTCGCAATTTTTCAAAAAGCTTTTTTGAAGACTTTTTTTATAGCAAGGTAGTAAAAAATTGTTCGGCGGGTCGATCCATAGACCTTAAACATGGAATGTGCGCAGGGTTTGGGTCCCGCCACATTACTACTGCCCAATGAAAACTAAACCAGCCTCGGATAAGAACCCCAATTACGTTGACGACCACCGCAAACGAAAAACGGACAATGATTTACGGATATGCACCTGGAATGTCCGGACCCTTTATAGGGAAGGTGCCATTATCCAACTGGCGGAAGCCCTCAAAACAATACAATCTGACATCACCGCCATCCAGGAAATGCGATGGAAAGGGCAAGGCTGCTCTAAACAAGCACACTGCGATATCTACTACAGCTGCCATGCGGAGAAGCGCGAATTCGGATGTGGATTCGTCGTTAGCCGGAAACTACGCCACCTTGTTTCCCGGTTCACACCTGTGAACGAAAGATTGGCCACGATCCGCATCAAGGCAAAATTTTTCTACATAAGCCTTATTTGCGCGCACGCCCCGACGGAGGAAAAGGACGAAGCCGTCAAGGACGCTTTCTACGCTAGTCTTGAGGACGTATATGACCACCTTCCGGTCCATGACGTGAAAATAGTCCTCGGCGATTTTAATGCGAAAGTCGGAAGGGAAGGCATCTTTGGCCCCACTGTCGGTCAGTTCAGTCTTCACGAGACCTCCACAAACAACGGTCTAAGACTGATCGACTTCGCCGCGGCACGAAACATGGTAGTTAGTAGCACCAGATTTAAGCACCTCGACATCCACAAGGCCACCTGGCTGTCCCCGGATCAAAAAACGCGAAACCAAATTGATCATGTTGTAATCGACGGAAGGCATGCCTCTAGTGTTCTAGATGTGCGTACATTTCGGGGGGTCAACATTGACTCCGACCATTATCTTGTTGCAGCCAAGATCCGCATGCGATTATGCAATGCCAAGAACATACGCACAGGAATGCAACGAAAGCTAGATGTCGCTAAGCTGCAATTACAACGGACTGCCGATGCCTACTCCGCTCAACTCTCGGTTAAGCTCAACCAACCAACCTCTGGACTCGACGACGCCGGCGGACTTTGGGCGCATATATCCCACTCCATGCGCGCTGCCGCTGAAGAAGTCATTGGTTTCCGGCGCCCGCAACCTCGGAACCAATGGTATGATCAGGAGTGTCGCATTGCGACTGCAGTAAAAAACGCCGCTTATAGAAAAACGCTGCAGTCAGCTGCAACGCGAGCCGTGCGAGAAAACTACCGCGAAAAGAGGAAGGAAGAGAGGCGCCTTTTCAGACGCAAGAAAAGAGAGCAAGAAAAGCGTGAGCGTGAGGAACTAGAGGTATACCAGGGCAAGAAGGATGCACGAAAATTCTATCAACAGGTTAAGCGTCTAACCCAAGGTTTCAAGCCCGGAGCATCCACTTGTAGAGACGAAAATGGAGATCTGAATACGGATACACAGTGTGTGCTTAGATTGTGGAGACAGCACTTCTCCAATTTACTTAATGGCGACGATTCCACCAATGCCGCCCATCGAGTGCAGTGCCACCAATCGACGATGACGGAGTGGAAGTATCACCACCTAGCCATGAAGAGGTTCGAGTTGCTATCCAACGACTCAAAAACAATAAAGCAGCGGGTGCTGACGGCCTGTCAGCTGAATTGTTTAAAACCGGCGGCGATGAATTGATAAGGCGCATGCATCAGCTCATCAGCAAAATATGGCTAGCAGAAAGCATGCCCGACGATTGGAACCTCAGTGTACTGTGCCCTATACTTAAGAAAGGAGACCCTACAATCTGCGCAAGTTATAGAGGTATCAGTCTTATTTCCATCGCATATAAGGTTCTCTCAAGCGTACTGTGTGAAAGATTAAAGCCAATTACAAAAACACTGATTGGACCTTATCAGTGTGGCTTTCGACCTGGTAAGTCCACCATAGACCAGATTTTCACGCTACGACAAATCCTGGAGAAAACCCACGAAAATCAAATTGACACACACCATCTCTTTGTCGACTTTAAAGCTGCGTTCGATAGCCCGAGAAGGGATTGCCTATACGCAACAATGTCTGAGTTCGGTATACCTGCAAAGTTGATTAGACTTTGCAGAATGACGTTGAGCAACACACGCAGCTCCGTCAAGGTAGGAAATGACCTCTCCGAAACCTTCAATACCGAAAGAGGTTTCAGGCAAGGCGATCCACTGTCTTGCGATCTCTTCAACATCATCATGGAGGGGATCGTACGAAAGGCCGGTGTGCATCGTAATGGCACCATTTTCTATAAAGGTGTCCAGCTCCTTGCTTACGCTGATGATATTGATATTGTTGGCAGAACCAAGAGAGATGTTACCGCTGCTTTCGCCGCTATCGAAAAGGAATCAGCCAAAGTGGGTTTGACGATAAATGAGGGTAAAACAAAGTATATGCTGTCTACAAACAAGGGAGCTCGGCGTTTAGACTCCCACGTTTCATCCGGCAGCTATAACTTTGAAGTAGTCAAGGAGTTTGTATACCTTGGCACCGCCATTAATACTAACAACGAAATCAGCCTGGAGATAAAGCGAAGAACAATAATTGCTAATAGGTGCTACTACGGGCTCAGTAAGCAACTAAGTTCCAGAGCCCTCTCTCGATCGACAAAACTAACACTCTACAAGACGCTCGTTCTACCTGTGCTGCTTTATGGCGCTGAGGCATGGGTAGTTTCGCAAACTGACGCAGCCGCTCTGGGGGTGTTCGAGAGAAAAGTTCTTCGCAAAATCTTCGGTCCTGTTCGAGTCGGCGATGACTATCGCATCCGAATGAACCACGAGCTGTATGAGCTCTACGGAGACATTGACGTAGTTCGGCGTATAACTGTGCAGCGACTACGCTGGCTGGGTCATGTCCATCGTATGGACGACGAAGCTCCAGCGAAAAAGGTGCTCGAAGCGAGGGTCGCTGGTCAACGACGACGAGGGAGACCATGCCTCCGATGGATGGACCAGGCTGAGGAAGCCCTAACCGCACTTGGTGTATCCGATTGGAGAAGGCGCGCGCAAAGCAGAGGCGCCTGGCGAGAGCTGATGAGGTCGGTCGAAATCCGGACACGGGTTGTCACGGCCACCTAAGTAAGTAAGTAAGTAAAAAATTGTTGCTACAATGATGCTGCAGACATACGACTAATGCTTACTAAGCTTTTGGTTTTTAGTGCTGAAAAAAAGCATTCAACAATAAAAGCTTTTATAACTTACTTGTAAAATAAATATAACCTATATTAAAAAATCAAGGATTTTCATAAAATTTTGTTTTCTTAATAAATATATTTATCAATTTTTTTTTTAGAGCTTTTGATATAAACTATTACATAATGCAGAAAATGCCGTAACAATATTTTTTAAAATTTGTAAAAAAGCTTTTTTGAAGAGCTGCTTTAAACATGGTAATAACAAAATTGTTGTTGAAACGATGTTGCAGAAATACTACCATTGATTATTGAGCTTTTAGTTTTAAATGTGAAAAAACGCATTCAACACTAAAAGTTTTAAAAATTCATTTGCAAAAGAAAAATTCTTTTTAAATTCTTATAAAAGTTTGTTTTCTTAAAAAACGTTTTTATTAATTAAGCTTTTTTGTGCTTAAAAATCTATAAAAAAATAAAAGAAGCTTTGAGATCTTTTCATATTAACAATAACATAATGAATAAAACACTTAATAATATTTTTAACATTTTTTAAAAGAGCTTTTTTGCAGAGCTTTTTAAAACAAGGTAGTCTTAAACTGATGTTGGAACGACGCTGATGGAATATCACTATTGAGTAAAGAGCTTTTGTTTTTGAGTGATAAAAAAGTGTGCAGCACTAAAAGCTTTCAAAACTTATTTGAAAACAAATTGATACATGATCTTTTAAAAGTAAATGCTCATACAAATTTGATATTTTTAATAAATATATTTATCAATTAAGCTTATTTGTGCTCAAAAATTTACAAAAAATAAAATGTTCCTAGAGTTTTTGATATAAATTATATTACTATCATTTTTTCAAAAAGCTTTTTATAGCAAGGTTGTCTTAAACTGTTGCTAAAACGATGCTGCATGAATGTTACTATTGATAACCGAGCTTTTGGTTTCTAGTATTAAAAAAGCATTCAACAATGAGAGCTTTCAAAAATTATTTACCAAGCAGATGTTACATGAAGAATCTTTAAAATTCTTTTTAAAATTTGTTTTCTTCATTAAAATATTTATCAATTAAGCTATTTTGTGCTTAAAAATTTGTAAACATTTAAGCAAGCTTTTAGAGCTTTTGATATGAACTATTAGGTCTTTTTCGAAGAGCTTTTAGCAAAAATTAGCTTTAAGGCTCAAAAAAATGTTAAATTACAGATGTAAGACAATAATTTTGCAATAGCTTTAAAACTTTACTAAGTCAAGTAATAAAAAGCTTAACAAAATTTTTGTTTTAAAACAAATGAAGTAAGAAATCTTGAAAAATCACCCTTAAAAAAAATTTCTGAAAAAATTTTAATTAATTCAACTTTTTGAGCTTTAAAATGTATTGCGAACCTTTAATCGAGCTTTTAAAGCTTTGCAAAACAACTATTTTTGAAAGCAAAATATACTATAAATGATATTTATATATATTTTTTAAGAGCTTTTGTAAATCGTTTTTATCAAAAAAGATTTTGCAGTTCAACAAATTTTATTTAGCATCAATGAAACGAGGAAAACGGAAACGCGTTATTGAAGAGAATTGATAAACCTTTATTTGGTATAACTTCTAAGTATCGGCGTGTCGATATAACTTTGAAAAATATGCAAGTTAAAAAGCTTTAAAGCATTATGAGATTTGAAAAGCTTTTAAGTTAAAATAATTTTAATTAGCAGAGATAAAAATAGAATTTAAATTTTTGAAGGAAGGAAAAGTTTTTATTAAAGAAAAAAAATAGTATTATTTAAAGAAAAAGAAACAAAATTGTTTGGAAAATTTCAAGAGATAAACAAGTTTTATCTTACAAAATAAAATTAAAATAAATAATTTTGAACTTTTATGTGCCTAAGGCCGTGCTTTCACTATAAACTAAGTTTCACTAATTTGAGCTTATTGATGTATTTTCAGAGAGAGAGAGATACAAAATAACCTGAACTAAGCTCAATATGAAAAAAAAAACCAAATGGTCATTTCAGCCCTTGAAAAGGCTTTGACCGAGCTTCTTATGAGCAATTCTGTTGTCTGTGATGTGAAATGTTTGCACACAAATGATCGAAAACGGCTTTATGTTCTCAAGAAGCTTTTCATGGCAGTTTTTACTCTCTGAGGTTTGCCATTGTCTGCAGAGAGGTGACGGCCGAACAGAAAAATTAATTCAATTGAAAAAACTTTCTGTGTCGGATGGAGGATTCGAATCTGGGTTCTCTGGCGTAAGACTCACTACGCCACGGCCGCCACAGACAATCAGGGACTGCGTTCACTATAAATGCGCCCTTAGGCTGCCAACAGAGTGAATGCCGATGCGGAGAGGTTAGCAGACGTATTGAGAACTCACTTCTTTGTTTTATTGTTTCTTTGCCGCAAAGGTGCCAACAAGCAACCTGGCTGCTACTCAACCAGTTGGCATCGGCGTTCACTTTGTGGGCAGCCTAAAAGCTTATTGTTACAATTAAGTTAATAGAACAGAAATTGTGAGCTTTTTATGGTAAAAGCTTTTTTGTGCTAAATACCTTATAAAAGAAAAAAATCTATAGTCGGAGACTTTGAAAGTTTTAAACATTTTTTTTAAGACTTCGTAAAGTTTAAAAAATTATCCTTTATATGAGCTTCTTGGGGAAAAATCAAATTCAAAAGATTTTTAAATATTATAAAAAAATTTATGGATTAACTTTAAAAACCATTTTATAAAAATTGTTCATTCGTACGATCACAGCATAACGTGAGAATGGATAGCTTGTCGTGTTCTATAAGGCTGCTACCATAGTGAAAGCTTATTGCTGAGCCGAGCTGAAAAACAAATTGGAGCAAAAGAGATGTATCGATTGGTTTCTTTATTGCTCCAATGTGTTTTTTGGCTCTGCTCAGAAATAAGCTATCACTATGTTCGCAAACTTAGGCAACACACAAGCGAGCAGTCGTAACTTAACAGCATGAAGTTCGTACTACGATTGATCGTATTATTTTATTCAGTGTAATAAGTTCTCACATCGGCTTAAAAGCTTTTTTTAATTGATAGCTGTCGCATGTATGTGAAAGCTATCCGCTCATGGGCATCCTTTTGCGAACTTCTGTTTTAAATGTACCCAAGATTATACAGCTGTGCATAAAAAAGGAAAAAAATCATAAAATTTATAGGTGTTTCCTACAAAGCTTCGTGAAAGTTATATCGCTTTTTGTCCCTCTGCAACGCCACAAGAAGCGTTGGCGTTCAAAAATTACCAAGTGTTAATTTATTTAATGGTTTGTGTATTATATGATCAAGTTCAATCATGATTTGAACCCTTAATTAACTTAGCCAATAAATCCTAATTAACCACAAGTTCTTCGTTAACACCAGAGAGACTTCAAAAGCTTTTAATTTAACTTTTAACAAGCTTTACGTAAGCCAACATGACGCGCTGGATTGTTTGCTTGAGAGTCATGTTAATGGCCAAAGTCAAGCTATACAGGTCAGCAACAGTTGATTGGTAGCAGTAAAAATAAACTATAACAACTACAACAACAACAACAGCTACAACAAGTATTACAAAAGAGATACTCTTAAAGTTTTCGTAATATACTCTCGTAGCAAGTCGTTGAACTTTGTAAGTTTGTTTTATTATTTTTGTTTTTTTTTTTAAAGCGTTGTAAGCGTTGTAAGATTTAAGTGCTGATTATTTATGCTTCATTTATTATTGAACGAATATGCAACTGCTATTTAATACAAGTAGAAGAATGTAAAAAAACAGCTACTTTAAGAAACAGTTAAAAGTTTTAAGAGGGTTTTCCAAAATATGAAAGAAGCTTTTGCGTATTTGTAAAGCTTTTTTTCTTAGCTTTTTTGATTTAATTAAATTTTGTAGTTATATCAAAAAAATTGCTTTAAAGCTTTTATAACAAAGCTTTCACATCAAAGCTTATTTTTAGTTAAATTTAAGCTAAGCATTTTTTTAATTTTGCAGAGAAATTAAACAAAGGCTTAAATATAACAAAACCTTTTATGGAAATCCTTGTCTCGTGAGCTTTAGTGCAAAAGCTTTATGTCAAAAATTCTGTTTATTTTTTTCCGTTAAAATATTTCAAGAAGATATTTTTTCAAAAACTACAACAATATTGTTGAAAGCATTTGCTTTCAAATAATAAGGTTGCGAACATAGTGAACGCCGGTTAGATAGGCAGGCAGATCAGATTAGAAAACACATTAGAGCAAAAGAGATGCACGACTTGGTTCCTTTATTGCTCCAATGTGAAAATCTGAGTTGATCTGCCTGCCTGTCTGAACCGGCGTTCACTATGTTCGCAACCTAAGATACTAGCAGCCCAGAGTGGTCCACGACTTCACCACGGAGATGTTCTCTTATCAATAAAGAGCGCTAACCAGTGCTGCCGAAAGAACTACAATTGTAGTACATGTACAGCTCTTATATCTTTCGTCCAATCCAAATTTTAAATGTATTACTATTTGCTCTATTTTAAAAAATCGTTTATTTTTGTGCTTAATTTTTACGTAATTTTTTTAAAGTTACACAAATTAACTAATGTGTTGATACGCTATCATACAAAACATCTTTCTACACAGCATACACATTAAGGCATACACATTCAAAAAAGTGGACTTTTTTGTTTTTTCAAAATCCCCTGTGAAATAGATTCAGGGAGGTGAGAAGAGATGCCTGTAAAAACCGGAATTATGAATATTAACATTAAGAGCCCGCGCATCGCGATTTTTCATTTTTAGAACATTTTAAAATTATTTTTCAATTTGTTATTGTTATATATTTAAAACCAATTGACGGATATAAATGACTGAAACGCATCTTATAGCAAATTGAATGCTCTACTCGTCGTTATCTACTCGTTCTGGTTATATTTTTTCTCCAGTTTCCGGTAAAATCATTAAAGTTGTCATTAAATATTATGAAAAAGGCGTTTGGTGAGCTTTGCTAGTTGTTAGTGTTTCTTCTTTTCTCTCTTATGAGTAACAACAAAACACTAGCATTAACAACAACAAAAAAGCTCACCAAGCATATTTGCTTATACTGTGGTTATGCTAGGCAAACATGTTTGGCAAGCTTTTTTTTGTAGCTAGTGTTTTACTCATAAAATGAGAAATAAGCTTTACTCTCGTGCATAACTTCGTCATAAGTAAGGCGCACAAAACGAGAATTTTGAAAATAAAAATGTCCATGATTTCTATACGTTGTTCACATAACAGTCTTTCCATGGTTATGTATCAAGATATATAAAAAAAAAACACAAAAACAAAATTTTGAAGAATTTTGGCAAAATATCAGATCATTGCATTCAAGTCAAAAAACTGTTACAAATCGTATATATCGGACTATTTCGCAACACTGTTGCCAAGCATTTTGAAGGCGCTCTTGTAGCAAAAAAAAAAAAAAATCACAAGGCGGCAAAGTGAAAGGTTCCCGCGCTCATCATTCACGGCTGATAAGCGAGGGAAATTTATTTGGATATGTAAAGTTTTTTTATTTTCATGTTCTTGGCTTTAAGCCATCCCTTTGTTGTCCTTTATTTTTCTCTTTTAGTCTCACGTGTAAAGAAATTCTCAAGTGGTGAATCTGACATTTCGGTTTTTTTTTTGCAATTTATTATTTCTCGCTGTTCTCGCTGTTCTGCCAATAACCGGTTATCTGTGACCCATTTTAAGTGAACGTTCAATGCATGGGCTTCATTACAAAGCAAAAAAGCTCTTTTGCAGAGAATTTTGCAATTATTTTTTCTTTTATTGTTGCCATGCTGTAATATGCTGCAATATTTTTATTTAACTGTGATTTTTACTTCTTATGACACAACTAAGTTTGTTGTTCTTATTGTGGTTTCTATATTGTAACTGTTTTTTTTAGTTTTAAGTTTTATTTTGTTATATTTCAAATTAATTGTTTTATTCGAATCAAAAAGCTTCGACGTACAATAGATATATTGTACATACACCATACATATGTTTAATTTAAATGAAAATTTTTAAAGCAATTATTTCTTTTGTTGAAGCATAAAGCTACGCCACATTTATCACACTCTGTTTGTGAGAAGCCGATGCAGTTTGGGCACTTACAACGAAGTCTTCATTCGGACCAGACAGGCCAGTGCAAACGAGCTGATCCTGATGAACCATTTGATTCGGCATTTGTTGTGACGGTCCTCTTTTAGACTTAGCTTTCAGTTCATTTTGAAGATTGTAGTTTCGTTTTGTTTTTTTTTGCTATTGAGTCCATTGTCGTCAAAACGTCTGCTATCTCGAGTCAAACATCAGCTGAGTTAAGAAGCTTGCTGGTTGGCGCTTTAGGCTTGTGCACACGTTTGTATAAAAGCCACGCATTACATATTGTTAGGTCCAGAAGGTGGTAAAAAATTCTTACCTGCCACCTTGTGCTTCTAATTCAAATTTTATATCTTCCGATTATACTATCGATCAGATTAACGCCTACCATGTAGCTATTATACTCTGATATAGCAAACGGACGTTCAATTTCAATGTTTTCCTTTTTGGTTTTGTCTTATCGACGCGCAATATCCTTGGTAAGAACTCCGGCGTAGTTTGATGCCAATGATACAACTTTATTGTCCATCCATGAAGTGACCGATATATCAGCACCACCATAACCATTGACATACCCGATAGAAGTACCACGAGCACATTTTTTAAAGCTTGCATTTTCTGGCAGCTTACAGTTTGGAATTCTGTTTTTTGTTATTGTGCCCAAAGCTAAAATTCCATTATCCTCTAAAAATTTTAGAAGTGATAATGAAGTAAAATAATTATAGAAAAACAGGCGGTAATTTTGATGCCTTGGAGCTTTCCTAGCTAGTCTCATATCGCAATTGGAGGTCGCACCAAGGTTTGACTTATGTAACACGATGATGTTCTCCTTGCCGGTCTCAAACTCACATTTGTAGCAAAAGCCCAAACTACCGCTTAGCACATACATTTTATATCCTCATTTATGAGGATTGTTCGGATTATATCTTTTCATACGATGCCGGGCTTTGGTTGAGCAAATCTGATCATCAACAGCCAAGAACTTAGCTGCATTGGAACTTTAGCGAAATTGCTGTTTAGTTCTTTTATAATCCGTCTTATTTTGAATAAAAGATCATGACGAGGATCAGAAGCTGGCACATGGTTCTAATCATTGTTGAAGTGTATGTGGCGTCTGATTTCTTCGAACTTTTTTTGGGACATAACGTCTTGAACTGCAGACATCCCAATATTTATATTGGTATTTCGTAATCCTGTGCATGTGTGCAATCGACATAAAAAAAATAATGCCAACTTATTGTCGGATTTCTAAAGAAGTAACATTTATATGATAATTAGGGTCTTTTTGATGAGCGCACAGATTTGTTTCATTTCTTATTTTCTCATATAATGATTATGGCAAAAAGTAGAAAAAAAATTGTGATGGCAATGATAGCTCCCTTATTTCGAGGGGCAAAGCGGTGCTGCCCAGGAATATCAGCTGCTGTTGACTGAAAATTAAATTCTGTTTTCTCCATACGAGTTTGCTTCTGAACTCACTTATGTAGGATGCATTGCTATTGGAAGGTAACACGGCATTTATATTAGAACCTTCAATCGTCTCAGCACTAACACCTTAGTTACATGGGCCCTCGGCTGGACCTTCCGAACTTTCATAGTCCGTATCGCTTAGTACATCTTCCTCGTCTGGATGATACTCGCTTTCATCATCTCCTGAAAAGTCGAATTCATCTTCGCTATCCAGACTGTTTATAATCCCAGCAATTTGCGATGTCGATTACCTTTTTGTTGCCATTACAGCTACATATAAATTAATGTTGAACAAAAGTATTTTACTATTTTTCAACTTAAAGAACTGTTGTGATGCATATCTGCAACAAATCTAAATTTCCTATTTGCTTATCCTATATGGCAATAGTCAAAAATACGTGATAAATCATGCACAAATATTATATTTTCCCTTTATATTATGGAAATGTCAAATAATTTAATTTTGTTGATCATTTATATTTTTTTTTTAAAGAAATTTGACGATACAGCAAAAACGCACTAAATAACAAATGTCTGAAAAAATTCAACATATGTTAAATATTGAAGAGATTTTGGAGCTCTCCTTTTCTCATTATAGCAAATTATTTAAAAATCTTTAAATTCCCAACTGGAATTCTCGTTTACTTTTATCGAAAAAAAAATATCGTATTTTTTCCTAACCCAGCGTCCACACGTGCAAGTGCAAGTTCGAAAAACTCCATGCATCTAAACATTTTTACTAACACACTCATATTTTCGAACTTGCAGCATACTTGCAAGGAGCTTTCAAAGGCAGTGAATTTTGGCACTTGCTGCAAGTTAATGTCAAAAAGGAGGATTGAAGTGATGCTTTTGTGAAATTTTTCCGGGATTTCCGCAATTTTATGCAAGAAGCAACACTAGTAACATGTTTGCCTCGTTTTCTAACGTCTTCATTTCAAGCAATACTGCAATTGCAGGGAGAACATTCACATTCGACGACAATTTTAGATGAACTTGCACTTGCACATGCAGACGCTGAAGCTACTTGCAGCTAATTTCGAACTTTTTACTTGCAATTGAATATATATTGTCTACTTGCAAGTGATTACTTGCACGTGTGGACGCAGAGTTAATGGCGATCAAAAATCGAAAGTTATGTCATACCAGTGTTCCCGCTTTAGTTATAATAAAAGTAAGTCTGAATAGAAGTGCCAAAAAATGTATCCTAAAATGTACACTGTAAAAAAGTACAAAATATAATTTTCCTCGCATTTGTTTCGGAGTATTAATCGCACGGAAATCGCAAACGAATAGTTTTTCGAAACATAAGCGAACCTTCGCTTACGTAGTAACTTTTTCGTCTGCCAAACGTATCTTTTTCGCATCGTAATCGATATCGAATTCGATACTTATCATCGCGAATTATTCGTAAATGTTTCAATTTTCAAATATTGAATTCGGATTTTGTGCCGGGTGGGTTGTACTATGAAATTTTATGATGTTGCTTTTGATTTCAGTTAAAATTTTCAATTTTTCCATGCTTTTGTTTTAACTAAACGCGAGACCAAGCGTTGCCAATTGATTGGAAAGTAAAAATGTCATAACAAAAATTACACCACTTAACGAAAATACAAATAAACAACAAAAACTACAATTATTTTCTTGTTTAAAACAAAAAAAAAAAAAATAATAAATAAAAGCAAAACATATGGCCTTATTTTATTGTTTATCTGGACTAATTTCTGCTACTTCCGAATAACTCGTTAACGTAAAAAAAAAACATCGATTTAATGACTTAAAATTTAGGTTACGATATTGTCTATTTGCTGAAGTGTTAAATTTGTATTATTAAACTCTGGAACATTTTATGTGCGACACTTTTTCTCACTAGATTACAATGAATGTAGCTTTATAAACAATATTTTCACAAAAAAGTGTTCATCATCATACTGACTAATCAAGTTTTTATGGCTGATTTAAAGCTATTTTTAAAGCAATGCTAAAGATTTAAATAATTTTGAGTTTATGTGCATAATTTCGTCAACATAACATCAATAAGTAATGGGTTATAATGCATTTTTGTTTCATAAATATGTCCAGCGCACTTTGTAAAATGACAATTTTAACTATAAGTGGCTTTTGACATTTCTAAATCAGTAAATTTCAGTGATTGTTTTAGTGAAACAATTTAAAAAAAGGGGGGCAAAATTCATTTTAATAATGAAATTTTTTTATTTTTGTGGTATTGTTAATTTTTATGTAATAAAACAACTTAACATATTCCTTTATAAAATAAACTTATCTTTAGAAAACTTAAAAGATTACAAAGTAACTTATGGCAGTGTAGAATTTTAAAAAAAAAATTATTTTTTTTTTTATGTTTCTGTAAACTAAACCTTTAAGAATATATCCTCCAAGGGAATTTTTAAAATTTCAATTATTACGGAACTATTTACGGAATTTCAATTACTTTAATTGACTCCCGTTTATATGACTTGGATTGCCTGTAACTTTGCTTAAATCTTTAAACGCGTTTTTCTCGAAACTACTTTTTCAACACGTTTGACATGATATCTCAATTTCTAATGGACCGATTAACTTAAAATTTGGTGTGGGCCTTTTTTATATATATTTATATATCTAGAATTAAGTGTAAATTGTGTTTTTTAATGCCTTATTTCAAAAATTTAAAACTTTGCAAAAACAGGCCAAACAAAAATTTTTTTTTCAAGAAGTCACCATTCGCAAAAAAATATGTCTTTTTCTTTCATTATTTCGTGATATAGCGACATTCTTGCTAATTAAGAATTTTTTTCCAGATGACTAAAAGGGTTGAAATCGTGTCTCCGTGAAGGCACCCTTTTGTATCGACCCCTCCACTCCCCCCGTCACCATTCTATCAGCCTTTAATTTTCCCAATTTTTAATTTGTTTTTAAAATTATTTTGTGTATTATTGAAATATTAATAAACATATGAGTGATTCTACGTTAAAAGGTTCTAGTGGTGGCTAAATCAAAAAACCATACATTAGTTGAACATTTGTGTAAATCAACAAACATACAAAATAATAAACAACGTTTACTTTGTTATCAGTAAATTTACTAAGATGTTTAAAATTAACATAGTTTAGTTATAACTGCATGTTAACCCTGAAAAAAGTATCTACCCTGGCCTGTCCTTTTACTATCTAGCAAAGACTTTTAGTGTTATTTAGTCCATTTAATACATCTCTAATTGATTAGACATTAAAGCATTATTAATTTCATAAAGAAGCATTAGTAATAAGGGTTAATATTAAAAAAAAAATTACTTTTATTTTCATCAGAAAAAAAACCGCAATTTTTGTCCCTCGTACTTTTAGTCTCCTACCCATACTCAATACATACTCTTCAGACTGTATTTGGTTTTTTGGCAAATATATCTCTCTCCTGTCGTATTTCCCCTGCATCTCGAGATGCCAGGGTAGAGACCATAATTCCGGAGTAGATTCGAAATAAGAATAATATATAAAGGATTGCGCCTTCAAGTGTGCAGAAATGAAATATACTGCGCATCTACATCATATGTGCTTGTCAACCTATGTTTTCGTTTTTGAGCAACTCATTTTTTTGTTTTTGTTCTCTTTGAGTCCCTGGCCTTCATGTCGCTACCCTGTATAGTATAGCGTATCTCCCCTGGCGCCTTAAAAAACACGTAAAAATTAATTAATTGACTGGCTATCTTAAAATAGCTTACAAAATACTTGATTACATAGTACAAGTTTAGAAAAAGAAATATTTTAAAATGTTTATATCACACCGCATATCGTAATATCAGACAACCTCTTAACGTAGAAACACCCATATAACCGAAAAAATGCCCAAAATTTTTTCCTCTGGACTAGAATACTGCCTTAAGAAGTAGTTTCACAAAATTCATCGGACAAAAGTTGTAAATAACAAAAAATATAATTTAATCGAAAAAGTTAAAAGTTTTTTTGGCTTTCGATTTTTTTTTTTTTAGTAGTTGGCTAAATTTGGTTTCAATCATCCTGAAACCTCTGTTATAATTATATTTTTCACTTTAATACCGCAAATGCTCTATAGGATTGAAGTTCGGTGATTTGGATGGGGGAGGGGGGGAGAGGGAGGGGTTGGAAATGACCTTAGGGCAATTGTAGATTAGCCACAGCTTGACAATCTCAGCTTAATGCTTCGGGTCATTGTCTTGATAAAATTTAAAACTGTTTTCTATACCAAACCTGGCAGCGCATTGCTTTAGATTATTTTTAATATATATCCAGGTAAATAGTTTTTCTATAGATATCTTCTATAACAACCCACTTGCCGACCGTCACACCATCACCGAACCTTCTCCGTACTTCACAGTAGGACAAAGGTTTTCCTTTTTCATTTCTTCGTTGGGCTTTCGCCACACCATGACCCGGTAATCCGATCAAAATATAGGCTTAACCAAAAAAGACGTAATGAGACGATTGCAATTTGCCGAACCTTTGACAAGTTGAGACACTAAAAGTTCGGTTCTTATGGAACAAAACCTACGGACAAGCAGTTTAGTTTAGTATCGTTAAATTACATTTGTTAATTTTTGGAAATAATTTTGAATTGCATTAAAGTGAACATTTTCGTCTCTACGCCTCGTTACGGAGTAACTCGTCTATTTTGGTTGTGCATTATGTTATATTTGATTTCGTTCACAAATATGACGTCATTTCAGTATTTTTCCTCATGCTGAATCGGTTCCACGAAGTACTTTAAATTTTCAATTAAGGAGGGAGGGAGGGAGGTATTCAATTAAGGAGGGACATGACATTCGCGGCAGAGAAAACAGACCTTTTTTTAAAAATTCATAACTCAGTCAAAAACAAGCATTTTTCCAAAATTTTTTTTTATTATTGCAGAGAATTGAACAAATTACAAGAAAAAAAATTCAAAAATATTTTTCACTCCAACATGGTTGTATAGAGCTCCAAACTGGCGGCAGAGAAAAAAACGGGGTCTCGTGGTTGCAGCGCTGGGAGTTGCAAAAATTGTCCGATCTGGAAAAAAATTACTTTTTTAAATCTTAACAAAATTGGTTATGGTATGACACAAGCTTTTTTTTGTAAAATTTTTTTTTCAATTTTTGTTGATGTTCTAAATTTAAGTGTGTTTTTTCGAAAAAAATATTGACTTTAAAAATTCATAAAAAATCGAAAAAAAAGCTCGTGTCATACGATAGCGAATCAAGTTTAAAAAAATACAAAAAAAAAAAAAAATTTCGTCAAAAAATGAACCCGCTAGTGCCGCAACCAGGACGTAAAACATGGTTTCGAGATAAACGCGTTCAAAGTTTGTGAACAAAGAAAAAAAAAAGGTTACCTTCAATCTGCCATGCCTGCTTCGTACTGTATGCCTTCGTTATCTTGTGTTCTGCTGTTTCTTATAGTTTTTTGCAATCGTTTAGTAATTCGGGCTTCACCCTTCAAGTAGGTACGATATAACAACCACCAAAAGTCAGGTAGCAAGTAAAACAAGTAAAACAAGCGCAAAAATTAAAATTGCACTCTCACTAATCCGGCTGTAACTTTTGAACCAGTAGGAATTTTTCCATGAAATTCTTTTTCTTAGAATCTTAAGAATATTTAATAAAATACAAAATTAATAAAAAAAATTTAAAAAACTGCCAATGTCATGTCCCCCTTAATTCGCAAAAATATTTCATCGGAAGACTCTTCCCTTAATTATAGCTTCTCGAATAGCTCTTCTAATTGTTTTTGGATGAACTGAAATTGTAGTTTTTTCTTCGTGCTTTGAAGCCAATTGAGAGGCAACTTTTCTGGGGTTTCGTTATATTTCTCTCGCCTGCTTATTTCCAATTCGATGTTCCACATTGAAGCTTTTAATGACATCGTGCCCAATTGATCGACTCTTTTGGACAATTTCACTTATTTGGCGAACTGTCAAATCATTTTTAAAATGTTTTATTATTAATTCATAAATTCTCTGTGTGATTTATTAATTTTGAAAACACTTTCAAAGTGAAGTCTTTTTGCATGAAAGAACACAAATATTTCCACTAATTAAATTTTTGCGTGCTTACAAAATTTTAACAAATGTCTTCCAAGAAAGGGCAAAAGAGAACTAAAAACGCATTCTGCACTTGCGCTCATTGTTCGTTGACTTTTCTTAAATAATTTTTACGCATAAGCAGCCTTGCCATATGTTTTTTTGAAAATCCTGTCATTTTCAAAAAAAAAATCCTGTATTTTTAGAGAAAATACTGCTCTTATAAAAGGACTAAAAACAAATATTTAAAAATTTTTTTATTATAACATTTTTAATATTCCTTATCTTACCAGTTTTTGTTAAGTATTCGTCCATTTGTAATTTGCAAAAGACTAGCGAAAAGAAATTAAAAAAAAAACGATGACAGCAACAATGACAGGAAAAGCGCTGCCGCATGATCAAATTTTTGAAAGGATGTAAAAAGTAGTAGCAACTTTATTTGCTACTTTTATATAAGTACTTACATATAATTTATAAACATAAAATTTATATTTTTTTTATTCAACGAAAATTAAAAAACTGTATTAAAAAAAACCTGCCCAAATCCTGGGAGAAATATGATCCTGTCTACCTGCTCAAAATACTGCCCAAAACAGGATTAACTGCCCATATGGTAATGCTTCGCATGAGCTTGATTCAGAGCGTTATGCCGTGGTTATGCTCAAGTTTGATTTATAAGGTTGTCGCAAGAGAGAGAGCAAGTACCCATAATTGTCAAATCTAAGTTGACAGCTCATAGAAAATCTGCAAGTGCTCTCTTTTATCATCCGTTTTTCTTTCGGAGTCATTCGCAAAATTGGCTGGTTTTGACAATAATGGGTACTGAGAAGAGAGTGCGATCAGCCCTGCGACAACCTTATAAATAAACCTTGGGTTATGCTAGGCAAACCTGTTACGTGAGCTTTTTTGTTGTAAATGTTTTACGCATAAAATGAGAAGCTTTAAAAATAAAGTTTTTCTCTTGTAAGCATAAAATACTAACAACTAAAAAGCTCATCAAACATGTTTGTCTAGCATAACCACGGTATTACAAGCATTTAAAAAAAAAATTGTGTAATAAAGAGAGCCTGTACCTAAGATTGATATTAACTATTTGTTTTTTTTTTTGTTTTTTTTTTATATAGATAAAGTTCGAATTTTAAAATCAAATTGTAATTTTAAACCATCAAATTTTCTACATTTTGAAGAAATGTTAAATGTTAACATGCATTTTTTATACCATAAATCGCAAGTACATACTTGCAAAACAGTCGAACTAACACAATTTCCGCATTTGATTTTATATGTCTCGTATATCTTACAAGCTGTGCAATTTTTTCTCTTAATTATAGGTGTTTTCTTTATTTCTTGTTGTTACATAGTGAATATTGCCTTCACTTAAATTGTAAATTAAAAAAAAAAACGTATAAAAATCATGGCAACAATAACAATTATGTTAAGATAATATTTTTTTGCGTTTTTAGTTGTCAGCGCATATAAAAACTTATTTAAACCGCACCCATTAAATAAGAGTGGTAGTCAAAGAAAACACGAGCTATAACAATATCATAAAATGGAGCCACTACAGCGAACATGGTTGAGTGAATGGTATAGCTACAGTGGTAGTTAGAGTTTATCTTAAAGATTGTTGGTTGACAATAGCGTTTAGATAGCAACAAGAAACGCTTCAAATTGATTGAATTTCCAATGAATAATTGTTAACAAATTAATTGAAAATTTGTTTTTCGTCGATGTTAATATCATTGAATGTTTGTGAAAGTTACTGTGTTTAAAAGTTATATTAAGAAAAAGATATGTAGACTTATTAATGTTTTTTACAAATTACAACACTTCCTATATAAAAACAATTCTTAAATAAAAACAAAAAAAAATTTTTAAGAAAATTTTCAATTTTATTTG
Organism: Coremacera marginata; assembly: GCA_914767935.1. Classification (NCBI taxonomy): domain Eukaryota; kingdom Metazoa; phylum Arthropoda; class Insecta; order Diptera; family Sciomyzidae; genus Coremacera; species Coremacera marginata. The sequence continues at coordinate 143,791,368 of OU612047.1, forward strand.
GTTAAGAAAATTTTAATTTTTAAGTTTTGCCTTTACTTTTAAAAACGAAGTATCGCATGTGGTCGAAATATCGATTATATCGATTTTTGCTTTTTTTTTTTTTTATTTTTATTGCAAAGTTAAAAAACATTAAATTGGGAACTACTTTTGGGTAATACAATGAATGGTTTTGAAATGTATTGTTATTAAAGTGAATCAAGAATTAGTTTGACTTATTTCGTAAAGATTTTATTGAAAAAATTGCATTCATGGTGAACTGTTGTTAATGTTTAGGTTTCATAGTCTTCTGGATAGACAGATCAGATAGACAGACCAGATGGACAGACGAAATAGACAGACCAGATAGACAGACTAGATAGACACACCAGACAGACAGACCAGACAGACAGACAGACAGACTAGATAGACAGACCAGATAGACAGATCAGATAGACAGACCAGATAGACAGAACAGGTAGACAGACCAAATATACAGATCAGATAGACATACCATATAGACAGACCAGATAGACAGACCAGACAGACAGACCAGATAGACAGAAGAGATAAATAGACCAGATAGACAGACCAGAAAGACAGAATAGATAAACAGACCATATAGACAGAATAGATAAACAGACCATATAGACAGACCAGAAAGACAGACAAGATAAGCAGACCAGAAATACAGACTAGATAGACAGACCAGAAAGACAGACCAGATAGACAGACCAGACAGACAAACCAAATAGACAGAAAAGATAAATAGACCAGATAGACAGACCAGAAAGACAGACCAGATAAGCAGACCGGAAATAGACAGACTAGATAAGACAGACAGACAGACTAGATAGACAGACCAGATAGACAGATCAGATAGACAGATCAGATAGACAGACCAGACAGAACAGGTAGACAGACCAAATATAGAGATCAGATAGACAGAAAAGATAAACATACCAAATAGACAGACCGGAAAGATAGACCCGATGCAGACCAGAAATACAGACTAGACAGACAGACCAGAAAGACAGACCAGATAGACAGACCAGACCAGATAGACAGAAAAGATAAATAGAACAGATAGACAGACCAGATAAGCAGACCGGAAATACAGACTAGATAGACAGACCAGATAGACAGACCAGACAGACATACCATATAGACAGACCAGATAGACAGAATAGATAAACATACCATATAGACAGATCAGAAAGACAGACCAGATAAGCAGACCAGAAATACAGACCAGATAGACAGAACAGATAGACACACCAGGCAGACAGACCAGATAGACAGACAAGATAGACGGAACAGATAGGCAAACGAGATAGACAGACCAGACACTCAGACAAGATAGACACACCAGATATACACACCAGATAGACAGATCAGATAGACAGATCAGATAGACAGACCAGATAGACAGACAGATAGTCAGACATACACACATACATACCAGTTTTATGCAGTGCGCGTGGGGTATACAAATTGTAGACCTGTAAAAATACGATGGTTTGTTTGAAACTAATGGGCGGGAAGATAAAAAACGGTTTTAGTCACTTCATTAACGGACTAAAGAGAAAGAGAACTGAAGTTTGACCCGTTCTACCGGGTGTACTTTAGTGCCACGCCCATTTCAAAATTTCTCATCTTCATTGTTGTAAAGTTACTCTTCTTAGGAAATGCTTACCTACTTTAATTTCTGTAAAAATTTGCCGAATGATTTGTTCTGCCACTTAAGGTGAATTTACTGACCCACCTTCCGCATGTTCATGATATAATAAGACATGGTAGAGTTAGTAGTTAAAATTCTTGTGGTGGGTACCGCACCTGCCAAAACTAGGTTTTTACGAATAAAAGCAAAATAGATAACAAAATTTGCAAATTAGAATATTGTATGGGCTTAACAGCTGCGGTATACACAGCTCCAAGACGGCACTACCTTGTTTAATATACCTTGCGCATGTTGAGTTTTTTTTATATATAGAGTTTTTGCACTCTATCTCTCTCCCCACACAATGTCAAAGTCAAGGTTATTTAACATGGTAGACTCATGGTAGAATAAAACCAGGTAGATGCAGGGCTGCTTATGCTCTCTTTTTGTCAACCGTAACTGTCAAAATCATTTGAAATTTTTTCAGTTTTTTTCATTCTGTTTTCTTATTTTCTATGAGCTTTAATAGTTTTGAGTCTATGCTCTCTCCTCTGCATCTACCTGGTTTTATTATACCATAAGTAGAAGCAATAAGGAGAGTCGCTGACCGCTAATGCCAAATGAAACGCCAGTAGATGGCTCACAAAATACGATACGATACTCCAAATCTTAATATGTTTGCTTTGGACTTTGACAATCATTGTCAGAACAAAAAGAGCACTATCAAAATTGGCTCTACCTAGATTATTTTACCACTGGTTGACTCGTCCCGGAGCGGTGGGTATAGCAGCTGTCAAATACATAGTATATTATAATTTGCAAGTTTTGTTATTTGTTTTGCTTTTATTCGTAAAAGCCTGATTTTGACAGATGCTCTACCCAAAACAAGAGAGAATTTTAACTACCACCACTACCCACATTCAATATATCTTGGTGAGAGTATCTATCTGTCTATATCTATGTATATCTATACTATTATATAAAATTGAAGTGCACATTTTTTTTCCAGTTAAACAGGTTTTAATTTAGTAGCAGCTCTAGCCTCTGCTTAGCTTATGCTAAAAATCTTTTTAGAGCTGGCACTAATAAAAGAACTCGTTCGTTTTTACACTATACTACAGCACAGTATGAGGCTGTTTTCTTTTCGAAATTTTAATAACAAGCATTGTTTAATTAAAATGTCAACTTTTTGAAGAAATCATCCCTGGTGCCACGAATTGCTTGACCGTTTTCTTTCACGCGTTTGTGTTGCGAGAGTTTCAATAAACTCCATATTGCTCTGTGCTAACAACATAAAAATCAGATGAGCCTCACGAAATACGAAAAGTGAGATACTTATAAATGCAGTGCTTAGCTGCAAAACAAAACAAAACAAAAGAAAAAAAATGTTTTTTCTTTCGTTTGACATGCATTACTTTAAGGGCTGATGTCCTATGGTGATCGTTTGTACGGCGTTAAAAAGTGTTTGTTGTTGCTTTCAATGGAAACTGTCAGAGGACAGTGAGGATGAGACATTGCAGAACGATTAAAATTAGTTTATTTTTGAACGCAAGGCGATTAACACACCCCCTTTACCATTTTTAGGATATTGTTTCCATGGCGAAGCCACGTTTTTATACTATATATATTGTTTTATACTATTTATAATATATAAAAAAAAGTATAAAAATACTAAAGCAAAAACGTTTTCTGGTTTGAACACAGCTCATCAAACTTTTAAAGCTTATTAAAAATGTCTTACAAAGTCAGAAATTTCAAATTTCTATAAAATTACAAGAATTTCCCTTATATCGATTAAATGTGCAAGTTAATATTTATTTACATATCTGTCAATTAATCCAATAATAATAAAAAAAAATTGATTTAGCAACTTGATTTCTCTGAGAAAATGTAAAGTGTCTCAATACCTTTTAATTTAATCATTTTCATGCATAAGACGACATGAAAAGCTTTATCACATTAACTGTGTCAGAGTTGCGCTACACTGCTTAGTCACGCCATTAAATTTTGAGACATTTTTCAACAGCTTTTACAATAAGCTCAAAAAAAAAAATTTCCCATGAAGAGAAAACATTTTCAACAATTCGGTTAATATTTTACCTTCACTTTTGAGCTAAACAAAAACAAGACAAAAGAAAAAAAAAATCAAAAAGAATTTCAAAATCGGAAGAAGTCGCAGCAGTATAACGTGACCTAATTTTTCGCTGTTACCACCAATTTGTTGCTCTTGCGTTGTTTACTAAAGCTTTGGATAAGAAAAACAAAAAACATTTTTTTTTAGAAAAACAGCAAATTTATACAATTATTTTGTGTTTTTTAATCAAAACAGCAGGCATTCGAATACTCATGGCATACCCAGGCGTTTTAAAACAACGCATACCGCCGCTCAACCAGTCATTCATCATGAAATTCGTAACAATTTCGTGGAATTCTTAAGAATTTCGTATTATTTTATTTTATAATTTTTTTTTTTGTTTGTTGCAGGCCGTTCATTGAACTTTTTTGGCACATAAACGAAAATTTCGCGTTGAATAAGAAGAATACAAAATAACAATAAGTCGCAAAAAAGAAAAAAAAAAATATATATACAACCTGCTAATTTTATGTTAGTGTACAGTTGCCCTTAAGTGGCAGAAGAAGAATAACAAAAATAATAACAAGTTAAAGAAGCACAAGAATTATAATAAGCAGAGGCAGAAAAAGAACACGAAGACGAAGAAGACACAGAAACGACCAATTTAGTGCTATAAAAATGAGCACAAATTACAAAATTTCAACAGCTTATTTGTTTTTGTACAAAAATTGCTAATAATAAATGAGCTGTAAGCAAAAGCACGATATGCAGTATAGCCAGATTTTTAAAAAAATTTATTTTCGATATGTTTTTATAACATTTTAATCATTTTTTTGGTGTGCTTATTTTTTGAAATTGTTTTTTTTTTATTTTGCAATACCAGCACCATTACCATTTGTGTAACTTTATTTTATTTTTAGTTAATACCAGGCTTTTTTGCAGTTTTTTTTTTATGAAATTTCATGACCATAAATTTCTTCATATACCTGACTTTACAATCTGGCTATACAAACTAGCTTTACGAAATCAAATAATAAAAAGATATATTTTCCCGATTTATCCGTTATCGTTAGTTTAATTCAGTGTCAACCATATTTTACTCGGGAGCGAAGGGCTTTACAAGCAATGTATACGTGCTTAAATACGTGTATAAATGCTTGCGCTGCTAAAAAGCTTTCAGTCTGCTGGCAGACTTCAATCAGTTAAGGGCTTTATAGATGAGCAACTAATCGCAAAACTGGTTGCTGGTTGTTGAAAGCAAATCGTGTGTAGATGAGTTGAGGTGTTATTTTCAGTTTTTCAACCAGTTTATCAATCAGTTGGCAAAAATTAAAAGATTTAGATTTTTGCGATTTCACATCAACCAGTTCCTCAACTGGTGATGTGTTTGTAGCAAAATCAACAACTAATCGTCAGATTCATAATAAAAAAAATTATTTGCATTCATTTTCAATATAATATGCGCGATGTTTTCAAGAAGAAAAACTTTTTGTACTGGAATTGTAAAAATTGGTTCATGCGTTTATAGATAAAACCATCGACCTGTTTTTCAATCAGTTTTGCTATTAGTTGCTCGTCTATAAGGGCCTTTAGAGTAACGTCGCCTTGTCCGCTTGATATACACAGAAAATAAGTAGTTCATTATATTAGTTTATATTTGATATTTCAAAAACGCAGCTCTTCATTTCAAAAACTTCATTTAATCAATCATTATTGTCGTAGCTTGCAAGTTAATAATAATCCTATTTTATATACATTATTATGTTTTTTAGGTTAATTTTGTCTGCAATAGGCTGGAGCCGAAAAAAAATATTAACGAAATTTATAAATAACACCATATATATATTAAATAAAGCCATAAAATACATATATTTTACTTCTCGTAGATTTATTATGGCTTTTTGTACATAAAGCTTTCAGGAAGCTTTCAATGCTTTAACGTTCAATTTATTTCTATAATAACCTAGCAGGAAAAAGAGCGCTTCAGAAGACATCCTGCAGCGTTGCTCTGGTAGCATGCAAGTGCTTGCATCCGCCTTGCCAAACGTGCTTCTTTTAACACTGGCATATCCTAAGAAGGAAGCATTTTTGGTTTTGCGAATATACTATCAGAAAAAGTCCAGGAACTTTAGAAAAGTGTTTATAATACTTTGATGCGGAAACTATGTTTAATACAAGTAATTCTGATTTTTTCTGTGCCTTTAACTCATAGTCACTAAAACTAACAATAGATTACTTCAATTAGAAAAAACTACAAAATTGTTACTAATTGGGGAGATGGTGAAAAGTAGCATCCCATCCGATTTTTTCCTATCACTGTCGAATTGAATTTTCATTCAAACTTGTATAAAACTTCCGACTACAAAGTTAGGTTCTCTCAGACATTTATATAATATATTTTTTTTATTTAGTCATATTAAGTCGGTCAAATTGTTATTGCTTGGTTTTCTTTAGGTCAGTTTTCAATTAAAAATGTTGGCATTTTGTGTCACTTTTTGCCCAAATATTGTTTTAATTTTTATTTTGTTTTACTGCTGGCGAAATTTATAAAATATTTTCAAATTTATTGATGAAAAAAGCACAACTGTCAAGCGATGACATTTCTCAAATTACATCAAAAGTGAAAACAGTATGGCAATAAACTGACGTATAAAATTAAAGTCAGTCTTTGGCATTCGATTTTATGTCAGTTTTTGGGTTATAATGAAAACGCATTTAAAGTCATATGATCAAGATGACTGTCATTGACATTTTGTGTCAGTTTTTGCACAAAAATAGTTTGAATTTTTATTTCCTTTCACTGCTGAAGAAATTTATAAATTATTTTCAAATATGTTGATGAAAAAAGCACTACTAAACGATGACATTTTTCAAAACATCAAAATTTAAAAACAGTATGGCAATAAACTGATATATAAATTCAAAGTCAGTCTTTGCCATTCAATTTTATGTCAGTTTTTGGGTTGTAATGAAAACTTATTTTAAGTCATATGATCAAGATGCCTGTCATTGAAATTGACCTCGTGAAAACCAGGCTTTAGAAGAAACTAAAGTTAAAATCGGGGATAGTAATTAATTTGTATGCAAAAAAGGGGAATTTTTCATCGACATTTGGCAGTACTACATCCAGCAACTAAAATGACTTCAATAACTATAAAAACTTCAAAAAGTACAATTTTTCAATAAAAAAACAAAGTTTAACATTATTTACACTTTGTCAATATTCGTTTTCACATCGCTTTCAGATTTTCTATGAGCTGTCAAATTCGTTTTGACAGTTTCGGTAGTCTGCCCGATAATTTCTTCTCTTATTATACCATGGAGCTGTCAACTTCGATTTGACAATTATGGGTACACGCTCTCACCCTTGCGGCAACCTTTACATTTATAATTTAATGGAACACATTGATGACGGCAATGGCAACAAAAAGCTTTCCCACACGCAAAGTCAAATTATTAAAAAAACAAAGCTTTTGACATGCTCTCTAACCCCCTAGCCACACGTGACAGTTTGAAGACAGTAACAGTTCGAAAAACTCAATACACTCTCGCTTTTCACTAATAGGGTCCATACACAGGCGGACATGTTCGCGAACTTCGTTGGTTTGTGGAAATGTTTGTCCGTTTTTGCCGCTGTTGGCGAATCAATTTGAAGGTTCATCAGTTTGCAAAGACAATATCAAAAATTTTTGATTTCAAGCAGAGAAACCATTATGTTGTACAGCAAGTCATGCAGTTAGTAGCGTTGTTCAAGTACCAACTTATCGTTTTGGTTTTTGGGCAGTTAAAATAGAGTTTTTTTGCACATTTTTAGAGAAATATGGTGAAGTTTTTAGGAATTGGTCGGTAGTGTGTGGCAAAAACAAAAACCGGTACGCGTACATGTTGTAGAAGATGTACGTCTGTGTATGGGCCCTATAACACACTCACACCTTGACATCACTGGCAGTCCACTGGCAACAACTTTTATTGAGACAGTGAATTTTGACAACCTCAGCCAGTGCGACATCGAAGTAAATAAAACAGTGTTGTATTTTCTTCCTAAAATATTCGAACTTAAATATGCACTTTTCTCTCATGTCTTGTAGAGAAATATATGCAATTATTTTAATTTCCTTATTTGAAACATAAAATATCATATGAATTAGTTGCATTTAATTTGAAAAATATTGATAAACACATTTTACAACATAATTAGTTCCCCATTTTTATCCCGTTTAAGTTTGGTACTGTTTTGGCATATAAAGCATCATTGAATAAAAGCAAACGGAATAAAGAAGTCAAAGTGAAGCGAACCTTTGGCTTTGACGACATTTTTCAAATGAACATTTACTATCACGTGTGGCCGCAGCGTAATTTGTTGATTATTTCGGAATATTTTCGAAGTAAATACATATTCTTTATTGGCATGCCAGTACTATCACGTGTGGCTGCAGCGTAAGCAATGAAAAAATAGCAACATTTGTCGAATGTCAAAATAAAAATAAATCTATGCCGACGACATTAACAAGAGCAACAAAGTCCTTGAGACATATTCACCAAACTCACCTCAATAAGAAATACTTGTAAAATAAATTTGACGGATGGCGTAAAGTCGTTGCCGTCGTCAATATGTTCCATGCATGATGCTGCGCTGAAATTATTTTCGACGACTCAGCTGATCCGCTCAACTCTGCTCTGTTCTGCACTGAGAATTTTTCATCGAACATAGCTATTATTTCATTCTGTTTTTTTTTTCTCAGACACCAAACTGTTCCTAGCAGCATTGCCAGCGGTTTTGTTTGTTTTGTTTTTGTTTTGTTGCATAAACTCTTCAGTGTTCATAAAAGTCTTAATTTTGCTGACAGTTTACAAATTTGTATTTTACAGCTGTGTTGTCAATATGTTGCCACATTTTGCTGTTATTTTCTTTGATATGCTATAATATTGATTGATTATTTTCGCCCCCTCATAGCTTATGTGACAAGAAAAAAAAACTTGCAACACTCACTGTAAAATTATTGCTTTTTTATGCATTTTGCCATTTTTTATTTAAAGTTGCTATTTTCTCGCCAATTTTATGACACCTAAAACTACTTTACACCATCATTTTTTTCTGACTGCAGTGTATTTTTGCTATAACTTGACAGTTTCTTCTGCAGTTTCACTTTTTTTAATAAAGTTTTTTTTAAAGCTTCTTCTTATAGGTTAATAAAGTTTTTACAGCTTTTTTAGCGATATTCAACATTTTAGAATCGAGACAGTAGTGCTGCCAGCTAATTTGCTATAAAAGAGTATGTAAGAAAATTATTAAATATAATGTCAATAGTTAACTGTTTGTTGTCAATAGATGTATTTTATTTACAGCAAACAGCTTTGTAGCTTTAAGAAGTTATTGCAAAGCTTTTCGTTTTTGTTTGATTTATAAGGCAAATTAACTCTTCGTGCTGCCAGCTGCGGATTTTTGTCTGCAAGTGTTTTTTTTTTATCTGATTATTTTATACTAATTAGCTACATATATTCTGTGGTTATCGAGCGAAAAGAACAGACAAAATAAGGTGCGAAATGCAGCCATTTTGGAGAATTTTGTTTTGAACACAGTCATACTTTCTTCTTTGTTCTCTTGTTGTTGGTGTTTTGTTAACATTTCTCATGCGATCATCGTTAAATATTTTGTTAGGTTTAAAAAAAAAAAAAATTTTTTATCACATGTATTACTCTCTGTCAGTTTTAATTTTTAGTCCATTACAAAAAAAAAGCGACAAAAACAAAAACACCAATGTACAGACAAACAAAGTTCGTTGGTCAAAGTCAAGGTCGTGCTGGGGGAAAATTTCATTTGTATCAGTTTTTTTTAATTAAAATTTTTTCTTTTTTTTTATAGCATGTAAATGACACACATTTTGATTATTATATTTATATCTCTTGTTGTTATTGCGTTTTAGTGAGTTTTTTTCAAGGCTTTGTTTTTTGCCTTTTGAGTGTAGGCTTATGTTGGCCGAATAGAAACTCTTTACAAAAGATATTAATTAACTTTGGCTATTTTAATAAACCTAAGCTGTTAAAAACTTTTCCATCTATTTCAAAAAATTAAAAAATAAATTGCAATTTTTTGCTTACTTTTAACTTAATTTTACTACTTAAGTGTTTCACTTTGAAGTTAAAACTCTTAACTTGATTAACTTAAAGTTTATTGCTTAAGTCTCTCGGGTTTAGCAGGTCGGTTATATTGTGTAAATACGACCTTTTTTTGGGATTAACTAAGTTGCTTACATTGCGTTTTTTGACTTCGGTTATTTCAAGTCGTTTAATCTTTTGTAATTCGTCAACATTTTAAGACAACTTTATTTTAAACACTGTTCATAGGCAGCTGTCATTGTGGATTATGCAATGAATTTCTTCGTGTAACAATTTCACCATGTTTAATAAGTTATTATCTAAGTGTACGAGTAATAATTTGACTTGACAGCAATGACAGTCGTCGAAAATTGTGAAATCCTTATGAGAAAGAATAGAATAACAAAGAAATTCAATGAAAATATAGTCTCAATATCACAAAGGCTTTTATTAATTTTTAATGAAAAAAATTTTTAATTAATATTATTCTAAAAATGCAATGATTATATATATCATTTTCTATATCATCCTCGAATCGCTTAGAATTAGGCTGGGAGTCGCACACAGGGAGAATTTTGCGAGTTAAACCCTCCAAATAAACGAATAAAAATAAAATATCTCATATGAAGTTAAACGATAATAAATTTTAAAGCATTATTTATATATGTAGTTCGTAATATTTTTTATTGTTATTTATTATTTTGGCATGCTCATCTTTAAGTAGTAGCACAAAGCACTACTTAAACAATTACTACTACTACACTAACCTGCAACACTGGTGCTCAGATCGACACTGCATTAAGCGAGAATAAATCAAACAAAAAAGTCACAATTTGACAATAACAACAAACAAAGCTCTGTACACGTAAGCATGTTCTACCACACTGTTGTTCTCTGTTGAGAAAAGTACCGTTATTGCAGCCGCGTCACTGTGATGCACAGCTATAACTGAGTCAGTTTAATTCATTAACTCGGTGAAGTTGGGTGAAAATACACTTAAAAAATACTTTCAAAGTAATGTTTGAAAATGCATAAGTGATTCTGTTCTAGTTAATTCTGAAGAAGTATAAGTGAACCTAAACTTCTCAAAGAGGAGGTTCCGAGCTACGAAATTGCAAATGAAAACTCCTTTTTCCTTTTTTCCCCATATAAAAGAAACAACAACAAAACACAAAGCTTCACAACTCTGTTGAACAGTGTTGCTGTGGAAGAGTGGTTGTGTTGCTTTTTAATTTTTTTCCTTTCGGACACATTCGATCAGTGTTGCTGAGACAAAAGAAAATAAAGGATGTCTCAATAAATGTGCATATTTTTATTGTTTTGTAAAGTAGACATGTTCCGATTAAGTTTTAATCCATATATTAATAAACAAACAAAATATTTTGTGCTACAGTTTTAATTGTATTAACGTCAATATTCACTAAAGCTTAGTTAAACGAGCGAATCATTGTTAAATTTTGAGAAACAACTTAGCTCGTCTAACAACTGCTTACTATCCAGCATTGTGTTGTGAGTGTTGTGAAATGTTTGAGGTTTGCCATTGTCTGCAGAGAAGTGACGGCCGAACAGAAAAATTTATTCAATTGAAAAAACTGTCTGTGTCAGATGGGAGATTCGAACCTGGGTTCTCAGGCGTATGAGCCACCCACTTTACCCACTACGCCACGGCCGCCGCGTGGAGCCAACAGAGGTATAAATGGGAAAGGGAGATTGAGAAAAGTGAATTGTTGGAAGGGCACCAGTCCCTATAAGTTCTTATTGACTGATGCCATTTGAACAAATCTCGATTCTTTTATTTTCTCTCTTATTGGAGTGCGTTTTCAAGGCGAACTAAAAAAACAACAAAACGGTAGCGGAAGAACTCAGAAGAGTGTCAACGAACGGTGGCATTTACATTCTCAGTCAGGATGGACACTTGGAACAGTTTGACCCCAAAGAAGGCGGCTGCAAACAGCGTCAGTCTCTGAGCAAGCGGCTGAGTGCACACAAACAGAATGACTAGATTCTGCAAGAAGGCTGCCCCTACAACAGGCTAGGGTGATCTCCTATGGTCAGCGAGCATGTTCACATAAATAAGCACACAGCCAGCGAAAATGCAACAACACAGCCTCGGATAAAAAAGAATAATCGCACGATGACAACTTTTAGCTATTGTACCAGGACAAAGAATGGTTTCTGGAATGTAATGACACTCCGGCTCAAACCGGCCATAACGCCAGATTCCTCCAACTGGAACGCCAATTTATGTGATACAACATCGACATACGTAAGTAATCGATATACGATAAGTATATGATATATGATAGTAAACGAAGTTCATTGGCTCGATAATACAACATACAACTCTCCAACAGGCCCCACTGCATTCCTCTATTCGGAAAAAGACGCAGGATTCAATCGTGAATCTGATGTTGGATTCCTGTTAACAATAGAAACTTACAAAAGTCTGATGTCATGGTCACCTAACTATATCAGACAGGTTGATTATTGCGAGATTCCGGAGCAGAACCAGGAACATCATCATCATACAGTGTTACGCACCTACCGAGCTTGCCCCTGACAACGAAAAGGATGCCTCTTATAGTAAGTTAAACGCCACCTACAACGCCGTGCCCAGAGAAAACATAATAATAGTGATGAGGCGACCTAAATGCCAAAGATGTGCAAGACAATGATCAGCTCAGACTTGTTATGGGCAAACATGGCAAAACTAAAATGACAGTGGTGAAAGGTTTGTAAAATTTTGCAATACTAATCGACTGGTCGTAAGTAGAAACATGTTTCAGCATGAACTATGCCACATGGTTAGCTGCGTCTCTCCCTATGGAAGAGCAGAGAACCAAATCGATCACTTTGCCATCACGCGCTAGTTTAAAAGCTCCCTTTTGGACGTTAGAAACAGGAGAGACGTCGACATCGGAAATGTTCATGATCAACATTTAATCATAGCGACCATGCTTGAAAATAGCTTCAATCGGAAAGCGCCTGCGTATTTTACCGACAGGCTGAAAACCCCCAGGCTGCAGCCAATTTTAGGAAACTGCTAAAGCAGCGTACATTCAACCTTGCCATGACCCTGGAACACACTACAATACATTACTGCAAAGAAATAAAGGCAGTGTATCGCTCAGCAAGAGATAAAATTGTCGGCAGGCCACCACGCGGCTTCCACCCTTGGATGTCCGAATACACCTGGACTCTGATTTCAGAGCCTGCGAGACTCAAGCATAGATAAAGGTAAAGGAAACTTGGATTTTGGTCCGTGGGAAAGGGATAGCCTTATGTCCTAATTGTGGCAAATACTAACACAAAATGTTCAATACAAGCACAAAAACCACAGAAACTCCACAAAAGGTTGATAAACCACAGAAACCGCCCTCAAACATGGGATATCCAAACTCACATACACAATTCGTGGGTTTTGTATAAAAAAGAGAGTTCAAAAAGGTGAAATCTGAAATAACCTAGAAAAACATTTCAAGTTTTCTATCTCTTTAGCTCTAATTTAAGGTCAGCATGAACGCCACTAATTCCCTAGAGGTTCAAACCCAGTATCGCATGAAGTAAAAAGACACGAAAAGAAGTGTAAATCGGGACAAACGAAGAGGCCGCATATCGTGGTGACAGCAGCGTTGTTTATAAAATAACAAAGCAGCTGATCGACAAAAACCTCACAATCAAACACCCTGTGAAGGACGAAAGCGGTGGACTTTTGCATTCGCAGGACGAGCACAATGGTAGGGTAATTTTTGACGGTTTTAAATTACACTATGGTCGATGACGTCCCAAATTCCGTGACCGTCTTGCTCAATATATCCACCAATATCCGAATTAGCACAGAGCCACCTAGCGTAAGAGAGCTCGCGATACCGGAGAAGATAATCGTTATAATCAAATCAACTTACGAAGTTGCATGGTGCCGAGTTCTACCCAAGGGAAAACTATCTGATCCCTTTGAAGTTCACAGTGGTGTCCATTAGGGCTGCATTTTGTTCCTTCTTTTGTGTAATTGGAAACGTTTTAAATGCTGCTTTACACCAAATGCCAAACAGCGGTTTGAGGTGGACAATGACGAGCTTTTTGAAACACATCGACTACGCTGATGACATCTGCCTTCTTGATAATCGGCTAACCGATTTAACACGTATGTCGGACAATTTAAATGCAGATACGATGTCTACCGGCCTTAAAATTAATTTCAGAAATGCAAAGTTTTAAGCCTGCCAGGAAATAACATCTGTTCAGCTGAAATATCTGTTCAGCCCCTTGAGTCTGTTGATAGTTTTTTTTACCTTGGAAGTGAAGTTGCCGCCGGAGTTGGAACCGAGGAGAACATTGCGTGCCCAATCTGGAAGGCAAAAGCGGCGTTTCGTATGTTAAACGATATATGGCGAAACAACAATCTGAGCACCAGCCTAAAAGTTCGACTGTTTAAATCGAACGTTCTACGTTCAGAAAGAAAAGAAAATAACTCAAGTATTCACCAAGTGATGTTCTCAAAATGTTTTGACCTAGCACGATAACTAATGAAAAATTGTTCCATAGAACGGTGTGGAGATGGAAGTATTTTAGCGTCTACCCACTCAAAGATTATTTCTTACTAGTCTTTCAGAAAATTTTCAGCCAGTTTTTGTCATTGTAAGTTGGCAACCCTGCGGAAATGAACAAATTTTTTAACAATTTTTATTATTAATCTTTTTGAAGGTTTTTTAACGGTTCGCTGCGAAATGTACCACTACCGCTTGTTAATGTATTAAAATTTAATTCTAAACATGTTATTAATTGCTTCTCCCTTCACTTTTTCCTTTTTTTTTTTTCTAACAGCGCTAGCAAAAGTTTTGCTTTGTTGCTTGCATTCATCTGGCATCACTTGACCCAGTTAAGAAAAAATAAATTAGTTGATAAAATAAATTAGTTCACATTGGGAACACATTGAAAATCTATTACAAACACATACAATGGAATCCATTGAACTGTACATGGTACTTTTTTAACTGTTGAAAGCATTAATCATAGTTTTCACCCGAGGCCCGGCATTGTAGCAAGAGAACCTGAAGCGTTGCCACTATTTGACATAATTTGTTAAACAGCGCATCATTTGATGTTGTTGTTGTTATGCATGAACTGCGACTCTCATTGCTGTTTATCTAATCATTTAAAATGTTTCTTCTCCAAATTTATTTTTGTTTTTTTCTTATATGAAACAAGTTTAAACAAAAAGCTTTTATCTTAACTTTTAAGCCGCCGCAAGTTTTTAAAAAGCAACAATAAAAACAATAACAAAAAAGGGTTCTTCACACTTTGATGTTGTCTGTCAACCTGTTGTTCTGTTTATTATACACCTTTATTCACGAATTTGTTGAACTGACTCTTAAGGTTTACGACAGCCACCTTTTTGTGTTATCAAATAATACATTTTAAGGCCTCTTCTTTCATTGTTTTGTTTTGTGTTATTTTATAACGAAGTGTTATTGTGAAAATTTGTATCCTCTCGTATACCTGCTTTTAATAGCACGCTATTTACCTCTTAAAAATCGACAACCGGTAGTTAAAGCAAATTCCTTTTCTCTGTTCAACAATGCCATATTTTGGCAACAGGTTCCTGCTGTTGATATTGTTCTTTTTCTTTTTAATCTTTATCTTATGCGATAATATGCATTGGGTATTCGCTGTGAATTTTGTTATTTGTTTACCTCTTAAAATGACGAAATTCTTACCATTACCTTTCATATCTGAGGTGAAGAACTCAGCACACCAGGGGCGAACACAAAAGGATTTTGAGTATTAAATTTCTCATAAATGAACAAATAAAAATGAAGTAAAACGTATACAGAAAAAAGATTATAAATTATAAAGCATTATTTATATAAGTTGTTATATTTAAGGCTATTTTTTATTGTGTTGTTTTGCAAGCTCATTTCTAAGTAGTTGCACAGAGCACTACTTAGCAAAATATTACTACTACTACTACTACATAAAAAAGCACTAAATTTAGTGCAAACGCACTTAACTGCAACACTGCTGCTCAGATCACAAAATCTAAATAAAAAATTGCACAATTTGACAATTAGAAAAAACAAAGCTCTGTATACGTGTACAAGTTCTAACACGTTGTTGTTCTCTGTAAAGTAAAGCACCATTATCACAGCAGCATCTCTGTGATGTGCAATTATAGCTTACTCAGTTTATTTCATTAACTCGGTGAAAAATGGGTGAAAATTCAATTAAAAAATAATTTCAAAGTATTGTTTCAAATCTCATAAATGCAGTTAGTTCTATTGTAGTTAATTGTGAAGAAAGTAATATTACATCTAAAATTCTCAAAGAGGAGGTCCCAATGTGAGCAGTTAGCTTTTTGCATATACTTATATACCCACACGCGTACTACGTAAGGGTTCAAAGCAGGGATGATATTGACTTAGTTGGAAAAGGGCCAGAATTCAAACAAAAATTGGGCCAATTTGACGTTAATGGGGCTTTTAGTTTTAAAAAGTAGCAATGCAATATTGAAGATTTTCTATTTGGTCACACGGTCATGCCATTTTCTCACAAAGAGCACACTTTTTAATAATCTCAACAACTCCAGTTAATTTTTGGTAAAAAAAATCGCAATTTCGAATTAACAGTTTTGGGAAATCAAAAAAACTTTAACTTTTTTGTGTTTTATTCCCTTGTGCCGTTTAAGCATAACATGGAAGGAAGTTCTTGTTTGATCACAAAAAACCCACACTCTTATTTAAATGATTAAATTAAATCACTCTTTCATTTCATTTCATTTCAAATTCATTTTTCAAATTCAGAAATTCATTTCAAATTCAGATTCTTTCAAATACATTCTATTTTACGCATTTTTTGTGTCAAAATTTTTTTAAGTCAAAAAATGGCAAAAACAATCTTTAGATATAATGTATTTCTGCAAAAAAATTTTAGCAAAAAATTGCAAAGCATTTCCACATAAAACCGTAAATCGGTTATAAAAAAAAAAAAAAAACGAAATGGCCATCTCAGCCCTTGAAAGGACTTTGACCGAGCTTCTTATGATCAATTGTGTTGTGTGTGATGTGAAATGTTTGCACACATATGATCGAGAACTGGACCTACATGTTTTCCGCCGACTCCGAACGGCTTATGTTCTTAAGAAGCTTTTCATGGCAGTTTTTACTCTCTAAGGTTTTCCATTGTCTGCATAGAGGTGACGGCCGAACAGAAAAATTAATTCAATTGAAAAAATTTTCTGTGTCAGATAGAGGATTCGAACCTATGTTCTCTGGCGTAAGAGTCACACACTCTACCCACTACGCCACGGCCGCCACTCAGAGCGGCAAATCGGTTATATTCACGTTTAAATAGTCTTAGAATGTCAGAAATGAAGCAATCAGTCAGAAGCAATTTAATTTAGACTCTTCTCCGTTTAGACTTGTAAAAAGACAAGTCAATGAAGCGGGACGAAATTGAGTAGAAAAAATTCACTCCTGTACAAAAAATATATTGAGGAATGGCTGAATTTAACAAAAAAATAGTTTCATAAATTACCACAACTTCAGAATAAAGAATTTTGCAAAAAGAAAATTAAGTGAAATTACATCTGATAAGATGACAAAACAATCGCCAAGGTTTGAAATTTGCCATCAAAACTTCATCAGGGTGTAAAGAGATGGTACTGGCCTGATTTTCTTAGCGTTGCTATTGAATTGATAACAAAATGGATTAATTTGTATGTATATTAAGGCATTGTCAGGACTACGATGGAGCCTTTAGGGCTCATTCTTTTCATATAACTTGGAAAACAAACTAAATTTGTAGTTGAGATTACTGAAAAGTATGCTTTTTATACTTTTAATGAGAATATAGACTTTATATAAAAATCACTCAAAATTTCTCCATACGAAGTTCGGTTAATTTTCATTTAGAAACCGCCAAAAAAATTATGCGGTTTTGCGCGTTTTTGGGCGAAATTTTTTTTTTTTTGGTTTGGCTATTTGCCATACGAAAATCACCTAATTTTTTAGGACAAATTTCACTTTTTGTTTTTGAGTAATAGTTCACATTGACTACTAGTGAAATGGTAATTATAACTATTACTATCACTCGATCATGTTTTTAAAAAAATTAAAAGTTTTTATTTAAAATCGGTCCCAGTCCTGCTATAGTCATATCCTTTGATAATTATATATGGATAATATTTATTTCTTTCTCCAGATATTTTCATTTATTTAATAAATTCAAGAAAGCTTATTCTTGTCAAGCACTCCGACATCGCAAGATTGCATTTTAGACAATTTTTCCAAAATTTTGGGCATATTTTCGTTTTTATTGGGTGATTTTTTTTTTATTTTTCTTTAATTTTTTTTTTTTGGGAAATTTTTAGTTTTAGTGATTTTTAATTTTATTTTTTGCGCAATTTTTCTGTGGACGATATTTCCTACCTAAAAATTTAAAATTTTGTGGAACGATGGCATGGCACACAAATGTTGTCAACAGACATTAACCATTAAACTTTTCTTGTTAAAAATTGCGATAATTTTAAATTTACTTCAAAAAGGATACATTTTTTCAAAAGGGCCTAAAACGACTAAAAAGGGCCTTGGGGCTTTTACAATTAAAAAGTGCTCAAAAAAGCCCCAAAAGCCCCCAAATATCATCCCTGGTTCAAAGGGAATAATTAACTTTGTCTCTCCATTTGTTATGCTCATAAGCATGCGTGGTAGCATATGTAAACAAAAAATAATATACAGTGGCAAACAAAAGTCTACATACAGCATACAATTTTTGATTTCTGCAAAACTTGAGAAACTTAATTGGAAATGATTATTTAGTTAAGCAAAAAAAAAAAACAACAAAAACTTTGATATTTATCTAGACAAAAATACATTGACAATTATACACAGTTATCTTTAAGACTCAATAGGTGTGATGAAAATGTAGTTAAAATCGTCTTTCGGGGTTTTATGAGTACTCGTTTTTAGTTTGAAAAAATGTAAGCCCCGAAATATTAGCTGATCAGCTTCTCAAACTATAGCGAAAATACATTTTTTAACACTTGCAATGATACCATTTTCATAATATTGTCGATAAACCTTTACGAAAGTAACTTTTGGGTATTTTGTTGAGTGTGTGTGTCTCTGTAAAGTCTAACGAGATTATTTTAGAGACAGAATGCTCTATTATGACACAGAGATTTTTCATTAGTTAAAGATATAAAGTTACCGCTGGAGTCCCAAGGTTCCGTTTTGAGCTCAGTGCTTTGAAACATTATCTACGATAGAGTACGACTCGATCTTCTGGATAGGGCGCAAATATAGGTTCTGCAGAGTAGTCGTCTCGAAACACTTTCACGAAGCAGAGGAGAAGTGCAATCACGCAGATTTCACAGTGCAGCATTGGCTGAAAGAAGCGGGGCTTAGTCTGGCAGAGCACAAAACAGAGACAGCAGTATTATTAGCAGTATGAAAAACGTCGAAACTTCGACAATATCGGGAGGAGATCACGTTATATTTTCCAAACCATTCCTAAAGTACCTTGGAGTAATATTAGATTATAGGATAAACTTTAGGCAGCACCTTATCTATGCAAGCGACAAAGCAGATAAAGAGCTACAGCGCTTAAAAGAGTATTGTCTAACGCAAAAGGTACTCAACCAACGCATGTAAGGTCTTAGTGTGGTCCGATCTTCTGTACGCAGCCCCTTATGGTCGAGGATACTGATTTCAGCTCTTATCTCGGGGTAATAGAATTAATATATCACGTATGCGCTCTCAGAGCTTGCTGTGCCCTCCAAACAGTGTCAACAAATGCAGCACTAGTTGTCGCGGGTACTTCCCCTATAGACCTTCTTGCAAGCGAAAGCTTGCTCTGCGACTTACTGCCAACAGATATTTCAAAGTCGTAGTGTGGCTGTATGGCAGTTGCACTGGGACGCATCACAAAACGGACGATGAACGCATAGTTAGTATTCATGGCTGAACAAACGACACGGGAGTTACATTTCTTTCTCATCCAAATACTAACTTGACATGGGTGGTTTAAATCCTATTTATATAAATTGTAATGAAAAAATTTTTTTGTCTGTCCGAAATTTATTAATGAACGACTAGTTTAAGAAATAAAGTAGAGAGTTCGTCAACATAGGAAACTTTGTTGAACATAATTCTTAACTCAGAAGAGGACTGGATTTCAATACGCAATATGGCATGCACCATAATCATTATAACTGCGTCGCGTGGAAAGACTGCGCAGAACATCTTCTGATTCTAGATGACATAGAAAATGAGGCTCTCGCTACCATTCCGCCTTCATGAAGAAATACTTAACAGTAGTACCATGGAGAAAGTTCGGAAAAACAGAGTTTAGGTTTTAGTGGGTGAAAGCCCTACACTATTCGGTTTTCAATGCTTTTCTGCTTGTATCATACATTCAACAATATACCAAGTAGGTATTTTTATACGGGATAATCGCAATGTATTTTCGCGATATTTCTATAAGCTGATCAGCAACGTTTTCAAGGTGAGTGTTTTTTTTTTTGCCTTAAAATAAGTACAAATAAAACCCTTAAAGCCGATTTAAGATACATTTTCATTTTTATGCTATCGTTGTGATTATATCGTTGAAAATTTTTTGATAGCTTCTATTTATTCCTGGACAGAATTAATCAATTTCATTACAATTTAAACTAAAATATTTAAAAACATTATATTTCGCTACAAACACTTACAGCAAAAAATGATTTGAGCAATGTCAAATGATAACTATTTTAATTTAAATGGTAATTAAATTGATTAAAACTCTGTCCAGAAATAAATAGCGAAACCTTTCTAACAATATCTCTACAACGAGGATAGCATGAAAAATAGTGATGTGATTTGAATTTTAGTGAAAATAATATAAAAAAATATCAAGAAAATTTATGAAAATCAGCATTATCTTTGATTAAACGGTAAGCTTTGAAATTTTTTGATGCAGCTTAGACGATATTTTTT
Source organism: Coremacera marginata (assembly GCA_914767935.1). NCBI lineage: Eukaryota > Metazoa > Arthropoda > Insecta > Diptera > Sciomyzidae > Coremacera > Coremacera marginata. Next base: position 143,812,150 of record OU612047.1, read on the forward strand.
AGTACTATTGTTTCTGACCGTTAATTCTGTTTTGACAACTCCCACCAGCCGATATTTTTATGATAAGTATGATTTTTAGAGGTTATTTCAAAATGCTTTAGCTCACTGGCGGTTATCGTGGCAGCCAAAATATTTTGGGAGTTTTGGAAATAAATCAAATCTCTATAGCCGCAAAAATTGCAAAACCTTCATAAACTTCACAAAAATCAATGAAACTATTGACTTTATATTTTAGATATAAACCTTAATATAACAAATGTACTCCTCGTTTAAAATTTGGAAAAATTTCATTTGAAAGTCACGTTTAGCTCCCGTACAAAGTAACGTCATCATAACTTTGGATTTACTTTATGACGGTATTGGCGATATTTTAACTTCGGCCGTTGACAGTTCCCTATTTATTTTATCATATCTAATTTGAAGACTCAAAACATACCTAAGAAGTAAAACTGGAGAAGAATGACTCAAGGGTCTAGCTCTGCTAAATGTTTACAGGCATGTAGAAGTGAATATTGAGGACATTTTAAATTTATTGGAACAAAATAAAAGAAAAATAGACTCTAAAGATAATGCAATAAATAACAAAAAAAAATTTTATAAGTCTCTTAATAACAACATAACAATTTTCCCCAAAGTTTTTTCTGGATGCGCGCCCCTGTTCAATGATCAATTTCATACAGTCAATCCCAAAAATTTTCAACCACTTGTGTATTGAGATTTTCATAAAGTTTGGTCTACCGCGAGACACTGAGACACTGGCAACTCATACATAATCTAAAGCTTTATATGTTGTTTTTGAAAATCAAAACAGCCAGAAGCTCTTCTTTTTTAATAATACTTCTAATACAGTCTAAAAATGGCAAAATATGGGTTTTATCAGAATGTCTAAATTTCTGTCTAAATCAAAAACTTGGTCCAAGGAATGATTCTTTAATTCAATGAATCTCTGTCCATTGGTTCAAGTAAAAAGTTCTTCGATTTAATTCCCAAAGAACGCATTTTTAAATAAATGTTTATGACTCTTTTCTTTGAAAGTATGAACTATTTCCTTGAAGAATCGCTTCTTTGACTGTTAGAAAAAGTTCATAATATTAAAGAACTGAGATACATTGAACCAATGAACTCGTACATGGAACCAATTCAATAAAACAAAAAACTTTTTCTTATATATTAAGTACGTTTTTGGTTCAATGTGTCAAATTATGTTTTTTTTTTTTAAGTTTAGCTCACTTTGACATATTTTGCCGTGTATAAAAATTCATACTCACACTCAGTGTTTGTTTATTAACAGTTATTTCTTACCTGCAAAAAAATAGAGAAAATAACAAAAATTAGTAAAGTAAAAATACGAATAGAGCAAAAAAATTAAATATAGAACCTTAATTTATAAAAAAAAAACTTATGAATTATGCATATATTTAAGAGAGTTTTGCGTTAGAAATTTAAGCACGTCCGAAGAGGACTTTTATTCTCTTTTCTGTTTGGGTTTTTTTTTTGTTTTGCTTACACTCTCACACTCTTTTGGATAATTTTCTCGGAAGGAACATTTCGATTGCATAGCTTAAGGGGGGAGATACCTTTATAATTTCGAAAAAATTCAAAATTTTTTTTTCATATTTCGAATGTATAACATGTTAATAATATACTATCAAAAGAAAACTAGTAAGAATGGAGATTCGGCAGGGTACCGAAGCTAAAATACCCCCCGCGGCCATATTGAAGTATATTCGAAGTCTTTAGCCACGACATACACGATGACATTCAGTTTTATATATTAACGAAAGTTTTCGTATTTTGATGACGTCACTTTGTATGGGAGGTAGGCGTGGTTTTGATCAGATTTTTCCCATTTTCGAACTTGATCTTCCTTTTTTAAAAAGAAACTTATAATTTGAATTTCATCCTGAAAGCTTTAAAATTGCGGCTGTAATCGTGTCGATAGACGGACAGACAGACGGACACACGGAAATCGACTCAGGAGATGATGCTGATCAAAAATATATACATTTGTCTATACCTGCCACGCATCCTTCTTGGTGTTACAAACGGAATGACAAAGATAATATACCCCTTACGCAGTACGCGTTGGGGTATAAAAAGCGAACTATTGAATATTAAGGGAGTTATGGTCAAAAACGTAGGTGTAACAACACTGGCAAAGTAATTGATTTGCCATGCTTGTGCAGCCTAGAAAAAGAAGACTCATACTGAACAATATCAAATGTTGGTTTAAAAATCGCAAGGAAGAAAAATGTTTGAAGAATCACGAGGGCTCATCTGGAAAAATAGATGCTCTGCAAGAAATGTTTTTGAGATCGGAAGAAAATTTCAGCGTGAAATATACAAATTACATATGTAGGTGATGGGGATTCAAAAAATTTTTAAAAGCAATTTTAACTTGTAATCCTTATGGTGATGAATTAATTGTTGTAAAAAGTAAAAAGTGTTTTTTTCCCGAATGTGTATGCCTGCGAAACATAAGAAAGGAAAAAAAAACATTCGAGAAAAAGGATGTTGACGGAAAACGTTGTAAAAAATACTCACAACACATTATGGCTTAAGTATTGGAAGAAACGTTGATAGTGTGGAAGATATGAAATGAGAAATTATGACTACTTATTATCATATTTTTTCAATAAGAGAAAATCCGCATCATGAACGCAACCCGACTGAAGCCTAGAGCTGGTTTAAATGGTAGAAAGCTGTAGACAAAGATTCTGAAATTGAAGATCTTACTCAATTATTTGGCGATGAAATGGAAAAAATGTTCCAGCAATTTACACTGATTTGTCTAAAGTTGATTTATTTAAAAGATGTTTGGGTGGCCATACCCAGAATGCCAACGAAAGTTGCACGAAGCACTTCAATTTCGTTCTGAAAATTGTCGAAATTTCAGCTTACATTGCAGCTGGAATGTTTAATAAAGGTCTGCACCTCTATTCTGAAGCTTATGAACGAAGCTATTCGCCGAAAACTCAGGTGAGGCACAAGTAGCAAAACACAACAGAAAGAATCTCTTCGACACAAAAGCAGCTCGTACAGCTCGAAAAAAGGCAGTAGTTCCAAGATAATCAGCTTTTCGAGGAGACCAAAGGACCCATTGTATTGTATGGACCCAAAACAGATGGACAGATTAACCTGTAAGACACTTAAACTTATCGAAACTCTAAACCTGATTATTTTGAAACTACTGTAACTCAAAAAGATGTTGACTGATCATACAGGTAGGATGTACCTACAAGTTAATAGATATCGTGTGATTAAATAATTTTTTTTTGGATCAAAACTGTTGAAAAAATAGTCGAAAATCTGGACCTTCGATTAGACAGCTGATATAAAATTTAATTTTTAACTTTTATATTACTTAGTACTCTCATATGTTTTGGTGCACGGTTTTTGCTCGTACCATAAAATGAAAGCAACAAAAGATTTTTCAAAATAATCTTTGTTATTTATTGAGTCTTTTAGTAGCTACAAATTGTAGAGCAACTTATTCGAAATGGCCACCATTTGCTTTCCAGCACGAGTGAAGTTGATCTGGCCAGTCATCGATCGCAGCACGCACGAGACAAGAGCGCGTTTTAGAGACTCGATATTTTGGGTGTCGAGTAGAGCAAGCCCATACACGCTTACACAGCCTACAATTTGTAGTCCAATGGATTCAGGTTTGGGCTACCCGCTGGCCGTGGAAACTCGTCCGTGGAAATGAAGTCCGGTACATTGCTTTTGAGCCACTCTTCAGTCAATTTAGCCTTATGAGCCGGAGCAGATTTTTGCTGAAAGGTTTACGGCTTGTTTTGAAATAATGTCGTGCTAAGAGGCTTCACAACCAATTCCAAAACATCGGATTCATAAACTTTCGCCGAAGTTTTGACTCCTTCTCACAAAAGTGGAGCTTGGTGACCCCATCATAGGCGACTCCCCACCAAACTATCATGGAACGTGTTCTGCTACATGTCGTGATGGCAGAGCATACACTTTATCATTTTGTTTATTGAACGACTCCTCTACGATGAAAATTTGTTCGTCAGTAAACAGAATGCGTTTGTGAGTATTATCCGCGTGCTTGAGAAGTAACGCTTTCGATTTCCGTTTTCGTTGTTCCTTAAGCGCTACCATGAAAAGGTACCCGGTGTGTCTTTTGTATGCTCTGAGCCCCAAGTCGTATTTAAGAATACGAGAGATCGACTGCACCGAGATATTCATCTCCCGCGATAAGATTTTCTGCTTTCACAGCGGTTTTCGTTCGATTCGAGACTATACCGCCTTGATGGCTCGTGGTGTTCTTACAACACTTGGACGGCCGGATTTTGGACTGTCGATTATTCCACCAGTATCCTCAAACAACTTTACAGTACGATACACAAAATTACGAGTGACCCCGAGTGGTCGCAAAGTCCGAAAAATATCACCTCTTTCCATGCCACATTTTTTTAGACCAACTATAACACGATTTTCAAGCAAGCTCCATTCCATGATTATGAACAATTGCAGCCGAAAACTTTTTTCGCGAAAATGAAGCACAAACTCTAAAGCGTCAAAAAGAAGTGGATGCGTTCAGTGGTTCACTCACAGTGAGCACGTACAGTCGTGTACCAAAACATATGAGAGTACCAAGTATTTTACATGTTTATTCTTTCCTTTAACATATCAGTAATCTACGATAAAGCCTCTTTTATCCCAGATAAGTGAACAAATTTTGACAGCTGCAACACTTTTAGATGCTTTGCAGCAGACCGCCCGAGGAGAGACTCTGCAGAACCGCCATTTTGTAAAAACAAAAAAATTAAAATGTTTTTTTTACACTTCAAAGCTGTACTAAAAAGATAAGAAAATAAAAGAATGAGCCAATTATGTTATCAACTTGAAAAAAAAAAATCATCCATTAAACCTGAATAATTTCATCCTGTCTAATGGTATCTACCCCCTTAAGCAGACGATTTCAACCTTTTTCACTCACAGTCAATGTTCATTAATATAGGCCAAGGTTGATTTATAAGGTTGTCGCAGGGCTGATCGCACTCTCTTCTCAGTACCCATAATTGTCAAAACCAGCCAATTTTGCGAATGACTACGAAAGAAAAACGGATGATAAAAGAGAGCACTTGCAGATTTTTTATAAGCTGTCAACTTCGATTTGACAATTATGGGTACTCGCTCTCTTCCTTGCGACAACCTTATAAATCAACCTTGATATAGGCTAAGTCACTTGAGAGAAAAGCACTCTTTTTCTGCCTTTGCTCGAACTATCAAAGTAGCTGTTAGCTAAAAATTGTACAGATTCAGGTTTTTTTTTTCTTGATTTCCTTTTATCCATTCTGACAGTTCGACCGAGCTTCTCTCAAGTGACTTAACCTGTATTAATGAACCTTGCTCACAGTAAGTGAGTCAAATGTATGACATTAGGGTGGATCAGTTTGAGTGAACAAGACAACTTAAATTAACATTTTTATATAATTTTGTTTCGAAATTTAAGCGACACAGAATTATTTTATGTTGTTAAATTGTCTAATTAAAAATAATTTATCTCTATTTGTATATATTTCTTAAATATGATATATTTAGTTCTCTATATATAAATTATTAAATTTTTTTCAATATCTGACCCACCCTACTGCGCTCTATTTGCTCTCTTTCAGCTTTATTGTGTGACATTAAATTAAAGGTGACACTTTTGAATGTCAAGTGACGCCATCTTCAAACACTGATCGGGGCCAGGCGATTAAGATGATTATTTATGCTGTTTGCTGAGAAAAGCTCCCAGAACGCCTACACGCAGGATAACGCGCTACAACCAGGTTAAACACACAAGCACACACACATATATACTTGCTTATGAAAATATTTACTTTCTTGAACGCTGACATTTTGTTAATTTAACCCAAGGATTTACTGCAACAAGTCTACTACAGGCGCGTATCCAGGAGCACTATGGGAGCAGAAGCCCTCTCCAACCAGAGATGCTTAAAAGTTGCTTTAAACAAAAAAGTTTAGGAACAAATTTGTTAAAAATACTTTAATTTTTTACTTAAAATTGCAAAAAAATTGCTCTTTTCTTGGGCTAAAATATTAAAATAAAAAATGTGACGTTGTTGAAAATTTTTTAAATATTTTATCAGTAGTTGAATCAAATCAAAAGCACTTTGATGGCATTCCTTAAAGCAAAATGAATTTGTTTGTTCTCTAATAAACGATTTGTGAATAAAAAAAAAAAATGCACTCATTAGTAGTGTTCGCCCAAAACTGAAATATTTACCGAAACCAACTCAATCTCTAGTTTTGAGAGCGATTTTTGTAGTTGGTGTCATGGTAGAATAAAAGAAGGTACGAGTAGATGCATTTCGGACTGCGCTCTCCTTCTTATAGCCAAAATTTGTTAAAATCAATAAAAATCGCTTTTTTGTTTACATTTTTCCAATTAAAGCTTTCTCATTGCTTTCAGATTTTCTATGAGGTGTCAAATTCGTTTTGACAGTTACGGCAGTCTGGCTCTTCAAAATATAAAAAATTCACAGCCCATATTAAAAATAAAAGTTATATTTTACATTATAAGATTATTTTTGTAGAATTTTAAGAGACAATATTATTCAAATAAAGTCCTTCTTTTATGTAAGGTAGGCGTGGTTTTCATAAGATTTTGCCAAAGTTCATAGCCAGAGCTTATATTACAAATCAAAGCTTATGTATGTGAAAAAATTAAAGCCATTGCATAAACTTTTGTGAAATTTTAAGAGACCGTTTAAATAAGGTCACTTTGTATAGAAAGAAGGCGTAGTTTTCATTACATTTTGTCTAATTTGAAAGTCAGGTTTCGTATAAGATAGCGAAGCTTATGTGGAAAATTAAAAGACATTTCTATAAAATATATGGATTTTTAAGACTTTACGGTTAAAATGAACTCACTTTGTATGGGAGGTAGGCGTGTTTTTCGTTCGATTTAGTCAAATTACGTAGTCAGCTTTATATTTAAAATCAAAGGACAAAATCAGGACATAAAAACAAGATCGATAACTACTGGCCTATTATAATACTCTTAGTTATACCCAAAATTCAGTAGACAATAGTCAATGAACAACTTTTCAATGCAGTAAAAAAAATCATATTTCAGCACAGCAATACCAGGATTAATCTCTGGAAGATCTACACATACCAATCTTTCAATCTGCACAAATTTTTGTATAAATGCTCAATTGAAAAAGGCTCACTAGTGAATGTTCTATACACAGATTTTGTAAAAGCTTTTGACACTCTATTGGAATTGAAAAGGCTAGTTTGATAAATTGATTTCATTCTAATTTTTTTTTCGATTGCTTGTCAAATTGAAATCTTATAGTCAAATTGAATGAATACTTCTGCAAAAAAACTATTAAAGTCAAGTCAGGTGTTAAGCAGATAAGTCATTTAGGTCCTATTTTATTCAACATCTTCATCATTAATGCAGTTTTAACTTTAAAATTTTCAAGAAGATTGCCTAAGTTTTCAAGAAGATATCAATGCACATTCATACATTGGTGCAATATTAATAATGTAATCTTAGTAGTCTACCGATTTCTTTTGATTATTTATAGGTATACGACAACCTCAAATCTGAAGAAGTATCGTTATATAAAGACTTAGTTATTTATTTCGACAATAAATTCACATTCTATTCACACAGAGATTATGTAATATTAAAAGCAAATATTCAGCTAGGCTTTTCGAAATGTAACTCCAAAGTATTTAAAAACCCCTTTACAATCAGAACCATATTTATTTCTGTAGTAAGGTCCCCTCTAGAATTTGCCAACACAATATTGTTTCCGTATTCTCATTCGAATACATGCCATCCTACGATATCCGTTGTAAGCTTTTCAATATCAACTCGATTTCTATAGAGCAGTGTATTTTTCATAAAAGACATCATAGATGATAGAGACAATTGTACTGAATTTGTTAAATCAATTCCATTCCATGCTCCCGCTAGGTCACTTAGAGACTAATATCCGTCTATATTCAATCACACAGAACAACGGAAATAGTGATCAGTTATCACGTTGATTTGATTTGATTTATTGATTTAAAAGTACAGCATAAACATTGATCTTTATAACAACTAAATATAAAATAATAATATAAAAGAATATATAATAATCTTAACTATTAGACAAATATCAGCTTAATCTAAATTTTTAAAAAGTTTTTAAAAAATTTCATAAATGAGATATGTAAAAACTTATGCTAAAGAGAGTAGAAGAATAAGAGATAGAGCTAAAAACTATAGAGTAGAGAAATAAGATAAAATCGATTGCCCAAATGGTCCTATCCTTATGATTTCCCTAATCATTCGTGGCAGAGCATTTCACAACCTAATGGCAGTGATGAGATGGCAGAAGGTGAGAAGATATTAAAGAGCTGTGCCTCGGAACTATTAAAACATGGCTTCTTCTGGACATACAAAACTGGACTTTATCATACAGATAACCTGGTGTTTTTTCATGAATTAACTTATGTTACAATTTCTAGCATTAAGATAAGCTATCTATTTTCTATCTTCAAATTTTAATTGCGTTTGAAATTCCATACCAATTTCACGCTATTTATATTATTTAAATTTTATTTATTTTAAATGTAAAAATTATTTCAAATTTTGTTAATTTATTACATTCATATGCATAATCATATGTTTAACATTTAAAAAAATACTATGCGTACTACTATTTGATAATAATATCTGAAGTGGAGTGATGTGTAACACGTTTTTATTTGTTCCAATAAAAGTGTTAAGAAATTGAATTTTTGATTGTTTTAAAGGCTTATCTATGGCAGAAGAACCAATTCGAAGTGAGTGCTTTCATGACTGTTGAATATTTTGAGAAATGGATAAAGTAGAACAAAAATTTCATTTTTTTTTATAGTTTTAGAGGACTATCTATGGCAGAAGAACCAATTCGAAGTGAGTGCTTTCATGACTGTTGAATATTTTGAGAAATGGATAAAGTAGAACAAAAATTTCGAATATGGTTTTTTTGGTCTTTTTCAAATCAGTGTTGTGATGTGTAACACCAACAAAATGTTGTTTTAAAGACCAGGAACTTTAATTGTTGTATATTTATTTTGCCTTTTTATGTTTAGTAAAAGTATAATGATAAGAACCTAATGAAATATAAGCAATTCCAATATGAAAAACTGATCGTTAACTTCAATAGAATATATGAATAGAATATATGTATTAATTGAAAAAAAAATGCATTTCAAATGTAAAATGATTATTCGTTCGAAATATCCATATCGGAGTGACAATTCTCACAAATAAAATGGTTCATAAAAAATAAAAAAAAAACGCCTGCATTTGTTGTATTCAAGTGATTTTTTGTGATTTAATGTATTGGCAAAAAATCGCAACAAATCATGCAAAATCCTCGATCTTCTTCGGAAGACGACGAAGAGCGGCGGTTTTGCGGCCGAGCATCTGCAGCTTTCTTTGTCATTTGTTTGGTTTTCTTTTTCATATTTTTTTTGCCACCTCCTGCAACTGTAAACGTTGTTGTGGCGTTGTTACAACACAGCTTTTCATTGACTTCCTACAACGAATGGATTTTGGTCTGGACTGAATAGTATAAACTTAACTTACTAGTATAAACTGAATAGACATTGTTGCCTCTTTAATGGCAATTATAATGTGTAAGATGTGTTACACATCACCCTACCGTTAGTGTTACACACCACCCTAATGTAAGTAACTTTTTTCTTATTGATGGTGTTTTAAAACAACGTGAAAACATGTAAAATCTGTTGTTATATTTAAAGAAATTAAACAATAACCACATTTTACATTTACTCATTTATAAAATCTGAAGAAAATTTTATTCGAAACGTTACGAATGGAAAGAACTTTTTAGCAAAAAATTTGCACGCTTTTTAAGAACACTATTGGAATTTATGTCTGCCTACTTCCAACACTTATGAAAAACTAGATGCTATCAAAAGAATCATATAACAAATGTTCATTCACTCATATGGTGATATTTTGTACGAAAAAAAGCAGTGTTACACATTACCCCATGGTATACATTAACCCACCTCACCTTACTATTTGTCTTATTATTGAAACAAACACTTTTTTCATGGTAGAATAAAATAAGGTAAATGCATTTCAGACTGCGCTCTCTTTCTCATAGCCAAAATTGTCAAAATCAATACAAATCACTTTTTTGTTTACATTTTTCCAATTAAAGCTTTCTCATCTCTTTCAAATTTTCTAAGCTATCAAATTCGTTTTGACAGTTATGGCAGTCTGTCTCTCCGAAATGCCTCTATCTTCTCTTAGTCTACCATGCTTTTTCCTACATTTATTTAAAAAAAAAGAACAACTACTTTTGATTGTATTATTTGTTATGCAGCCCTTATTTTTGTTTTAATATTCGGTATAAAATATATTTTTTCATAAAAATTACTGTCTTCACGCAATAAATATTTATATTCGTAGCTGCTTCATAAATTGATGAATTTTATTCTTTTAATTTGAGTTGCTCCCCACGAGCAGTTTCTGAATGCGCCACTGGTCTACTCAATTTTGTTGTTGTTTTTTACTCAAGTCTTTTCCGAACAAGGTGGGCGTTCGATATGAGCTTGAAATATGATGCAAAAGATTGTCGCATAAATGTCAGAGAAGAAAAGAGAGAAATAATAGCAACAATAGCTGCAAGGATGTTTTTTATATTCTGCGTAAACGGTTGTCAGTTATTATTAGTGGCTGATGAGCTGGCGCCGTAGGTCAGATTTAAAAAAAAAAATACACCGGAATAAATATAAAGAGTACACATAAAGCTCTGAGTGAAACTTGAGCAAAGCTTAAAATTTTAACACTCTCTCTTTTAAGTTTTTTTCCAGTGCAGCTTTAGAGTTTGTTTTAAGGTGAAGTGTGCGTGCTTGTGTGCGTGTTTGTGTGTTGCTTTAATATTCTCGCAGATTTGCATTATTTATTGAAATAATTAATGTCATAATAAATCACGTAGCAAGTAAAAATCAAAACAATTGCCCAGGCTTTAATTCAATTCTAATGATTCTTCCTTCTCTCTTGCATAAACATTTCCAGAACAAAAAAATTTTAGAAAAAAATCAACATTTTTTACACAAACTTTGCACTACTCATCAATGTAATAAAAATAATTGCTACTTCTTCAAGTGGTTTTTTTTTAACATTGCTATGTTGTTGTTTTTGTTTTATGTGATTGTCTCTTCTATCAAAAGCATGACTCGGCTTAATTTGTATTAAATTAATACCTACCTGTTGTTGCAACAGCTTAGGGAAGAAAAAATAAAAATAAGTAATAGGCTGACCATGTGTAAAAAATTAAAAGCTAGAGTAAAAGTTTGACTTTAAGCTTTTTGAGTAACTTCTATATTTAGAGTTATCAGAATTCTAATAAATTAAGGCGCCAAAATCACGGAATGGGTTAATAAATGCTAGGAAATAATATTACGAAACCACAGTTATGGTTCCTTTTACTCGCGTAATTGAATGAAGAAATAATATCTTGTTAGTTATATTCCCCCGAGCTCAATGGAAAGAACGAACTTTGTCATGCAGTTTTATCAATAACCACGGCCCTAAATGAAGAAGATTAAATTATAATTTTTAGTGACTTGAACCGTCCTAACATTGCCTTTGTCATTGATGAAGATGATAACTATCTTCTTTCAGTTAATCTCTTTAATTCGATTGACTATGCATTAGTCAGCACACGTTCTACAGCAACGATCTTCAGCAAGTTACTCCAATTCCAAACCTGAATGACGGCAGGTGGTTAGATTTAATATTCACAAATTTCTATGATTTTTTTTTTTAAACATGCAATAACAATAGAGTTCAGCTACTACAGCTTTTTCGCACTTCCTCAGCATTAACCAATTCAAGGCCAGAACCCCAAAATCATTCTGGATACCAGTGACCCCAAAAAAGTTAATGTGGGAAAAATTTACCCACCAATGAACGAGTTGTGCTCAGGTACAAAACAAGACATAACAACTAAACCATGCATATACATAGATCTAATTACACAACCGGTTTTAATCTACTTTTGAGTTGACCTTTTGACAAATTAACATCGAAAACGCTACAATTGTTAACAAAGGTACTGATGCGGTTTAAAGGAGCCGTAACCATATAATTTGTTCTACTAAATGGTAAATAAATTAAATTGTTGGCATTTCTACTGCTTCTACGATTAGTGTTGAAAATTATGTGAGAAAGAAGTTCTGGAAAATGAAATACACCTGTTATAAGTTGGTGTAAATATACGATATCTGCAGATTTCCTTCGATCACTTAATGACTGCATTTTTAACAGTTTTAAATGATCCTCATAAGGAGGAAGGTCTAAAATGTCCGTTCCACTTAAGCCCCTTAGAGCAACTGAACAAAACGTTTTTGGATTCTTTCTATTCGATAGAAACTTGGGGATGCACATAGTAACTTGGGACCAAATTTGACTTGCATACTATAAATGAGGACGCACAATTGCATAATATAACGTTGTAGTTGTAATAATGCTATTAAAGTTTCTGGCCCAGCGTTTTATAAATCCAAGCATTGAATATGCTTTTTTACAAATATTATCAATATGAATGTTAAACGACAGCTTAGAAACCATGCATATACCTAGGTCTTTGACGGTGTCTACACGACTCAAGGCAGTATCTTTAATCATAAAGTCAAAAATATAATTATTCTTTTCTCGCAAAAAGGCCATAGTTTGGCATTTATCTGGATTTAGAAACATATTATTTTTAGAACATCAAACTTCAAAGGTTTTTAGAACAGACTGGAGCAGATCAGAATTATCTCTAGAATTAATCGTTCTGTATATTTTCATATCATCGGCATACATAAGCGGATGAGAGTGTTCAATGATGTGAGTTACATCATTGATAGTTAAAATAAACAGAAGAGGACCAAGGTGGCTACCCTGAGGAACATCTGATTCAGCAACAAAGATTCAGAAGACAATACGTCTCAAAAACGTATTTGATAAGATCGCTACACCAAATACAATTTAATCCAGTTCACAAAATATTATGGAAATCCCATTAACTCAAGTTTAAATAAGATTAGATTGTGTGGTAGTTTATCAATTATGCCTTACTAAAGTCAGTGTAAATATAATCGACCTGGTTACCAGAATCAATAGAATTTAAGCAAAATGTTGTAAAATCGAGAAGATTAGACACAGTGGATCTGCCATTCACAAAACCATGCTGACGAGTTATTATGACTTCCCCACAGTGAATTTACACCCGATCATACACGATCCGCTCAAAAAGTTTTGGAATCGATGAGAGCTTAGCAATAGACCCATGGTTACTGACATTGTTCCTGCAACCCTTTTTAAAAATAGGACTTATAAATGATTTTTTCCAAAAAAGTGGAAAATAACTTTAGTTAATAGATTTATTGAATAATAAAGACTCAAAACGGAACCACATTGTGTTAACTCTACGGCAGGAACACCGTCGGGTCCAGCGCAAAATTCCTCATCGATCAATCTAATATGATTGATAAAATATCCTCTGGAGTAAAGGATATATGTTCCAAAGTTACTCTGGGTTCGGAATTCATATATTCAAAGTACTCTTTATCAGGATTAAAAGAATCTGAACAGAATCATTCTTTAAAAAGATTGGCGAATAGGCCACAAATTTTGACGGGATTGTCAGTAAATCCCTCCTGAGTTTAAATGAAGAAGGAAATCCATCAGATTCTTCTTTGTGTTTATGAATCCCCAAAATTTCTTTGGATCTGTCAATATTCTCAGCTTAACATTATCTAAATATTCGTGATATAATAACGTAATATATATAACAGACACAAACGTTTGTAAGTTTTTAGGTCGTCTGAGCCTAAGCTAGAGACGTATTTCTTTCATGCCCTATTCCTGTTGTTGCGAAGAGTCTCTAAATCCTTTGTGAACCAGGAGTACGCAGAATTTCTCGCAAATTTGAGACTATAAGGTACGGATTGAGAAAATATAGCAAAGAGTTCCATATAAATAAATTTATGGAGTTATCAAGGCATTTTCCATTTATATATTCTTAAACTGCATTAAGTTTACCATGAAGCAGCTGATTCAACTTCAAGAAGTCAGCTTTTTTAAAATTGAATTCATAAAGCTTATCATCATATGTTATGATATTCATCATCTACCATGTTAGAGCATGAAAGGCCCTCTTAACAACAACATTGTTACTGTCTGTAGTTAAGACCAAGTCAAGAAGTGTTTCAAGACTATTATAAATACAACTCACTTGTTGTAAGTCTGAACATATATTATCAGCATATATATGTTCTTAGCTCGAATTAGATGCATAAAAAAGAATGTATCATCGTCTGAAGAATGCCATTTTAAATCAGGTAGATTAAAATCACCCAATAATAAAATGTCGTCATTAACTTCAAGTAAATTAATTATGTAATCTATGCACTCCTCAAGGCTTGCATAGATCTCTACACTACTCTTAGGAGGAACATTAGCATTAATAACATATACATTCACTTCTACACATATGCACTTCATGCTGAAGTGTAGATTGGTCCAACCATTGAAGCAGGACACTTATTCAGTAATAATCTTCACCACACTCCTTTCACACTAGAGTTGTCAAATACGAATATACCTTTTACCCAATCCTCAAATAACTCAATTGCTATCTATAGAGTATTCTAACCATTATGGACAGACAAGTACCAAAAATAAAGAAAAGAGAGAAAAACTTTCGGAGCCATGGCTCGATCATGATCTAAGACATCTGAGGAATCAGCTTAACAAGCGTTATAAAGCCAGTAAAAATGACCTGAATGTAAGTGAGGAAGTAAAGGCAAGATACTAGATACTTAAGGTCAGAACTAGCTTATAAATTGAACACCAACCAAATTGGAGAGAAAATTCTTGAAGGTCCTAAAAAATTCTATGACTTTGTAAATGTTAAGCGAAAGTCTGCTGGTTACCCTACGACCATGTTCAGAGGAAACGTTAGTTCTTCCGATCTTGAAGTGATATGTAACCTGTTTGCAGATCATTTTAAGGATGTATTTAGCAGCGTACAGTCATCCCAAAATCAAGTTATGATTTCATCATTCTTGGTTGATATTATCCTTGATCCAAGAACTTGATACAAGGAAATCTCCTGGTACAGACCACCTTTCGTCATGCTTTTTAATTAACTTTGTAGACCAACTTCTCATCCCCTTACATACTCTTTTTAATGGATCCTTGCATCTTGGTATTTTGGCGATAAAAGGTCAGTCGTAAATAATAGGGGTATTTCTATTCTGCTATCTGCTATTCCTAAGCTTTTTGAAAAAATTATATGTGAGAAGCTTACATATCTAGTTAATCCCTTACTTAATGAACAGTAACATGGATTGCGTAAAGGCCGCTCAACGAATACAAATCTCGCAATCTTAGTCTCTGATGTTCTTACTGAAATGGAAAACGGACACCAGGTAGACGCAGTCTATACAGACTTCAGTAAAGCATTTGACTGTGTTGATCATGATATTTTAATTCTTAAATTAAAAGCATTTGGAATAACGGAGACCTTGCTCAACTGGATTAAGTCCTATCTCTCCAAAAGGTCCCAATTTGTTAAGTTCCAGGGTATCTTGCCTAAAAAAATCATCGTGTCATCTGGTGTTCCGCAGGGTAGTCACCTTGGCCCACTTCTTTTCAACATCTTCATCTCTGACCCATCGGTGGCATTAGAGGACATTTTCCATCTCATGTATGCCGATGACCTAAAGATATACTATGTGGTTAAGTCGGAAGAAGATTTAATTTTCTTGCAATCAAAACTTATCTCTCTTGAGCAATGGTGCAATCGCAATAAACTCAATTTTAACACTAATAAATGCTATATTATAAGCTTGTCGCCTAAGAACTTAATAAAACATAATTGTTACTTCCTTAATAGCGTTGAATTAAACAGAACAACTGATATTGTAGATCCCGGTGTTGCCTTAGATAGCAAGCTAAGATTCAACGTTCACTATGACAAAGTTTTATCTCGGGCTTGCAAACAGCTCGGATTCATTAAAAGTCGTACAAAGGAATTCAAGAATGTGTGGGTCACATAAAACCCTATATTGTGCATGGTGCATCCGCAAAAATATGCTAATTTGGAATCCAGCTTTTGAGATACACAGTGAAAGATTTGAATGAATACAGAAGCAATTCTTGCTTTTTGCGCTGAGAGATATATTTGGCCCCCGCGATTTTCTCAACTTACCACCGTATGAACAAAGGCTTTCCCTTCTTAATCTGATGCCGCTATCGATAAGAAGAACGTTATTGAGTTCATGTTTTACATTTGATATATTGTAATTACTGGTGTTATAGACATCGAATACTTTTCCAATAAGTTCACATTTAACGTCCCAGTAAGACGAACCAGGCATTTACGTCTCTTAAACGAATACCAACACCACACTGTCTATGGACACAACGAGCTCATAAGTAGATGCTGCAGAGTGTTTAACTCTGAATTTTAGGTATTTCCCACTTGTTTCCCTCCTCTTCTTTTCTTTTCGAAATCATGTCAATCCGGTGGGCGGAGTATGCCCATTTAGAGCATCAAGTAAAACAAAAAAAAAAAAAAGACAAAAAACAAGGAAAAGTGGAGGTGGGAAAAATAAAAATCTGTTAGAATAAGTTAGTAATTAAGCAAAACCTGTTAGAATAAGTAAATTACCTTGCCTTGTTGGCCAATAAATAAATAAATATCAGGGCAGTTCACGATGCGATTTATTATTTATAACGTATATACTTCCGGATCGGTCTCTATACAAAATTTAAAAAAGTGTTTTAGAAACTCTTTTTTTATTAAAGTGTATTCGAAGTCTTTAGCCACGACAGACACAATGACATTCAGTTTTATATATTAACGAAAGTTTTCCTATTTTGATGACGTCACTTTGTATGGACTTTGTGGATTTCTGAGGCATTTTAGTTTAAAATAAAGCCACTTTGCATGAGAAGTAGGCGTGGTTTTCATCAGATTTTTATCAGAATATTATAGAGATGGTTTATATTAATAATTAATGCTCATGTGCAAAATTTCAAGACATTTCCTCAATTTTTATGGATTTTTAAGACATTTTACATTAATAAAAAGGCCACTTTGTATAGGTGGTAGGCGTGGTTTTCATCCGATTTTTATCAAATTTAATAGTTAGGATTGACATTAAAGATCAAAGCATATGTGCAAAATTTGAATGCAATTTCTTAATATATGTGGATTTTTAAGAGATTTTCTGTAAAAATAAAGTCACTCTGTATGGGAGGCAGGCGTTTTCATCCAATTTGGCTTATTTTCGAACTTGATCTTCACTTTTTTTCAAAAAAAAACCATATATTTTGAATTTCATTGCGATAACTTTAAAATTACGGCTGTAATCGTGTCGACAGACAGACAGACAGATGGACACAAGGAAATCGACTCAGGAGATGATGCTGATCAAAATTATGTATACTTTTCTATACCTGCCACGCCTCCTTATTGGCGTTACAAACGGAATGACACAGTTAATATACCCATTACGCAGTACGCGTTGGAGTATAAATATTCCAAGTCTCATTTTTGTTCCTTCCACGATAGATTTTTAAATATTTTTTAGCGCTAGTTAAAGCTTTTTAAAATTGTAAAACCTATTGTTTAGGAACAGCCCTATGCAATTTCTTAAAAGCTCTACTTAAGCTTTAAAAATAACACGGAAAGCTTTTAAAGGCTCTATGAAAGTCTCTAAAAACTTTTTTAAACTCTCTCAAACTAAAAGCTTTAATACTTAACGTATGCATAAAGCTTAATAAATAAAAATAATTTTTTATAACGCAAACACCTGGTCAGCTTAGATCAACAATGTTGCCACATGTTGCATGACTTTTGTTAATATATGTTATTCACATTGAGTGTTCTTCAACTCTTAAGTTTTTTTTTTTTTTATACTATCGTTGTTATTGTTTTTGTATTATTGTTGTTGTTTTGATAAAAAAAAAAAACATTGTAGATACACATATGACAGCGTGCAACTTAAAACACTCAGCGCTGTCATTTAATGCCGCAACAAAACCAGCAATAATACCCACAACATTAACAACAACAATCACCATCAGCACCGCAACAACAGCAACACAGTAAAAGTCAAGTTGTTGCACTACTCAAAAATATAGCAAGATAAATGCACGTTTTGCATTTCCATTATGTCGTCAAGTTGGCAAGACACACAATGTTGCAGAATTCAAGAAAGCTCGCCGCAGGGCTTTGAATACAACAAGTGGCAGTTAGGGAGGTGGCATGGGGCGGTTAGGCCGTGCTTTAAGTGCCGCTTGTTGTTGTAAACACAATGATGTTGATGAAGATGTTGCAAGCTAGGGGTTGCAAGTGCATGCGGCATAAAGTGTTTGCAATCGACTTTTATATGGTTGCTACAACGTTGTTGTTGTTGCTACTGTTGACAATTTGACTGTAATTTTTTTAAGGTTTTATTGTTGTGTCTGCTTTAGTGTTGCGCGTGCTGCTATTATTTAAAATGATCTTTCATTATTACATACGAGTATATATATATTGTTTTGAACATTTTGAACAAGCTCTGTAAGAGCTTTTGACAATTTTTAATTACTGCCTAAACACTTTTTACATCAATATAATATAAACAAAATCTCGTAAAAGCTCTATAAAAGCTTTTTACTTTCAAAGTTCTATATATTAAGCTTCTGAAAGCTCTTTAAAAAGCTTTTAAAGCTATTTAAGATTTGAGATTTTTAAAGCTACTTAAAAGCTTTGAAAGCTCTTAAGACTTTTTAGATATTTTTTTTAAAAAAATTTTAAACCAATACATTGGCCAGGATTTAATAAAATATTAAAAAACTGTAAAATTCTTTATGGCTATTAAGTTATCGTTTGCAAGGATCAGGAAAGCTCTTCAAGCGCAAAAGCTTTTTAAAGCTATTTAAATGCTTTTGAAAGCTTTGAAAACTTAAAATTATTTTTGTAAAATTTCTTAAACCAATAAATTCGTAAGGATTTCATAAACTTTTAAAAAGCTCTGTAAAGGATCTTAGGCTTTTAATAGCACTTTTAAGCTATTAAAAGCTCTTTAAGCCAAAGGTTGGGACTTTTATGAATTTTTTCAAAAATTCCTTAAAATAAGAGTCTTAAGAAGCTTTTATTATGAAAAAGTTATTATTTATGACCAAAAATAGAAGTTATTTAATAATAGTTATTTATAACTTTTAATTTTAACTCTTATTGGATAACTCATATTAATAAGATTTCGTTTTTATAAATAAAAGTTCGGCATAAGAGTAAACTCTTAAAGGCTTTTATTCTTGAAAATATTCAAATATTAACAGTCTTTAAGGACTTTTATTGAAAAAAGTTAGTCAGTCAAAAGTTATATTTTAAAAGTCTTTATAAACCTGTTCATTAAAAAATTCTTTAATTTTTTTTTTAATTTTATTTAAATGCTTTTCAGAGCTTTATCTATACAAAATTTTATCGAGACTTTTAATTATAAAATTCTCAAAAAAACTCTGATTAATGACTTTTTCGATTAAACGTCATTAAAGACTTTATTAAATTTTTTTTTTAGAATGAAAGTCTCAGAAGACAAAAGTTTTTGAATAAAAGTAAAAAATGAGGAATAACTTTTTTATTCTTAAAACTAAAAATTGACTCTTAACTTGAATTTTAATATTTATAAATTAAAAGTACATTTTAACATTTATAATTGAATGATAAAGTTAAAAAAATAATTTTTTTAAAGGTGTTATTCCAAGCTCTATTTTAAACGCTTTATAAAGCTCTCTAAGAGCTGTAAAAGCTCTTTAAAAGCTTTAAGGCTTCTAAAATTTGATAAAAATTTTTGAAAAATTTCTTAAACCAATAAATTGGTGAGGATTTAGCAAAATTTACAAAAAAATCTACGAAATTTCTTTAAAGCTTTATTGTATCTTTTTAAAGTTCTAGGAAGGCTCTAGAATACAGACGGGCATTCTGACGTGCGCTGGCAAATAGCTTCTCTGCCACTTTGTGTTTCTTATGGCAGCCTACAAGGCTGTTCTAGAAAAGCCTTATAGAGCTATATTAAATCTTTTGAAAGCTTTTGAGTGCCTTTTTTTTAAATATCTTTTACACGAATATTTTACAAATGATAGCTTTTCAAAGCTATATAAAAGCTTTTTAAAAGCTTTTAAATCTTTTCAAAGCTATATAAAAGTTTTAGAAGGCTCTATTAAAGCTTTATAGTGCTTTAGAATGCACTAGAAGAGCTTTATAAAAGCTTTCCAAAGCTCTATAAAATCTTTGTAAAGTTTTATAAAACTTTTACAAGGTCTACAAAAGCTTTTGAAAGCTTCATAAAAGCTTTTATAAAGTTTTTGAAAGCTTTTTAATGCTAACAAATGTTCTATAAAAGCTTTATTAAGCTTTTGATCAGCTTTTTATTAAACAATTTATTAAAATTTTATTAAGTCTTAAGAACTCTATTAAAAATCTATAAAAGCTTTTGAAAGCTTTCATAAACTGTCTGAAAAATTTTTTTAACCAAATTAAGGGCTTCTTAAGAGTTATACTGCTAAGATTTCTGAATATATTGTCGAAAATGTCAAGCTTGAAAACTTTTGTGTAAAATACACACAAAATATTGATAAGTTTTGTCTAGCTTTGTAGAAAATTTAACTATTTCATTAGATAAAAAGAGCTGTTAAAAATGTAATAATTTTTTTTTTTTCGGAAATATTACGCAATTTTTAATTTTCTTAAAGCTCCTATGTAACTAATTTTTAGGTCTGCCTTGAGACAACCTTTCTCTTTGCATCCGTTCCTCTGTCTGTCTGTCTCTCTAATTTGCCGATCGCGTGTATTCATGAATGAAAATCAGCGCAGACACTACGACCTCCAGAGAGCTATGCACACCTCAACACAATTGCGCAAAAAAAAAAAAGGCCCTTTTATTTGTCTGTAACTTTCTGAAGCTTTGGCAATTTTTGTGTGCTGGGAAACAATGATGTTGCTGGCTGCAAAAAATTGCATGATTATTGGTTTTTTTTATTTATTTTATTTGCTAGTTTCACGTGTGCCAAGAATGAGCTGCACGATCTAGCTTTTACTATAAAATCTTTGACTGTTTGACTAGTAGATACTAGTTAGTAGATACAGCCTACAACAGCTGGGCTACGTGTATATGTAAGCAACACATATTTTGCTGTCGGCGTGTTGCATGAGGCATCCGGTTGAAAGTGCAGCAATGTTTTTTTTTAAGCTTCTTGCATTTCTCATTCAATTCCCATTACATGGGCCATTCACTCAAAAGCCCGCTTGTTGCCTGACTGCTAACAGATAAAAGCCAGCAGACAGCATTCTATGTTGTTGGCGGCACAAGTTGTTGCTATTTTTGTTGTTGTTGTTGTTGCTAGTGCTACCCTATAGGAACAAACTAACTTGTTTTTAAAATCAACTAATTAAAAAACTAATTTAAAATAAATTAGTATATAAACTACTTTGAATTATATTAAGGCGGCATCCATTTCAATTCTAAATAGTTTAGATTGCATTATATATGAAGTAATTGAAATACTACTTAAAAACAAGTGGTTGATAAACTACTTTGAATTACATGACATGTTTTAATTGCAAATTTTTATTAGATTACAAGTTTATACATATTTAACCATGTTATTTCATCAACTATTATTAACTTTAGGCCATCAGTAATAGTTTTCAATTGGTTATTTTAAAGTAATTAAAAAAATAGTTTAAATATAACTAATTTAACAAGTAGTTGAAAATATATGCAGACGAAAGTCAATTGACTTATTTAGCGGACATCGCCATACAAAATAAGTTAGTTTGTTCTATGGAAAAAAGTCAGAATTTCAACTAGTTGTGGTTGACAAAAAACTACTTTATCAACTACTTTTAAATTAGTTGATTTTCCTGCAGGGTATTTTTAAGCTATCGCCTAACGCGCAATGAATGTGTGCTTAATTTGTGTCTCATAGTTTGGCTTTGAACTATTTAGAGTGACCAGCTTTTTTGGAATTTTTTAAATTTTTTTATGCAATTTTCTAAATAGCTTAAATATTCTAATTTTGCTTTTTATCTAGTGAGAGTAATTATTTTAAATTTATATTTTGGTTTTTTTTTTTCATTGTTGTTATTTCTAAAAACTAGTTTCCGCAGCTTTTCTGCTCCAATTTCAATTAAAAATTTTATCTAGCATTAAAATGTAGTTTTTTTATTTTTTATCTAATTTTAGTCATGAAAGCACAATATTTACAAATTGTTGTTGTAATTTTTAATAATTGCCGCTCATCATTCCAAGCAATTTTTTTTTGTGCAATCAACAATTAGTTTTAATATCGACTGTGCTTGAATTTTACGCTTCCATGATCACAGAACACAAACCAATAAAGCTTTTTTTCTTGCTGTATATCTATAGAATTGTAAATAAATAAGAAATCATTTTACAAAAACAAGTGCAAGGATACTTTTTTCCCCCTTTGTTTTGAGTCAATCACATTAAAGAGCTATTATTTTTCATCATACTCACTAATCAGCTGAAATTTTCAAATAAATTTAAATAAAGCAATTATTAAGTAAATAATTTTTAAGCTTCATTCAGCATGTTTTTTGAAAAAAAATCAATAATTTTTTTTCCAAAAATAAAAATTCACGTTGCACTTGAAATTGCTCACAATGTGTGATAAGTTTTTACCGCCAAATGCGCAGCGCATTCTTTGCGCAAAGATAACCACTTGCTTGAAAATTAATGGAAAATATTCGTTAAATTTTTTTTCTTTTTCGTCTCAAACTGATAAGATTCATTTTTTGTGCAAAGTTAACTACATACTGCGCATGTAATACCAAACTACACGCGACAGTTTTAAAGTTTTTTAACATCTCGTTAAAAAGCGCTGCCTTTTTATATGCGGTTATTTTTTATAATAAATAATTTTGCTACGATTTTTTTTTTTTATTTTCGATTTCCTGTGATTTCTTGACATTTCATATCAGTTTTCGCCAAAGTCACCAAATGAAGTGCTGTCACCTGTTTGTCATATCTTGATTGTGGGCAGCACTAAATTGTTGATAAGCAAGAGAATGAATGTAGTTACATTTTATATATTTTAAAGATAAAGCATGACCATGAGTCTGACGCAAATAACCGATGATGATTGACCAAGGCCTAGAAAACTATACATTGAAATGAGATAACCTAGAATTGTTCTTGTTTTGCTTGCATAGCTTTGTGTATCGACAGTAGTTGCGTATAGTAGTAAATTTAGAAAATGTTTCTTATTGTTTCCTTATCTTAACTGCATATCAAAAATATCAATTTTTGCTCTTATGACATTAAATTTTTCCTTATTTAGAATAAGTGTTTAATAATTTTTCATCAGCTTTTTTATTGATTTCACTGTTATTTGAGAACTATTTAAGTGCGCCTAAAGACCTCTTAAGCAAAGTTTATACAAATAAGTCTTTAAATTAAACTGATTTTTTTTTCAAAATCGGTCAGTCTGCTTTAAAGTTATGACACATTATTGCTCATTAAGAAAGCTCATTCATAATTTCAGTAATAAGAAAAACCACCAAGATGTTGAAGTTCTAGATATTAGACATTAAAAAATAACCTTGTAATTACTCAATTTTAAAATTCTCTATTATCATAAGAAGGAAACACTTTTGGAATCGGTTAGGTAAGAGACGCTAAAAGGTAAGTATGTATATTTTTCAGCAAGATTACGACCAACATTATATCAAATGGATTAAGATGGACTAGAAAAACGAGTAAAAATCACCACGCTCAGAAATAGTGAGAGAACGAAAAAATATTTGCAAAAATACGCAAATGCGCCAGGTTCGTAGCTGCGGGGAGCTTTTCAGGGTTTAAACAACCTCTCATAGGGAGCTTTGGATGTTCAAGGAAGCCCCCCATAGGGTCAAAAAAGTATGATAAAAATAATACAAATAAGACTTATAAAATCGCAATTTAATATTTTTCTTTTTAAGAAAAATTTTAGACCTCTAAGCACCAGATTCTGCAAAAAAAATTTGGACCTGTGCGAAGTCTAGTTTTCGAAATCACCTTAAATCTTAATATGACTTTTAATGGGAATCTTTTTTACAAATTTTTTCATGCACATGCAATGTGTTTGCTTACTTTTTGTGGTATACCTACAGCCTTTAATAGTTATCGTACAAAGATACAAGTTATGTCGAAATATTAGTTGCACAGCGAATGAAACGAATATTAAATTTTTTAAGCACATGTAACATTTTTGTTCACTTTTTGGGGTATACGTACAGCATTTAATATTTATCGTACAAAGATAAAATATATGGCAAAGTATCAGCTACATGGCGAATGAAACCAATATGTAACTTTTCAAACACATGCAACGTCTTTGTTCACTTTTTTGGAATATGCCTACAGCCCTTTTTATTCATCGTACAAGGCTAAAAAATATGCCGAAATATTAGATACACGGCGAATGAAACGAATATCTGTACAGGTTGTACAGGTTCTGTACCAAAAATTTGGTCCTGTGAGAAGCGGAGTCTTCGCATTACGAACTTTTTAAAAACGCCTTAAATCTAAATATCACATTTGACGTAGAATTACGACTTACAGCGCGGTTTGGATGGGATTCTTTTTCACAAATTTCAAGCACGTGCAATGGTTTTTTTCACTTTTTGTGGTATACTTACAATCTTTAATATTCATATTTTTAAGGGTAAAGCCGAAACATGTGTTTGACTTACAATTTGACTTACAGTGGACAGTTAAACACGTATTTCAACGTCCCCTCTAAAAATTTGGGAAATGGGATAGTGATAGACCCCCTATTTGTTAGTCTCAAAAATGCTTCCTCCTAATGAAATGAAATTAAAAGCAAAAAATTATTTTTATTGCTGTTGCTTTTGCTGTTGCTGTTGCATTTACAATAATGACAGTTAAGCAAAAGCGGAATATTCATTGTTTTTGCTATTTTGCTGACAAAATTTGTTGTTGCATCATTTCATAGTGTTTTGACTATAGCGGGCAATCGAAGGCGTCAACTTCAGTGCATATTTGCACGAGTCATAGTTTAAAGGTCAAATACTCGAAAAGGCGCAAGTAGTCGCAAAAAAATTTGGTACCACCAGAAAGAGGAAAGTTTGAAATGTAGGCTCAAAAGATTTTTCGTGGATTCGAGTGGATATCAAAATATACACAGCTCATTAAAAATTAGAAACTTTCAGGAAAACACACAAAAAAAAAGAGCACAAATTCAAGC
This sequence comes from Coremacera marginata, assembly GCA_914767935.1. NCBI lineage: Eukaryota > Metazoa > Arthropoda > Insecta > Diptera > Sciomyzidae > Coremacera > Coremacera marginata. The sequence goes on from OU612047.1 coordinate 143,837,465, forward strand.
ATGCATCACTGTCCCAAGAACAAGAACTTCAAAAAAACAAAAACGCAAAACTGAAGCCATGCTTATCAGCCTTTATTGTGTAAAGTCTCGTTAAAATATGTTTTATGATTAAAGATTTCATAGGTACTCTTATTGAGTAGTTTCAAATACATAAAAATATCTTCCAGAAAGCGCCATCTTTGGTTGACCGTGAAGACTACATTTTACGATAATTTAACAAACAAACCCAATTTTATTCATAAAAGATGTGTTGAGATAACAAAAGGAATTAAAACTAGTAAGGAATGGAGCTTCGGCAGGGCACCGAAGCTAAAATACCCCTCGCGGCCGAATTCAAGTATATTCGAAGCCTTTAGCCACGACAGACACGATGACATTGAGTTTTATATGTTTACGAAAGTTTTCCTATTTTGATGACGTCACTTTGTATGGGTGGCAGGCGTGGTTTTCATCCGATTTTGCCAAATATCATAGATATTGTTCATATCATATACCAAAGCTCATGTGCAAAATTTCAAAACATTTCTTTAACTTTTGTGGACTAAGAGATTGAAGTTTAAAATAAAGCCATTTGTATGAAAAGTATGCGTGGTTTTCATCAGATTGTGACAAATTTTATAGAGATGGTTTATATTGGTTATCAAAGCTCGTGTGCAAAATTTCAAGACATTTCCTTAAATTTTGTGAATTATTAAGAGATTTTACAGTAATAAAAAGGCAATTTTTTATGAGAGGTAGGCGTGGTTTTCATCCGATTTTTTTAATTTCATAATCAGGATTGAAATTGAAGATCAAAGCTTATATGCAAAATTTGAAGGCATTTTCTTAATATTTGTGGATTTTAAAGAGATTTTACTTTAATAATAAAGTAACTCTGTATGGAAGGTAGGCGTGGTATTCATCCGATATGGCTCATTTTCGAATTTGATCTTCATTTTTTTAAGTAAAGCTTATATTTTGAATTTCATCGCGATAGCTTTAAAACTACGGCTGTAATCGTGTCGACAGACAGACAGACACACAGACAAACAGACGGACAGATAGACGGACACACGGAAATAGACTCAGGAGGTGATGCTGATCAAAAATATATATACTTTTCTATACCTGCCACGCCTCCTTATTGGCGTTACAAACGGAATGACAAAGTTAATATGCCCCTTACGCAGTACGCGTTCGGGTATAAAAATTCAAGTCCCTTAACTTTCCAATAATCCATAATGCGAGAGTTTTGCCTCTGTTTTGCCCAAAGTGTGTCGTAGATTGAAGTACTCGTAGTAAGACTCGCACTACAAACACATTTAAGGCTTTAGGTAATCTTGACTGTAGTATATATAACTCATACTTGTCTCATCCCACGCATATCAACTTTACCCAAGCGCCCCTGCGACCACCTTCCTGAACTCCAGTCAATTACTTTTTGTTAGTGTTATTAGGTTGTGGAATTGATTATTCAGAACATTCTAATAAAATAACTTTAAGTTGGTTTAATTAACTTTCCAGTTGGTTCAAATTGAGCTTCGTCACGACCTAATTTTAGAAGTGAAAAACTCTTTAGTGAAAAAATTTTTGGAATTGACCAACACATTACTGGGATTTGATAATTTAAACATTTCTCAAGTGAATTGCACCAAAAATAAAATGTTCCTAAACATTACTATAAGAAAATTCTTTGACGTGCTTTATTTTCACTTTGATTGTTGTTATTATTTCGAACACGGCTGTATTTATTAAAGTAAATTAATCTATATTACAAACTTCCAATTAAGCATTATGTAAAATTTGTTTGCTTGTAATAGCAGGTTATTCTACTAATTGCCGGTTTTTTTATTACCAAATTAAATCTGCCAATTTTTTTTTATTACTTTGATATTAAAACAATTTTTGTTCAAAAAAAAAAAAAAATATATAACTGAATTTACCAATTCTTATTCAAATTCAAAGCACGTTCTGTTTGAATCTTATAATATTCGATAAATGGCATAATTTATCGAAATACCGCTACTTAACGTTGCTTTGTGAGCAACTTCTATACGGCTGCCCTTATACGGTGCTATCACTGTGTGGCGTGTAGGCGCTGACAGGAACCGGCCGGCATTTTTACACCTTTGTTGTTGTTATATTGAAATTTTTTTTTTCTCTTCAGCAATTCCGGTCTTTTTTTTATATAAAACTGCACAGAAAGAATAACGATTATTTTTTTTTTGTTTTGTGCTGTATATCTAACTACCCTATAGGAACAAAGTAACTTGTTTTTAAAAACAACTAATTAAAAAACTAGTTGACAATAAACTAGTATATGAACTACTTTGAATTATATTAAGGCGGCAACTACTCTGATTTTGACATACATATGTTAATTGCAAATTGGTATTAGATTACAAGTTTATATATATATATATATATTTAACCATGTTATTTCATCAAATATAATTAACTTTAGGCATCACTAAAATTTTGTTTTGAAAAGACATATTTTGTTATTTACGACATTGAGCCGCAAGACAGACCTGGTTAACACACTTTAAAACTGATAGACGATAGACTGCTTCAAAACCCTGTGAAACGATTAAAAATTCTTTATTATTTAAGATATTTAAATTACAAACTGGTAGTGTTTAGCAAACATTGGAAAATTTGGACTCTGTACGGAAATTGATGCATTCCTTAACCATTCAGCAAACACCTCATCACTTCAGTAGTAAAGACGCACGCCTTTCCCTACGTAGCGTCGAGTCTGCTCCATCACTTCATTGAGATTGACACTTAAAAAAGGCACTAAGCACAAAATATCGGTGTGTCCATCGACCATGATTGATGGTTGCAAAGCGTGGAAAATCCCGCTGACACGCTTGTTTAGCTCATATTTTGAAATGAAGCATCAAAAAGCTGTCTTGTGTTAAATAACAGGCGCAGTATTCACACAATTCCGATCAATTGGATCGGCACCTTCGCTCATGTACCCAGGCGGTGGCGTGCCCGTTTTTTGGAAACTGCTTCCGTAAACTGCATTCACGTAATGAATTTATGTAAAGGGTCCGCCATCTAACGTTTTTTTTTTCAACTAGTGCTTATTTCGTGAATGGTAACCCTTAGCACATGTCTGATTTGACAGATAATTAGTTTTATCCTTCTCCTGAACGAATATGATTGTGTATACGCTTGAACAACGCTGGGAAATATTGCCTGTGATCGACTTACAGAAGATGCCGATTTTGCCAAAAAAATCATCTTTTCAGATGAAGCTTATTTTGATCTTGGCGGGTATGTAAACAAGCAAAATTGTCGCATTTGGGGCACAGAAAACCCGCACGCATACATTGAAAAGCCGATGCACCCAAAACGAGTCACTGTTTGGTGCGGATTTTGGTCCAGAGGCATAATTGGGCCATTTTTTTTTCGAACATGAGCAAGGAGTGGCCGTTACAGTCAATGGCCATCGTTATCGGGCCATGTTCAATGAATTTTTGTTCACAAAAATTGAAGAGGAGGATATTGGCAACATTTGGTTTCAACAGGACGGCGCTACGTGCCACACAGCCGAAGCTACACTCGATGTTTTGCGCCCTGTTTTTGAAGATCGCATTATCAGCCGCAGAGCTGATGTCGTTTGGCCACCTCGCAACTGCGATTTGACACCGTTGGACTATTATTTGTGGGGTGCCCTCAAAGATAAGTGTTACGCCGACAAGCCAGAGACAATTGACGCTTTAGAGGACAATATTCGTGAAGCCATTGGTGAAATACAGCTGCACACAATCGATAATGTGCTTAAAAATTGAACCGATCGTGTAGGCTACTGCATGACCAGCCGAGGCAGCCATTTGAATGAAATTATTTTCCATTATTCCACCGGAAGGATTGTACATTCAAATAAAAAAAGAAATTTGAGAAAATATTCAGTAGCTTTTTTTTTTTTTTTGCATTTTCAAAAAAAAAAAAAGTTATTTGGCGGACTCTTTATATATTTTTTATATATATACACAGCCAAATAAATGATCTCTTTGATGTATAGAAATTTAAAATTTTTATGCTTTTATATTCATCTTCATTAAGTGAAATATTAACTAGTTTTCGATTGATTTATTTTAAAGTAGTTAAAAAATAATTAAAATTTAACTAATTTAAGAAGTAGTTAAAAATATATGCAGACGAAAGTCAATTGACTTATTTAGCGGACATCACCATACAAAATATGTTAGTTCGTTCTATGGGGGAAAAAAGTTAGAATTTCAACTAGTTGTGGTTGACAAAAAACTACTTTTTCAACTACTTTTAAATTAGTTGATTTTCCTACAGGGTAGGTATTTAAAACAATCGGTAAATAATGTGGGTGTTTTTTATTGTTGCCTTTTTTTTTTTTTTTTTTTTTTTTTTGAAAAAGCTTCAGCTGACTCATACAATGCGTATGAATAAGGTTGTCCCAAATTTTGTAGCAGCTATCGTTGTTGTTGTTGCTTGTGCGATAATTACTTAAATTAGACAGTTTATGACAAGAAAATTAAAATGCGTCAAATACGCGCTCCTACCACCAACTGAGACAGTAATAAAAAAAAAATCGCCATTTAATTGAGACTGTGCTCAAAAAAAAAAAAACAATTTGTGAACAAAGTGTGTGTAAGAGAAAAAAAAGGAATGGAATCAAGTAAGTCAAAGAAAAAGTATCAGCGCTGCGTGAGAAGCCATGAAAAGCCGGAAGTTTTATCGGAAACTAGGCGTAAACATAGCGTTTATCGTCGCATTGAGCTTATCCAGTCATTTTTTTTTTTTTAATGACTTCATTTAATTCCGTTTTATATGCTTTTCTTTTTCAATCAACAGTTATTTGCTGCTGCTATTTTTTTAGTACTGCGGAACACTGTTTTTGGTTTTATTTTTGATACTATTTTTGGCATAATTAAAAGCCCAAACATAATAGACTCGAGCTGGCTGCAGCTACTTTCAAAATTTAACGAACAGCCAGCTCAATTTTTGTCAAACAATTTGCACATACTAAAGTTTAATGGTTGCAATCATATTTTTTATATTTTTAAGTTCATTTTTTGTCAACATTAAATAAATTCATTATTTAACATTCACAAACACAACAATTCACAAAAGAAATATAATTGAAATTTATTTATATTTTATTTGTTTGTCAGATACGTTCAGCCTGTATGATACTTCATTTTTTTTGCTCAATTTTTGTCATTGAAAATGAAAACTAGAGCAGTTCAAATAGTACGAATGCATGGATTCAATTGGTGTGAGTGAGTACGCATATAGTACGAATTGGAGAAAAATTTGTAGAACGGACTGTATTTTTTTGCCGTTTCTTTCAATTCGTTCTTCATTAAGTTTCGATCAAATATTTACTGTGCTGTTAATAATTAATTTGACATTTTTAAAGTAAACAAAACTATTTAAGATAAATGTATACTGAATTGGAAGTGATGTGTGTAGCATATATTAATTTATTAAATGCAGCTTAAAAACACCAGAAATAAAAAATTAACAACGTTTATCCTTTTCTTACAAAATATGTACGTCCTGCCCACGCACCACTTGTTTTCAGATTTTGAAATTGAACAAAAAAATGAAGTATCATACGGGCTTTCGGAGCATTCGATTTGTATAGTTTTGGCTACAGCCAAATCAAGTTAACGAAACTTGACGAAAAAGCTGGCTTGAGCTAATATGGTTTGTACGTATCATTCCTTTGTATATTCGTATAAAATTTGACATTAAATGCAGCCAGCTCGAGCCTATTACGTTTGGGCCTTAAGGCGTTCATTAAAACGCGCTAAGGCTGAGATCAGACGATGATCGTTTAAACGGCATTCAATGAACTATTTTTACTCTCTTTCACATTTTGATTGCTGGTCGGTCAGACGGCAGCGAATTGATTGGCGTTCAATTTTTGACATTTCATAAATTCCGTTACATTTTCTACTCCCATTTCATTTCGTACTATAAAAAAATTCCTCTTACATGACCAGTTGTGCTTGGAAGGTATTATTGAGCTCATGCATGATGCAATCAATAAGGTAGTAGTCATGGTGAAATAAATATAAGGTATTCTCATCCGGAAAATCAGAATAAATAGGCTGCCTTATTTTGACATTTTCATAAAATCATATATCAAACCAGGTATGAAACTTGCCAAAATAAGGCAGCATGTCAAAGAACATATTGAGCAATTTCATGGGATGAGAACACCTTATATTAATCCCACTATGGTAGTAGTGACAGTTGGCTTCTACAAAATGGATATCATATGTTGTCATTTGCCTGTACATTTTACATTTGATTCTTTTTTTTAATTTTTTCGTTTTCTACTTTGTACCATTTTTGACAGTATTTTATTGCCAAAAGAACTGTCACTACCACCTTCTTGTTGGGTCATGCAATTATATTCACACAAACGGCGACCATAGGTTGTCATTTGCTTGTAAATTAAACTTATTACTTATTTTTACTTTTTACTTTTTTCCATTTTCTACTTTATACACCATTTTTGACATTTTATGATCTTCAAAAGAACCGTCACTATCACCTTGTTAGTTGCATCATGCAATTATATTCACACAATCGCCGACCATAGGTTGTCATTTGCTTGTATATATAACTTTTTATTAATTGTTTTACTTGTTTTTATTTTCGACCTTGTATGATTTTTGATAATCTATGAAAATGTAAGCAAAAATAAGAAGTTAAAAATACAAGCAAATGTCAAGCTATAGTCGCCATTTGTGTGAGTATAGCCAAGAACTCTTATTTTTATACAACACTTTTTTTATTATGTTTAAAAAAACTACTTTACTACTAGTAGTATAAAAGTACTACATTTTACCTACTAAAAGCCAGCATATTCGTTATTTTGCTACTTAGAAACACTGTCCTGAACGATGAATGCTGTTATGTGCAGCGTTCAAAACTGAACAAATTTTGATTGCTCTACAATGGAGGTGTTCATACGTCAGTCAAATCATTGAATCAATCAAAATTTGTTGTTGCTTTCTTATGTAAAAAAAAAATGAACTTTATCTCAGAGCGATAATAAACTCCAAAATTTTCTCTCGTCAGTCAAAATTCTGATTGAGCTCCAGACCTGCATCAATCAGTCAAAGGGTTGCATTATTTTACTTGTCTTCTTTTTAGTAGAAAATTATATCAAGAAAAGTAGTTAACTGGAAACAAAGGTAGTTTTATGAAGAGAAAAAGAGGTGTAGTTTCTTCAGTTCCTGCCATTATTTCATTAATTCTATTGTTTTTTTATGACTTTTAATGACTAATGTGATCAATTTTAATCCTAAAAGATCAACTATATTTCCGCTATTGTTTTCCATTTCGTAAAATTTTTATGCACACAAAACAACTTAATAAAAGTAACACCCAAATAAAGTGATGCACACAGCACGATATGAATCCACAAAATAATAGGTAGCAGAAAAGTAAGAAATGCCTGCGTCGGACCTTCAATCAAAAAATCGTGTGTGAGCAAGCGTCAATCAAACTTTTCAGAGAGAGTTAAAGAGAGTAAAAAATCGCGATATACTTCAATCATTTGACTGATGTGTGAATACCTACAATGTGTTCATCCGCTCTCGCTCTAACTGATTTTTGACAGTTTTGCATTGAAAGCAACTACAAAACATATCGAAAGCCGTTCAAACAATCATCGTCTGACCTCAGCGTAAGTAATGGATTTGTTTTAATTAAGCTGTTATCATCCTGAATTTTGGGCGCGATTTTTTTTTTTTTATTATTATAATTTAATTTCTTTAGTAGTTGTTTTTCCTTTTGTTGCTGTTGTAGTTTTTGCTGTTTTTGTTGCTCTTAGCAGTCATTGACATTTAGTTTTTTTATTGTATTGCTACTTTTATGCCAGTTTCGCACATTTTTTTTTATGCCTTTATGGTGTTTTTTTTTTGTTGTTGTTATTTGCATTTGACGCATTTTTCGTGCGTCCATGTTTGTTATTTTGATTATTATAACTATGTTATTGTTTTTATTTTTGCTGTATATACTATGTACAAATGACTCAACCATACTCTCTGAAGACAAATAACAGTTATTTGTTCGAATTGCCAAGCCGAAGGCGTTAATTTGCTGCCGATTTAGGTTGGGCGATTGTATTGAAATTAATCGTTCTTAGAAATTGATTATTTTTTTTTAATTTTTTTCTTGTGTTTTGTTTAGAATTTTTTTAGTTAAGGAAGTTTTCTGCATATTTTTAAAGCTTAGATATTTCAGAATATCGTTCTAAAAGGTTTTTTCTTTTAAATTCGAAATATTTTAGGAGATATCGACAAAAAAATTTAAAAATAATGAAAACGAAGACATAAGCATTGACAACAAAACGGAGAATTGCATTTTGGAGTTTTATACAGTTTTCTCGGCGATTGCTTATCTGGTGATATGTGCCAAATGTGAAGGAAAAATCGAGTTTAAAAAAGCATCGCCATATGGAATTCGCTTCAAAATTGGTGTTCACTGCGCTTGCCCGACCACTACATACATTTTTTCGTCGTCTTTAGTTGGCAAATCATATTTGATGAACCGGCGCTTGATTTTTGCCATGAGGCTTTTAGGCATTGGGTCAAAAGGCATTAGCACGTTTTGTGGCCTCATGGATATCGGCAGAGGTGTGGGTAACTCGTTATACTACAGTGCCCTGGATAACTTTCAAAAGCCGCGAAAGAAGAGAAAGATGCCATGGTCACAGCCGATCCACAGTGCGACCCAACAATGTTTACCGTATCAGGTGATGGTACTTGGAAAAAACGTGGCTTTTCTTTACTATACGGCGCTACAACGTTGATCGGCAAATACAGTAAAAAAATAGTCGACTCTGTTGTAAAGTCCAGCGTATGCAACAGTTGCAAGTATTGGGAAGCTAAGAAAGAAGAAGACCCACTGGCATATGAAATTTGGATTGAAGACCACGAAGAGGAATGCCGTGCCAACCATCAAGGAAGCTCTAGGAAGATGGAGGTGGATGCGATAAAGGAAATGTTCGCCATATCAGCGCAAAATCATGGCGTAAAATACTGCAAGTATGTCGGCGATGGCGACCCAATCGTCGAAAAAAAAGAATGTATATCGCACGTGCAAAATAGTATGGGCACCAGACTCTACAAGCAAAAAAAAGAGAACAGAGGCATTGGCGGCAAGGGTGCAGGCAAACTCACAGATAAAGTCATCTCTGAACTAACAACATATTATGGCCTCGCTATTCGTCGTCATCCAGAATCGGTTGCTGACATGAAGAAGGCTGTTGGGGCAACGTTTTTGCATAAAATATCGAATGATGAAGCTTCACAGCATTAAAACTGTCCGACCGGTGCGGCGAGCTGGTGCGCCTGGCAAAAAGCGGTAGCAGAAGGGACAATCGACAGCTTCAAGCATACGTATGCTCCACTAAATCAGAGAGTCCAGGAAGCAATCAAACCTATTTACAAAGCACTATCAGCCGATGATTTGTTGAACAGATGCCTTGGCTCCGAAACTCGAAACAGCAACGAATCTTTTAACGCAGTGCTGTGGTTATTCGCACCGAAGCATATGCACACCGGCGCACGCACTATTGAGATTGCCAATTATATTGCAACTGTCATATTTAACGAAGGTTTTTTGCCAATACTTCAAATAATGAACCTAATGGGCATCCCGATTAGCAACGTCACATATGATTTCGCCATGTCTCGGAACGAAAAGAAGGTGAACTGCCCGAAGAGCATTCAGAGCTGCTGAGCCCTCATTTTTTGAAGAAATGGAAGGAGTTCTTTATGGGGCTGGCATTGCAGATTGATATATGTAAGTATTTAAAAAAAAAAATGTTTTATTGCCTAAAATTTTTTTTTTAATTTTTTCATAATCACGTTTTTGATCTTCGAAGTCACTTTTCTCCGGTTCTACTGAACCGATTTTAATGAAACTAAATGCAATCGACTGTTCGACGGGAACAGGGGGCGAACCTTCACATGGCAACGTGTCTGACCGCCTCAACCTGACGAGGCCAGCATTATCCATGTCGAAATCGTCTCAAGTCGACTCAAACCTCCACGTGGTGTTCCCTGGGCAACGGCAAACTGGCATCCGTCAGTTTGACGGCTAGTTTGTGCGGCGGGTCACTCCATAGACCTTAAACATGGAATGTGCGCAGGCTTTGGGTCCCGCCACATTACTACTGCCCAATGAAAACTAAACCAGCCTCGGATAAGAACCGCAATTACGTTGACGACCACCGTAAACGAAAAACGGACAATGATTTACGGATATGCACCTGGAATGTCCGAACCCTTTATAGGGATGGTGCCATTATCCAACTGGCGGAAGAACTCAAAACAATAAAGGCTGACATCACCGCCATCCAGGAAATGCGATGGAAAGGGCAAGGCTGCTCTAAACAAGCACACTGTGATATCTACTACAGCTGCCATGCGAAGAGGCGCGAATTTGGATGTGGATTCGTTGTTAGCCGGAAACTACGCCACCTTGTTTCCCGGTTCACACCTGTCAACGAAAGATTGGCCACGATCCGCATCAAGGCAACATTTTTCTCCATCAGCCTTATTTTCGCGCGCGCCCCGACGGAGGAAAAGGACGAAGCCGTCAAAGACGCTTTCTACGCTAGTCTTGAGGACGTATACGACCACCTTCCGGTCCATGACGTGAAAATAGTCCTCGGCGATTTTAATGCGAAAGTCGGAAGGGAAGGCATCTTTGGCCCCACTGTCGGTCAGTTCAGTCTTCATGAGACCTGCACGAACAACGGTCTAAGACTGATTGACTTCGCCGCGGCGCGAAACATGGTAGTTAGTAGCACCAGATTTAAGCACCTCGACATCCACAAGGTCACCTGGCTGTCCCCGGATCAAAAAACGCGAAACCAAATTGATCATGTTGTAATCGACGGAAGGCATGCCTCTAGTGTTCTAGATGTGCGTACATTTCGGGGGGTCAACATTCACTCCGACCATTATCTTGTTGCAGCCAAGATCCGCATGCGATTATGCAATGCGAAGAACATACGCACAGGAATGCAACGAAAGCTAGATGTCGCTAAGCTGCAATTACAACGGACTGCCGAAGCCTACTCCGCTCAACTCTCGGTTAAGCTCAACCAACCAACCTCTGGACCCGACGACGCCGGCGGACTTTGGGCGCATATATCCCACTCCATGCGTGCTGCCGCTGAAGAAGTCATTGGTTTCCGGCGCCCGCAACCTCGGAACCAATAGTATGATCAGGAGTGTCGCATTGCGACTGCAGTAAAAAACGCCGCTTATAGAAAAACGCTGCAGTCAGCTGCAACGCGAGCCGTGCGAGAAAACTACCGCGAAAAGAGGAAGGAAGAGAGGCGCCTTTTCAGACGCAAGAAAAGAGAGCAGGAAAAGCGTGAGCGTGAGGAACTAGAGGTGTACCAGGGCAAGAAGGATGCACGAAAATTCTATCAACAGGTTAAGCGTCTAACCCAAGGTTTCAAGCCCGGAGCATCCACTTGTAGAGACGAAAATGGAGATCTGAACACGGATACGCAGTGTGTGCTGTGAATGTGGAGACGGCACTTCTCCAATTTACTTACTGGCGACGCTTCCACCAATGCCGCCCATGGAGAGCGCAGTTCAGAGCTACCAATCAACAATGACGGAGTGGAAGTACCACCACCTAGCCATGAAGAGGTTCGAGTTGCTATCCAACGACTCAAAAACAATAAAGCAGCGGGTGCTGACGGCCTGTCAGCTGAATTGTTTAAAACCGGCGGCGATGAATTGATAAGGCGCATGCATCACCTCATCAGCAAAATATGGCTAGAAGAAAGCATGCCCGACGATTGGAACCTCAGCGTACTGTGCCCTATACTTAAGAAAGGAGACCCAACAATCTGCGCAAGTTATAGAGGCATCAGTCTTATTTCCATCGCATATAAGGTTCTCTCAAGCGTGATGTGTGAAAGATTAAAGCCGATTACAAAAACACTGATTGGACCTTATCAGTGTGGCTTTCGACCTGGAAAGTCCACCATAGACCAGATTTTCACGCTACGACAAATCCTGGAGAAAACCCACGAAAATCAAATTGACACACACCATCTCTTTGTCGATTTTAAAGCTGCGTTCGATAGCCCGAGAAGGGATTGCCTATACGCAACAATGTCTGAGTTCGGTATACCTGCAAAGTTGATCAGACTTTGCAGAATGACGTTGAGCAACACACGCAGCTCCGTCAAGGTAGGAAATGACCTCTCCGAAACCTTCAATACCGAAAGAGGTTTCAGGCAAGGCGATCCACTGTCTTGCAATCTCTTTAACATCATCATGGAGGGGATCGTACGAAAGGCCGGTGTGCATCGTAATGGCACCATTTTCTACAAAGGCGTCCAGCTCCTTGCGTACGCTGATGATATTGATATTGTCGGCAGAACCAAGAGAGAGAGATGCGGCGTTTAGATTCCCACGTTTCATCCGGCAGCTATAACTTTGAAGTAGTCAAGGAGTTCGTTTACCTTGGCACCGCCATTAATACCAAAAACGAAATCAGCCTGGAGATAAAGCGAAGAACAATAATTGCTAATAGGTGCTACTACGGGCTCAGTAAGCAACTAAGTTCCAGAGCCCTCTCTTGATCGACAAAACTAACACTCTACAAGACGCTCGTTCTACCTGTGCTGCTTTATGGCGTTGAGGCATGGGTAGTTTCGCAAGCTGACGCAGCCGCTCTGGGGGTGTTCGAGAGAAAAGTTCTTCGCAAAATCTTCGGTCCTGTTCGAGTCGGCGATGACTATCGCATCCGAATGAACCACGAGCTGTATGAGCTCTACGATGACATTGACGTAGTTCGGCGTATAACTGTGCAGCGACTACGCTGGCTGGGTCATGTCCATCGTATGAACGACGAAGCTCCAGCGAAAAAGGTGCTCGAGGCGAGGGTCGCTGGTCAACGACGACGAGGGAGACCATGCCTCCGATGGATGGACCAGGCTGATGAAGCCCTAACCGCACTTGGTGTATCCGATTGGAGAAGGCGCGCGCAAAGCAGAGGCGCCTGGCGAGAGCTGATGAGGTCGGTTGAAAACCGGACACGGGTTGTTACGACCAACTAAGTAAGTAAATGCAATCGACGCAGAATTGTCGTATTTTTGAAACTGCATGTTCAAATTTTTCATTTCAATTTTTTTTATGCAAAAAAATAACTTCAAATTCAAACGCGTTTATCTCGAAACCACGTTTTTCGGGCTGATGAAACAAAGTGCAATCGACGCAGAATTATCACCATTCTAATCCCTATCTCAATCACAATTAAAACAATTTTTTAATTGTTCCCAAAATCGGATTTTAATTTTTCAATGACCGCCATTTTGTAAAAAATAATCGCAAAATTATGATTGAAGTAGGGACTAGAACTACATTTCTACTGAATCTAATGCCGTTTACTGTATCCATTTCAGATGATCCGAAGTCGAGTTATCCGGGCCACAAGCAGCATACCTTTTTTTTCGACGCCCAATTTTGAAGGCCGACAACTTTTTGAACAGCTCTCGTACAAAGGAAAAAAATTTTTTTTATTTAATTTAATACGTTCCTAATACAATAAAAAAGCAGAATTTAACTTTTTAATTAAGAAGTTTTTCAAAAAGGGTCAAAAACAGCTTCCAACTAGGAATACTCCCTTAAACATGACTAATTTCACTCTGTAGTTCGACTAATTAAAGCATTAAAAATTATTCAAATTATTTCCCCTTAAGCGCAAAAAAACTTGAGAAATTTCATAAAAGCGTTAGTAATAGTTTTGAAAATAAATACAGGTAAAAATATTTGCGCTACTGTGTAATTAAATTAAATCACTTATTTGTTTATCGATTGAAGCAATAAATCCTAATAATAACAGCAAAAGTAAACAATGTATCGACAACAACAGATCATCGTGAAGAACAGCAACAACAAGAACAACAGCGGCAGAGCAACAATATAAACTATATAATAATAACTGGAACATAAACAATATAATTTTTTAAAACAACAAAAATAACGTCATCAATGGCTGCTTTCCACTTGTGTTTTGTTGTTGTTGTTTTTGTAGCTGCTGGAAAATCTGTTTTGTAATTGTTGCTCAGATTTTGTTGTTGTTGCTGTTGTATTCATTGCTGCTGAATTGTTGTTGCTGTTAATCACAACGTCGCGTGTTTACACTTGCGTTCATTCACTTCAACATATTTTTGCGCAAGTGTGACGCGCCTGCTGCTTTTCCTTTGCCGCATCTTTTTGTTCTTCTGCTTCTTCTTGTTATTTTTCCTCACTATCTTTTTCTGCTGCTTCTTCTTTATGACTTGTCTGCGCTAACACATCTCATATTTTGCAGCTTAAACTAAAATCTTGTTGTTGTGCGTCTTATGTTGTGCTGCCATATTTGTATATTTTTTTTTTTGTTTGTATGTTGTTGTTATTTATGCATAAAAAGCCGCAATGGCTACCTTGTTCGGATTCATAGCTAGCTGAAGAAGTTGTTGTTTTGGTTAAATAAACAACACATGAAATATGACAGCGGTCATTCACACTTTTTTTCATATGTCTACAATACTTTTGCGCAGCTACGAAGAAAGACTTTTTTTTCACCAAACATATACATTTTTTTTTATAGTTTTACAAATTCTTTAAATTTTTAAGCAAGTAGCGAGTTTGTTTTTGTACAACAACAAGCCACTCCTTGCTGCAAGTTAGTTTTTTTTTTCTTTTTTAAAATCAGCTTAAATAAACAAATATAAACAAATTGTCAAAGAATCACCATATTTATTGAACAGTTATCGATTACAGACATGACCGTGTTTGTTTGTTGTTTGTTTGTTCTTTTTCCAATTGTATTTGCTATGTTTTGTTATGTTTTGCTTTTGCTGCTGTTTGTTTAAGCAGCTTTTTATGTGTTTGCTTACTCCTTTTCACGCTCTATCTACTCTATATATATATATATGTATAGTATACATTGCATAACATGTATTACGTATGTATATCGATGCTTGCTATCGATTTATGCGCACTTTGATTCCTACACTCCAAAAGCTGCTTATCCAACCCACCAGCTGACCGACTTGTGGCATTTAAAGTTTTGCTTCTGCTCTTCAGCGTCACAGGTTTGCTTATCGCTTTTAACTCTGACGTTTTGATTTACAGAGCACTGTGTCTACGAACATAAATAATCGGCTTAAGACAACTGTTATCAGCGTTAATCGAGCGTGAAATAAAATCTAGATTAGATTAAAAACAGAAACCTTTAAGCACTATCTTTATATTATTGTAGATATGAATAGATTATAAATACATAGTTGAAACAATAGATTTTCCACTTAAACTTGGCGGCGGAAGACTCATATTAAAAATTACTCAGACGTAAACTTTTATTTTTTTTTGTTTTGTTTTACCTCCTCCGGAATCCGTCGAGTCTATAATTATTTATGTTGTTGAATTGTGATAGGTTCCTATTATAAAAGCCTATTCCGATACAGAGATCTCAGAAATCCTTTCTGAAATATTGAAATTTTTTTTGAAAAATTTCAGATAGTTTTTATCTAAGATCTAAGTGGGGCAATAATGGGAACTTTATAAAGGAAATTTCCTTTGAATATTGCTGAGTTACTTCTCGTAGGTTATGATTTATGCATAGAAAAATCCGTTGTTCTTACAGACTTTTTATGTTATCGACTACTTGTTTTTCTTTTCTGTAAACTTTTAAAGTTTGGTAAAGCATATTTCGATAACATTTTCTCCTTAAAATCGGTCTATTTTTTATCCCCACATTAGTTCTGTTCTCAAAATTAAAGTCAGTTTTACTTTCAATACAATTTCGAACTATACATTCATATACATAGTAAATGTAAATGAACAGTATTTTCATTGAATTCAATACAATCAAATACCATAAACTTCCTCTAAGGAATACATAACTAATAACAGTGTCTCAATATCCGGTAAAAAATAGGTAAAAAAAACACAAAAAGTCTAACATAAATCTAACAGAATAATAGTCAAAACACAATAAATAGTCAAAACATAACAAAAACGAAATAAAGTCAAAAAAAAAAAAAAAAGGTCCAATTCTAGTCAATATAGGTAATAAATTTTGTCAGAACAACAGACAATGCACGTCTTCACTTGACCTTTGTAATGGGTATGAAAATGGAAATCAAATCCAAATAGTAAAAATAGAATACAAAATTGTTAATTGTCACCTGCACGAACCTATGTATTACTAAAGAAAGAAGGTAAAAACGAAATAAAATAGTATAGTATAGTTGGAAAAGTTCAAAAAGACAAAGAAGAGTGAAAATGTAAAAAACACGTACATAAAACAGGCAGATTTATGAATATCAGATGGGAGACATATATGATTAGACAAAAGATATATGAATGAGAAACAAAAAGAGAAATTTCGATAGACAATTGAACATTTTTGAGAGGTAAAATAGAATCTAATGTTCGAAATGACATCAAATAAGAATCAAAGTGCAAAGATTATGTTTGTTTAAAGGGAGTGACACTGAGACCAAGATCAAGACCAAGACAAAGACAAAGACAAAGGTGAAGGCGCAGGCGAAGGCGAAGGCGAAGGCGAAGGCGAAGGCGAAGGCGAAGGCGAAGGCGAAGGCGAAGGCGAAGGCGAAGGCGAAGGCGAAGGCGAAGGCGAAGGCGAAGGCGAATGCGAAGGCGAAGGCGAAGGCGAAGGCGAAGGCGAAGGCGAAGGCGAAGGCGAAGGCGAAGGCGAAGGCGAAGGCGAAGGCGAAGGCGAAGGCGAAGGCGAAGGCGAAGGCGAAGGCGAAGGCGAAGGCGAAGGCGAAGGCGAAGGCGAAGGCGAAGGCGAAGGCGAAGGCGAAGGCGAAGGCGAAGGCGAAGGCGAAGGCGAAGGCGAAGGCGAAGGCGAAGGCGAAGGCGAAGGCGAAGGCGAAGGCGAAGGCGAAGGCGAAGGCGAAGGCGAAGGCGAAGGCGAAGGCGAATGCGAATGCGAAGGCAAAGGCAACGGCGAATGCGAAGGCAAAGACAAAGACAAAGACAAAGACAAAGACAAAGACAAAGACAAAGGCAAAGGCAAAGACAAAGACAAAGACAAAGACAAAGACAAAGACAAAGACAAAGACAAAGACAAAGACAAAGACAAAGACAAAGACAAAGACAAAGACAAAGACAAAGACAAAGACAAAGACAAAGACAAAGACAAAGACAAAGACAAAGACAAAGACAAAGACAAAGACAAAGACAAAGACAAAGACAAAGACAAAGACAAAGACAAAGACAAAGACAAAGACAAAGACAAAGACAAAGACAAAGACAAAGACAAAGACAAAGACAAAGACAAAGACAAAGACAAAGACAATGACAAAGACAAAGACAAAGACAAAGACAAAGACAAAGACAAAGACAAAGACAAAGACAAAGACAAAGACAAAGACAAAGACAAAGACAAAGACAAAGACAAAGACAAAGACAAAGACAAAGACAAAGACAAAGACAAAGACAAAGACAAAGACAAAGACAAAGACAAAGACAAAGACAAAGACAAAGACAAAGACAAAGACAAAGACAAAGACAAAGACAAAGACAAAGACAAAGACAAAGACAAAGACAAAGACAAAGACTTAGACTTAGACTTAGACTTAGACTTAGACTTAGACTTAGACTTAGACTTAGACTTAGACTTAGACTTAGACTTAGACTTAGACTTAGACTTAGACTTAGACTTAGACTTAGACTTAGACTTAGACTTAGACTTAGACTTAGACTTAGACTTAGACTTAGACTTAGACTTAGACTTAGACTTAGACTTAGACTTAGACTTAGACTTAGACTTAGACTTAGACTTAGACTTAGACTTAGACTTAGACTTAGACTTAGACTTAGACTTAGACTTAGACTTAGACTTAGACTTAGACTTAGACTTAGACTTAGACTTAGACTTAGACTTAGACTTCGACTTAGACTTAGACTTAGACTTAGACTTAGACTAAGACTTAGACTTAGAATTAGACTTAAGTTTAGACTTTGACTTAGACTTAGACTTAGACTTAGACTTAGACTTAGACTTAGACTTAGACTTAGACTTAGACTTAGACTTAGACTTAGACTTAGACTTAGACTAAGACTTAGACTTAGACTTAGACTTAGTCTTAGACGTAGGCTTAGACTTAGACTTAGACTTGGACTTAGTTTTAGTCTCAGAGTTAGACTTACACTTAGACTAAGGCTTAGACTTAATCTTAGACGTAGACTTAAACTTAGACTTAGACTAAGACTGCGAACTCAAGTTTGGTACGAGGACACAAACCATCGCGCAGCCATCATGGTAAGAAACAAAAGATTTATAATAAGCGAGGTTGAAGAAAGCAACGCTGGCTGTGTGAAATATGGATCACAAATTGTTTGCAGAAGCTCTCAATATACTTGATGATTCTATCAGGTCATCAAAATATAAAGTGATCATTGATGGTGATTTCAATAGTAAATCTCCGGAATAGAACTCCAAAATCCCAGATAGTAAGGATACTAAAATGTGTGACATGATCGCTAAATTAACCTTTTTAAATAACTTTTGGAACAACAAATGAGAAATGAATTGGAAAGTGTTGGAAGATTTTACCTTAAGTGACCACCAGTACATTTCATTTAATATATAAACGACCATCCTAATACGAAGCCGGATAATAGTATCAAAAGAATACCGAATAACAGCCGCAGTACCTGAGGGCTCTGTATTAAGATCATTCCTTTGGGGTGTAATGTACGATGGCCTATTGAATATAATCTTACCAGAAGGCGCAAAACTAGTTGATTATGCTGATGATATTGCTCTTGTTGTAAATAAGCAAACTGCCGAGTTGATCGAGATAGTTGTTAATAATAGTCTATGCTGCTGTAATATATGGCTGCGTAGAAACAGCCTGCAACTTGCAGTGCCAAAAACGTAAACTTGCAGTGCCAACCTTTGTCAGGGCATTGAATTTGAAGTACAACATAAGAGATTTACAAAAACCACGGAGAGCTAGTACGTATTAGCATCAGCGTATCGTACAGTATTCACAAGTGCGGCATTAGTGCTTGCAGGTCTACCAGCAATAGACCTATTAATACTGGAAAGAGAGGAAATATGTAAAAAAAGAACTAAAAGAACTAAAAATGGTTACAAGAGAGACAAGCTCTGAATGCTATGCTTGATTGAAATTGTGTGAAAATGACATTAATAAAAAATTTAAAGGAAATGTGTTCAGTAGTGCCGAACCTCCTTACTTAGAGAGAGTAAGGAGGACGTAGGAACTTGAGAGAAAACAAATCCCCATGGTGGATGGCGGAGTTATCGTGGGGTCACTAGATGATATCGCACTATCGCTACGTTCTTTAAATAAAATAAAATACCAAGTTTAGGACTTCGACTTAATTTAGACTTAGACCAATACTTAAAGTAATACAAAGCCTAAGACTAAAACTAAGGATAAGACTAAGGCTAGGAACTAAGACTTAGCCTAAGATTAAAATCAAGACTAGAACTAAAGAGCTTAAAAAGCCATCTTCGAAAATATCAAATTGTTGCATTTTTTCCAAACATTTTTCTGCTTTTCTAATGTATTTCTGTTGGGAAAATATTTTTCCCGATATTTATACCGATATTTATACTTGTTGTTATTTTGACGCCTCTGATGATGTGTATGTATTTTGAATTAATTTAAAATTAACAATGCGCAATTTCTTTTGATTTATCTTTAGTTCCTAAAAAAATATCTTCTCTTGCTTTTCTAAAATTTTAAAAATGATAACGTTTTTTGCATAAGCCCCCTCTGTGCACATTAATTTGTATTCGTAGAAAAACAATAAAACAGATATGAAAAAATTAAGAGTATTAAAAAAAAAAAATACACCAATAGAAACTAAAGTAAAAAACAGCCAAGAAGAGGAACTATTTAAAAAAAAAATGCTCAAATGAGGTTATTCACCTGTAAACAAAAACAACAGCAGAAAACAGAAAAAAAGCTATTCAGACGAGAGTAAAATAAAAGAAAAAAAACAACAATCAATATAGCCTGGCTGGGAAAAAATAAAGAAACACGTTTCAGGCAGTTCAAAGAGGCGTATACGAAAAAAAAGACATTCGATAAAACTATTTAAAACTCTTAAACGTTCTTTAACGCAGCAGGTACGAATATAAAAGAATGGTTAACGAAAAATGGGTTGAAGAGGAACAACATTCATTGGACACCTAACTTTTTAAATTAAATAAAAAATAAAAAACTGCTAACAAAATGAAACAGACTCTTTCAACACTTGGAGAACAATGTTCTTTCAGCTCAAACAGCTGTGAATTTCGCTTGGAGCATTCAACCCTAAATCTGGAACGTACATGATCTTACGTCATAATTCCTGCTTTGGGAATTCAAAAATAAGCTTATGGGTATTTAGCAATATAAAGAAAATTGTAATATTTTATTTCTGCATTAGTTTCGGGAAGATTTTCTAGTAAATTGAAAGGTTAAGGTTGAGGTAGAGGAAAAGGATGAGGTTGATATTGACATTGAGGTTGAGGTAGAGGTTAAGGTTAAGGCAGAGTTAGAGGTTGAGGTTGAGATGGAGGTTGAGGTAAAGCTAAAGGTAAAGGTAAAGCTAAAGCTAAAGCTAAAGCTAAAGGTAAAGGTAAAGGTAAAGGTAAAGGTAAAGGTAAAGGTAAAGGTAAAGGTAAAGGTAAAGGTAAAGGTAAAGGTAAAGGTAAAGGTAAAGGTAAAGGTAAAGGTAAAGGTAAAGGTAAAGGTAAAGGTAAAGGTAAAGGTAAAGGTAAAGGTAAAGGTAAAGGTAAAGGTAAAGGTAAAGGTAAAGGTAAAGGTAAAGGTAAAGGTAAAAGTAAAGGTAAAGGTAAAGGTAAAGGTAAAGGTAAAGGTAAAGGTAAAGGTAAAGGTAAAGGTAAAGGTAAAGGTAAAGGTAAAGGTAAAGGTAAAGGTAAAGGTAAAGGTAAAGGTAAAGGTAAAGGTAAAGGTAAAGGTAAAGGTAAAGGTAAAGGTAAAGGTAAAGGTAAAGGTAAAGGTAAAGGTAAAGGTAAAGGTAAAGGTAAAGGTAAAGGTAAAGGTAAAGGTAAAGGTAAAGGTAAAGGTAAAGGTAAAGGTAAAGGTAAAGGTAAAGGTAAAGGTAAAGGTAAAGGTAAAGGTAAAGGTAAAGGTAAAGGTAAAGGTAAAGGTAAAGGTAAAGGTAAAGGTAAAGGTAAAGGTAAAGGTAAAGGTAAAGGTAAAGGTAAAGGTAAAGGTAAAGGTAAAGGTAAAGGTAAAGGTAAAGGTAAAGGTAAAGGTAAAGGTAAAGGTAAAGGTAAAGGTAAAGGTAAAGGTAAAGGTAAAGGTAAAGGTAAAGGTAAAGGTAAAGGTAAAGGTAAAGGTAAAGGTAAAGGTAAAGGTAAAGGTAAAGGTAAAGGTAAAGGTAAAGGTAAAGGTAAAGGTAAAGGTAAAGGTAAAGGTAAAGGTAAAGGTAAAGGTAAAGGTAAACGTAAAGGTAAAGGTAAAGGTAAAGGTAAAGGTAAAGGTAAAGGTAAAGGTAAAGGTAAAGGTAAAGGTAAAGGTAAAGGTAAAGGTAAAGGTAAAGGTAAAGGTAAAGGTAAAGGTAAAGGTAAAGGTAAAGGTAAAGGTAAAGGTAAAGGTAAAGGTAAAGGTAAAGGTAAAGGTTGAGGTTGAGGTAAAGGTTGAGGTTGAGGTTGAGGTTGAGGTAGAGGTAGAGGTTGAGGTAGAGGTAGAGGTTGAGGTTGATATTGGAATTGAGGTTGATGTGAGGTTGAGATTGAGGTTGAGGTTGATTGAAATTGAGGTTTATGTAGAGGTTGAGATTGAGGTTGAGGTTAAGGCTGAGGTTGAGGTTGATGTAGAGGTGGAGGTAGAGGTTGAGATTGAGGTTGAGGGTCAGGTTGAGGTTGAGGTTGAGGTTGAGGTTGAGGTTGAGGTTGAGGTTGAGGTTGAGGCTGAGGTTGAGGTTGATGTAGAATTTGAGATAGAGCTTGAGGTTAAGGTTGATGCAGAAGTGGATGTTGAGGTAGAGGTTGAGCTTGATGTAGATGGTTGATGTAGAAGTTGAGGTTGATGTAGATTTTGAGGTTGAGGCTGATGTTTAGGTTGAGGTTAAGCGTAAGGGTAAGGGTGAAGTGGAGGGTGATGTTGAAATCTAGGCTAAGTTTGAAATTAAGGTTGAGGTCTAGGTTGAGGTTAAGGTTGAGGTTGAGGTTTAAGTTAAGGTTGAGGTTGAGATTAAGGTTGAGGTCTAGGCTGAGGTTGAGATTGAGGTTAACGGTGATGTAGAGGTTGAGGATAAGTTTGAGATTGAGTTCTAGGTTGAAATTGAGATTAAGGTTGGGGTTTAGGTTGAGGTTAGGGTTAAGATAGAGGTTGAGATAGAGGTTGAGGTTGCCCATGAAGCTAAGGTTGAGGTTCAGGTTGAGGTTGATGTCTAGGTTTAGGTTGAGATAAAGACGTTTTATTGAGGTTAAGATTAGATTAAGGTAAAGGTAAAGAGCAAGATTTTCTGTAAGCATCGTGTTAAAATAGCATTGACTCTCGTTTAATATTTAGTATTACTGAGTGTTCCATCATTGGGCAAAGTTAAACCAAATTCTTCATATAAAAGTTCAATTAGTGGTAGATTTGTGACATTTGAAAAGTTATTACTTAAGTCTCAATTTAGTCACTGGAAATTTTTTAGTAAATTTTTCTTCGAATAAATCATCGCATATTTGATTAAGAAAATTTCCCCACAAGTTCACCCCTGATCCTATTCATTTTTGTTTCAACATTTCTTCTGAACCAACCTTACCCCTATCTGCAACACTATTGGTGGACCCTATACAAAAAACACAGAAATGTTGCTATGTTTTCTGCTTGTCTGGTAGTTGAATTATTATAGAAATTCAGGCATTAACAGTGCAAGCCTTTACAGAACTGGCAATATAACATTGCTGACGCAAATTCATAACTATTACAATAATTTTATATAATCAACCTATAAAACATCAAATATAATAAATTAAAAATCATTTTAAGATTGCAGCCAAATATTTTTACTTTTTAATATAATTATTTCAATTATTTTATTTTAGATTTATAACATTCCGTTGTTCTGTTGCTTTGGCCATCTGCCGCAATTAAAATCTTATTGATAAGAGTTTAAAAAAGATACTTTGCCCCATTCAGTGACAAAGTTCAGACAAAAAAAAAAAAAAAAAAACATAAAAAAATATACTAAATAAATTTTTTTTTAATAATACCGGCTCTTATCAGCATCGTTTTATCACAGCAAAATACCATCTTGGAGACAGCAATTTGTAGTGATGCTGTTTTTGTAGTTCTTTCTACCTTTGTCTTCTTTTATGTTTTTATTATGGTTCTGTATTTTATCTTTTTTACACAAAATCTTGACAAGAAATCTTTACAAACTTGCTTAACGCAGCAAACACGCTTAAGTGTTGTATATGAATGCGGCTGAGCCACACGTCAAGCTACATACACAACATGTTATGGCAACACGTTTTTGTCTTGCCATCAGGCCAGGTCAAAATTATGCGTGCGGCATGTTTGTGCTCTTTTGTTGTTGTTGTTTATATTGTATCTCTCTTGGTTTTATTTTTCTGTTTTGGGGTTAAACTATGGCGTAAAACTACTAACAAGCGCGAGTCTAAATATGTATTTGAAATTATTAACAGGTTTTTAATTTGCCATAATTTCGTCATTTTAGAATTTCTCATAAATTGTGGATTATAAAAGATTTTATTATGGTTTTACGGTGTTCTATCCCAATTTGAATTATTATGCTTTCTTTTAGAAATTACAGCACTTTTCTACAGAATTAGGCTTAAGAAATTACGGCAAGCACGCTTTGGTATGTGCCAAGATCAAATTGGAAGTAGCACAAATTAATAAGACAGAGGTAGAAAGCTTTTAGTTTTGACTATTATCAAATTATACAGTATTTCACAATCTTAAAATAGCAATCACAACTACATAAATAGCAATGATAATGATATATATATATATAATCTACCAAAGCGAGCTGGTGCAATTTCTAGTTTACTGCATTTTCATTTCAAAACTAAACACTGCTTCCAATTTTTTTTTAAATATTCTGTTTCATTATCGATTTTAAGTTCCGATAACGACTACTTTTTTTCTGTCAAAGAATTACTATCAACAGTTATCAGTTATTTACGATCAAAAATAATCGTTATCGCTATAGCACAAAATTTAGCTAACTTCACATTATTCGATGCGGACTAAAATTTTTTTTTTAGAATTTCCAACATATATTTTTTTTTTAAATAAACAACAAGTAGTTAGTTTCAGAAAATTGACAATATTCCTTAAATGACAACTTAACAACTGTTTATAACTTGATTTATTTAATAAAGATAATCTTACTTTTTAAAATAATATGAATATACAATTAGAAAGATATTTTCCATCTATATAGTTGGAAAGCTACAGCAACAACTTTGCAAAATAATTGGCCATCCGAAGGGATTTAAAATAAACGTCATGAATGGGACACCTCTCCAAAGCAATGTAGATCAAAAGTCATATTATGGGAATTCCATCAATATTTAATTAACTTTCAATAGGTTATAACTATATAATTGGAAAAAATGTCATGAGTGGAATGAGAGATGTGTGGACAAAAAAAAGTATGTCGTCATGAGTGGGACACTTCAAAACATCTCCAAAGCAATGCAGACCAAACGCGATATTATTGAAATTCTATCAATATTTTTTTAATTCCAACAGATTCTAACTATATAATTGGAAAGCTACAACTTTGCAGAATAAATGGCCATCAGAAAAAATGTTTGGAAAAAAAAAATGTCATGAATGGGATGAGAGATGTTCGGACAAAAACAAAGAATGTCGTCATGAGTGGAACACCTCGAAAATTTCCAAAGCAGTTAAGATCCAAGCGCCATATTACTGAAATTTCATCAACAATTATTAAACTTTTAAGAGGTTCTAACAATATAATTGGAAACCAACAACTTTGTAAAATAAATGGACAAACGAAGAAATGCTCGGACAAAAAAAAAAATTGTATCGCCATGAGTGGGACACTTCAAAATATCTCCAAAACAATGTAGATCAAACACCATATTATTAAATTCCATCAATATTTACATAACTTTTAAGAGAGATTCTATTTATGTATATAATTGGAAAGATAAAGCTTTGCAGAATAAATGGTCATCCGAAAAAATGTTTGGATAAAAAACAAATTTTGTCTTGAGTGAGATGAGAGATGTTCGGAAAAAAAGAATGTCGTCATGAGTGGGACACCTCAAAAAATCTCCCAAGCAATCTGTATCTAAGCGCTATATTACTGAAATTTCATCAATATTTCTTAAAATTTCAAGAGGTTCTAAATATATAATTGGAAACACACAACTTTGTAGAATAAATGGCCAACCGAAGAAATGTTCGGACAAAAAAGAAAAAATGCCTTCATGACTGGAATGAGAGATGTTCAGAAAAAAATAATATGGCGTTATGAGTGGGACACTCCAAAACATCTCCAAAATAAAGCAGATCAAAAGCCATATTATTGAAATTCCATCAATATTTATTAAACTTTCACGAGATTCTAACTATACAATTGGAAAGCTACAACTTTGCCGAATAAATGGCCATCAATGGGACACCTCAAAAATCTCCAGAGTAAAGTAGATCAAGTGCCTTATTATGAAAATGGTATCAATGTTTATTTAATTTTTTTATATATTCTACGGATTCTAACTATATAGTTGGAAAACACAGAATAAATGGCCATTCGAAAAGATGTTCTAAAAAAAAATGTAATGAGTGGGACAAAATTGAAATTTCATCAATATTCATTTAACTTTTAAGAGATTATAAACAATAAAAGTGGGTTTATTTATGTGAGTCAATTGATTCACCTCGGACAACAAAACACGGATAACAATGTTGACACAAGTGACATTTAAAATCAGCACAATTAAGCTCGATTTAGGAATCGGAAACGAATTGCCGTTTTTTCTCAGTGGTTATTTTATCATTAATAAACTGCTTTAAGTGTTGCGAGCGCAGTTGCATTATTTTGAATTCTATGCTTGGACAAATTATGTGTTGTGACATTTTATTTGGTGACAAATTAACATTGAGCAGTGTGCAACAATTAAAAAAAATATTGTGAATAGTTAAAAAAAAAATTTGACAAAAATTACATTTATTAAACTGCCACCATAAAAAATTTACACAAAATTTGTTATTATACGACAATAACAATGTCCACATAAAAAACAATTTTAAAAACTGTCCCATTCATGACAAATAACTGTCCCATACATGACAAAAGGAAGCAATTTTTTCTCATAAACATTGTCATTTCTTTTTTCGCGTACGTTAATTTTAAAAACCATCTTACCTGCTAAAAATACATACATTACACTTCTATTTTTGTTGAAAATTAATTTTATTTCAAAATTATTGACAAAAATTATATTTATTAAAATGCCACCATAAAAAAATTTACACAAAACGTGTTATTATATGACAATAATAATAATGCCCACATAAAAAACAATTTTAAAAACTGTCCCATTCATGACAAGCAATTGTCCCATTCATGACAAAAGGACGCCATTTTTCATATTAGCATAGACACTTATTGTTTTTGCTCACATTCTTTTTAAAGATCATCTTGCATGCTAGAAATACATACATACACTTCTATTTTCGCTGAAAAATAATTTTAATTTAAAATTATTGACAAAAAGTACATTTATTCAAATGCCACCATAAAAAAATTTCCATAAAACGTGTTATTATACGACAATAATGATGTTCACATGAAAATCAATTATAGAAGGTGTCCCATTCATGACAAACAACTGTCCCATACATGACAAAAGAACGCCATTTTTTCACATAAACATAGTCACTTATATTTTTCGCTCACGTTCATTTTAAAAGTCACCTTACATGCTAAAAATATATACAGTACACTTCTATTTTCTCTGAAAAATAATTTTAATTTCAAAATTGTTGACAAAAATGACATTTAACAAAATGCCATCATAAAAAAATTTGCACAAAACGTGCTATTATACGACAATAATGATGTTCACATGAAAATCAATTTTAAAAGGTATCCCATTCATGACAAAAAATTGTCCCATACATGAAAAAAGGACGCCCTTTTTTCACATAAGCATTGTCACTTATTTTTTTTTCACTCACATTAATTTTAAAAATCATCTTGCATGCTAAAAGTGCCTACGTTACACTTCTATTTTCACTGAAAAATAATTTTAATTCATATAGCTTCAAAAATATCCCAAAAATTTTCCCATGCAAAAAAAACCCCAATCGAAGGGGGATCTATCCCTTAAACTCTCCCCATTCACGCGACTGATAAACAATGCAAGCTGAAAATTGTGGGAACAAGCGATAGAGAGACATAATCAATAAATTTTTCCAAGTAAACAAGAAAACAATTCAATCAAATTAGTATCTATCCCCTAATTTGCCCTATCCACGCCACTAATAAATAATGCAAGCTGTGTGAACAAGCGATATAGAGACATTAGCGCCGATTCGTTATGTTTAATAAGTAGCTTTAAGCTGTAAATCAACTGAAAGCATAAAGCATTTTTCAGCAGCTGTTTTCAGCTTCAGCTTCAAATTCAGCGCGCTCTATAAACGCAGCTTCAATCAAAGGGATATCTATCCCTTATTTTTCACTATTTACGCCACTAATACGGCAAGCTGTGTGAACAAGCGATATAGAGACATAAGCGCCGTTTCGTTATGTTTAATAAGTAGTTTTAAGCTCGAAATCAGCCGAAAGCATAAAGCATTTTCAGCAGCTGTTTTCAGCTTCAAAATCAGCGCGCTCTATAAACGCAGCTTCAATCAAAGGGATATCTATCCCCTAACTACCCCTATTTACGCCACTGATAAATACGTCAAGCTGTGTGAACAAGCGATGTAGAGACATAAGCGACGTTAAGTTTAGTAAGTAGCTGTAAGCTCGAAATCAGCTGAAAATATAAAGCGTTTTTAAGCAGCTGTTTTCAGCTTCAGCTTCAAACTCAGCGCGCTGTATAAAAGCGGCTAATATACAAACTTCAAACCGATAAGACATTAAAAAAAGCCTTGGAAATATATTGTCTACAATTCACAAAAGTTTCACATCCCACAGCTGAAAGAAGTGGGGCAATTTTCACATCCATAACATTTGTAGTAAATTAATTTTATTAAAAAAAAAAATTTCAAAAACTTATGCGAAATTTAAAAAGAAAACATTCTGTGAAATGTTTCCAGGCTATGTTGACTGCTGTGCAACCAACACATTTATGACACATTATGATATATTAAGCTTTTTTTTAAGCTCTCTAAACTTAACCGGTGAAAGTGGTGGGAATTTTTATATTCTTTTTTTTTTTTGGTTTTTTGTTAATTAAAAAACTTAAATGTATGATTTGCAATGCGTTTGAAGTTTCTTTTTGAAGACAATTTTTAATTAATCATCCGTTTATAACAGCTAACAAAGACCTGCGGCCACATATGCTCCATATACAGAATGACGCAGCATTTTAATTTTTGACTGTTCAATAAAATAGTTGTTAAAATTACACTTATTTAAAAAAAAGTGTAAAAAACTCATTCAATCAAGTATTAAGAAAAGAAAGTTTTGGCTTTTTTCATCAATCAAATGATGCGGATGCGCTGCTCGAATTCGTTTTGGATTGATTGTTAGATTTTTTAATTTTTAGTGTTTTTTTTTGCGCTCGAAAAAAGTTCAAATTATTTTTGTATTGCAGTATCACTTTTGTATGATTTTTCTTTTATTGCCAAATTCATGGCTGTCAATTTTATGAATGTAGGCAATTAAAGCATTTTTAGGCGTTAAGGAAAGTGAAAAGAGGTTTTCTTTAACTTATTCATCAGAGCGTGTCTCAGTTCTTCAGTTCAATTGTATGAGTTCTGGTGTCAGAATGATCGACCCACAATCATCATAAATCAGTGGCGAAACAATATAATAATAGTCTCATATATTCAAAACAAAAAAAGGTAACAAAGTCAACATATTAAACTGTAACTCAGAGTAAAATGTATTGTAATCGGCTTAGTTGAGCTTTGAATGCTACCTTTTTTGTTTTTTTTTTTTTTGCTGCTTGGTTCACTCAAGCTCAAGTTTTGCTCTTAAATGTGGGCGTTGCTGTAGAAGCGTGTTTATGATCCGATTAAAATGTTTTTAATCATGTTTGTAAAACGGATATACTGCATGTTTCCGTTTGTTTATAATTGAGCTCACCTGAGCAGCAGACAAAACATGTCATTTTCGATTAATTTTAAATCGAGTTTCAAAGGTATGTAGAGTGAGGTGTATCTATAGATATTAAACGTAACACACAGGGTGGGTTGTGGTTTAAACCCCTCTGTCACCCCCAAATGCGCGTATGAAAATAAAATAAATCTTTTTTTTAATTAAAATAATAAAAATAATTTTATATTATTAAATAATTATAAATATATATTTTTTTATATAAATAAAATATTATATATTAATTCAATATTAATTTATACAGCATTATTTATTTAAGTTTCAATATTTTAAGCTCCTTTTTATTATATTATTTGTTGTTTTGCATGCTCATCTCTAAGTAGTTGCACAAAGCATAACTTAGCAAAGTTCTACTACTACTACATCTAAAAGCATTAAAACTAGTGTAAAAAGCACCGACCTACAACTCTGGTGCTCAGATCGATGCTGCATTAAAAGAGAATAAAACAAAAAAAATTCACAATTTGACAATTACAACAAACAAAGCTTTGTACATGTGCACACATGTTCTGCCACTCTCTTTTTTGTTCTCTGTAAAGTACCGTTCTCGCAGCAGCGTCTCTATGATCTGCAATTATAACTAAGTCAGTTTAATTCATTAACTCGTTGAAGATGGGTGAAAATTGTATTAAAAAATACTTTCAAAGTAATATTTCAAAATGCATAAGTGATTCTGTTGTTCGTAATTCTGGAGATAGTAGTAGTGCACCTAAAATTCTCAAAGAGGAGTTGCCAATGCGAGCGTTTAGCTTTTTGCATATATTTAAAAACCCTACGCGTATTGCGTAAGGGTGCAAAGGGAATGCTCATTGGCATGTGTGGTAACATATGTAAAGAAAATAATATACAGTGGCCGACAAAAGTCTACATACAGCAATTTTGTAAAGTTTCAACAACAATTTCAAATAGCAACAATTTCTGTAAAATTTAAGATTCTTAACGAAAATTATAAAAAAACGGTGTATCAGATATCATAATTTAGTAGATTCGACGAGTTATTGCTCGTGTTTTCAAGTTTGCAACAATATGTAAAATGTAAAATTTGTAACAAAGTTGTTTCATTTAGCAGATATGGTGATATGGTTTTAAGATTTGTGTTAAGTGTCAATGTGGTGAAAAATATATAAATAGTAGTCCATCCCAGTGAACCAAAACTACCGTTTTTTAATTCATTTATGAACCTTTTCGGGTAGAAACGTTCATTTTCGGCACTCATAAATGAACCCTTCTTATAGCATTCGTCGGACTAAAATGCCTCTCAAAAACGAACCTTATTTTGTTCGCAAATGAGTTAAAAAAAGAACCATAAAAGTTATTTTTCGGCACTCGGAAATTAACCATTTTTGAATCAATCACCGGGCGAAAACGCCTCTCAGAAACAAACTGTTTTTTCTTCGGAACTGAGTTCAAAAATGAACAATACAAAAGTTCTTTTTCGGGTCTCGAAACCGAAACGAAATTGAACTCTTTTTGTATCAATCTTTGGACTGAATTGCCTCTCAAAAACAAACCTTTTTTTGTTCAATAATGAGTTAAAAAAAAGAACCTTTTTGAATTATAAATTTTATTATTGTATAATACTATTTATAATTACATATCGATATTTTGTTAAAGAAGAAATGATTATTACTAAAATTAGAGATCATATTAATCATTGGGTTAATAGGATTAATATACCTGGGCTGGAATTCACGCATTGTGTTTTTCATGATATTGATGTTTCAAAGGGGAAAAGGCGTGATTGTTTTCCAATTTGACAAACTTCCAAATTATATATGAAATATCAAAATAGTTAAGTTATGGATTGGGGAATTTATTTGATTACATTTTTGCATGGAATGTTTTCGTGGTTTTCATTCTATTTGGACATGATTTTAATTTTTCATAGAAATGTTGAAAATGTTCATACGTGTAGCAGTACATCCATCTCGCACTGGTAAAAATGTTCATATGACGTTTGTACGAAGGTTAACATTTTCATTTTAAGTTCCTTTATTTACCTGATTTTAGAATATAAAAAGTAACATTTATGATTCATTTGTGAACTCATTTATGAACAAAAAATGGTTTATTTACAAGGAAGTCTTACCTACTGAAATGATACAAAAATGATTCATTTTCGATTCAAAATAAGTTTTTAATGAATTTCGCAAAATATGCACAATTTTTCTTTATGGGAAAAGCTTTCACGAATTTAATCTTTTATAACAAGCACTTTTAAGCGACAAAATAAAAAAGAAGAAATTAAAAAAAAAAATTCTAGCCAAAAACGTTCGCAAAACACTCACCTTACTCAAAACCTTCGCTTATGGTTCAGTGGGATATATTGGAAATGGGTTTGAAATAGCTCGATGATTTGTATTTGTTATGCGTCTAATAGGTATTTGTTTTCAGGGT
This sequence comes from Coremacera marginata, assembly GCA_914767935.1. NCBI lineage: Eukaryota > Metazoa > Arthropoda > Insecta > Diptera > Sciomyzidae > Coremacera > Coremacera marginata. The sequence continues at coordinate 143,869,183 of OU612047.1, forward strand.
ATAAACATTTTTTGTGGTTACATGGATGTATGTCGTGGACTTTATACTAAAACATATTTCAAAATAGTACACAATATGAATATTGCAGTGCCAACTGTTTTTGACATAGTAAGAACTAAAGTAATCGATGAAGAAAAGAAATTGAATTCTGAAGCAGGAAATCCTGAAAAAGAATTGATAGTTTCGAGTGATGGTTCATGGGCCAAAATAGGCTTCAGCTCTCTTATTGGTATATTATCGGGGAAAGTTGTAGATGTGAAAATAAGATCAAGTTTTTGTAAAAATTGCTCACTTTGGAAAGGTAAAAAAAAGGAGTAGAATATCAAGCTTGGTACGAACAGCATCAAGAATATTGTAGTGCTAATCGTCAAGGAATTAGTGGTAAGATGGAAGTTGATGGTATAGTTTAGATGTTTTTACAATATGTTGAAAAATTTGGAGTGCATTATAGCCATTATATTGGTGATGGCGTAATGTTGCTAGATGTTTCATCATATGGAACAAAATTTCATATTAAAAAACTTGAGTGTATTTTGCACGTCAAAAAACGTATGTTCAAGCGCGCAAGTTATGCAAAAAAAAAAAAAAATCTAGCTCAGTTAAGAAAAGTTTCTAAAAAAAAAGTTTAGCTTAAAAAAAAAAAATTCTAAAGAAAGTAAAAAAAAATGTTAAAAACGCATAAAAAATGAAGAAACATCCAACTTATAAGACTACAAAAGTGCCTTCAAAAATTATAAAATCCAAAGCTCCAAAAACTCAGGATTTTACAATTAAATCAATAAAGGAGTTATTCACATATTATGGACTAGCGATTCGCAGTAATATTAATTCTGTTGATGACATGCGAAAATAAATTTTGGGCGACATTTTATCATAAAATGTCAACAGACGAAAAACCACAGCATTCATTTTGTTCTTCGGGACTGGCTTCCTGAACGTGAAGCAAAAAAAAAAAATCTTCAGAGCTTTAAGCTTTCTCCCGCCCTTGCTCAAGATATTAAAGACATTTGAAAGCCTATTTATGAAGATCTAACAAAAGACGACCTACTAGGAAGATATCTTGGGGGACAAACTCAAAATAATAATGAGTGTTTTAACAGCACTGTCTGGAATAGCGTTGTTCTCCTAAACACATTTTTTCGGGGAAAGAAATTGTTGAAGTTGCAACCTAATTATCAGCCTGTGTATTTAATGAAGTATCTCAGACAATTGTAGAAAGTATGGAGATTTTAGGGGATTCAGATCGGCAGAGTTTTTTTCGTTCACAAAAAAGCGATGTGATGCGCATTAAAAAGTTGACAAACATACTACAAATTCTGCAAAAGAGGCCAGAATCAAAAGAAGAAGTGATAGGTATGACGAAACTGATTTTTTGGAACAGGTAGAAGGCCTTCTTAATGGCGCAGGCATCGCTGATTTTATAAAAAAAATCTTTCAACGAATTTTTCTCGAAACTACATTTTTATACCTGGTTACCATCATTACTCAAAATTATCTTGTCCGATTATCTCCAAAATTTTAACAGCATACTTTTCACATGTGTAGTTGCCGTGTGAACTAAATGTTGCAGTTTGCAGAAAATCCAGAAAAAATGCGTTTTGTACGATTTCTTTTTCAAATCTGCCTAATATTTTTTTTTAACAAAATTTAAAAATTTTAGTTCACATGATAACCATACTCATATTATATATTTTTTTTTTTTTTCTACGTGCTGCCAAACTTTAGTTATTATGGTAACCATCAGCTCTTTCCTATATCGACACGTCAACTTCTAATTAAAGTTTCATACATAATAAATGTAAAAAACCTCAAAAAATTTTTTTTCATTCAAGCTTATCGGCAATAAAATTTCCCATAGAACTTTTTTCCTTTCCCTAAATAGGCATCGTTAACAACGTTCGAAAAGGAAACATTTTTCCAAAGGAAAATAATACCTATCGTGAATAAAATTACTAGTGAAAAATTGAATTGATTTTACGTTTATTTTTCCCTACTTACTCTTAAGAGGAATTTCTATTGCAAAGTGCTAAATATAAGAAATTAACACAAAAGCACTTATTTCGCAATAAGATGAATTTATAATTCATAGAGTACTAGTAAAGAATATCTATGACGAAACTTTTCTTTGGATTCCCGTATATAAGCGCTTTTGAAGACGGAACCTTCTTTAGGGTGTGGGTGTGGCTATAATCGTTTTCACCAAAACTACATATGAGATAAATATATTGACCCCTTATGGATAGATCAGATATGGCTTAATAGTCTGAAGGGATGATGTTGGTCAAGAATTTTTTACTTTTTTCTATTTCTGCCTCGCTTCAATATGGACGTTACGTTGTAATAAAAATCTTTTATCCCCTGCAGTAGAAAAATGCGTGTTATATATATATATAGGGATATTGCTCCGAGTTCCTCAAACTAGACACAAAAGTGGTAAAAACTGCGTCAACAACGTAAATAAGCAGTGTAACGTGACGGAAATAAAAAAGTTTTTCACAGAATATATATATATTTTTTTAAAATAGTGCATCTAGATACTATCACTGCCCGCAGTTGTTTCACTACTTTACAGTCACTGTACAATGTCTAGAAGTCAATGGAAGAGGCGATAACGAAGGAAAAATTAATCCAGTATCCGGTGATGGTAGACCCACTATAACTCTCTTTGAAGAATCAAGCGTTGGAAAAACTGATGTCATTGGATATTTATAACTGGTTACAGCATATAACAATAGCCAAAAGCGAATTACTGTTCTGCTCTCAATCAAGAAACATTTAATAAAATGTTTTTATCAACTCTCAAGACTATTCCATTTGCTATTATTTTAATAATATTACTATCATAATTAAAAACTTGACAACAGAAGAAGTGGATGTTTTTTGTAAATTTGTTCTTTTTTCATTAAAAATCTGTGATATAAATGTTAAATGTCGTTCTTAAATACTAAATGTTTTAATTCTTAAAATGTTTTAATTGTTTAAATTTTTTCCCTGAGGATGATTGCCGACGGCAAACGAAATATCGGAAATTAAAATTAACTAGTAAGGAATGGAGCTTCGGCAGGGTACCGAAGCTAAAATACCCCCCGCGGCCATATTGAAGTATATTTGAAGTCTTTAGCTACGACATACACGATGATATTCAGTTTTATATATTCAAAAGTTTTCCAATTTTGATGACGTCACTTTGTATGGGAGGTAGGCGCGATTTTGATCCACTTTTGTCATATATCATAGGGATGGTTGATATTATATATCAAAGCCAATGTGCAAAGTTTCAAGACATTTCATTAATTTATGTGGATTTTGAAGAGATTTTAAGTTTAAAATAAAGCCATTTTGTATGGGAAGTGGGCGTGGTTCATCATGCAGATGGTTTATATTAAATATCAAAGCTGATGTGCAAAATTTTAAAACATTTCTTTAATTTCTGCAGATTTTGAAGAGATTTTACGTTTAAAATAAAGCCAATTTGTATGGGAGGTAGGCGTGGTTTCCATCCGATTATTTCAAATATTATAGCCAGGATTAAGACTGAAGAGCAAAGCTTACATGCCAAATATCAAGGCATTTCTTTAATTTTGTGGATTTCAAAGACATTTTACGGTTAATATAAAGTCACTTTGTATGGGAGGTAGGCGTGGTTTCCATCCGATTTGGCCCATTCTCGAACTTGATCTTCCTTTTTTAAAAATAAACTAATATTTTGAATTTCATCGCGATAGCTTTAAAATTGCGGCCGTAATCGTGGCGACAGACGGACAGACAGACGGACACACGGAAATCGACTCAGGAGATGATGCTGATCAAAAATATATATATTTTTCTATACCTGCCACGCCTACTTCTTGGAGTTACAAACGGAATGACAAAGTTAATATACCCCTTACGCATTACGCGTTGGGGTATAAAAATTAAAACCACAAAAGTTTTTCATTTTTAATATTTTGCACCTTGAGCCCGCAGAATTCAGCAAATAAATATTACTATCATTTTATATAATTTATTTTCCCCATTGACTGTCTATATTCGAGCATAGCTTCGAATTTAAAATTATTTCGGTAGCAGAAAAAGTTCACGCTACTGAAATTTGTGTCTTGGGAAGAAAATAGTTAGAGGGTACATTTTTTGTCGGAACTCCCGATGGGCCTGATTATTTCTTACCGTTTTCCTGTAAAAAATTGTAAATTTTCACTCGAATACCGAGTGCGCTACATAACAACATGCCTTAAGGTTGAAAATACGTTTTTTATTGTAAAGTAAAAATATGTAAATTTATCGCTTTTTCTAATCGATAAAGCGCAATATCCTGTATGCAAATTTTTGTCTTGATATACATATTTTCCGTATTATATTCGATAACTTGTTTTCTTGGCAAATATAAAAGTTTTTTTTGCTTTTTTTTTACTAAATAATCATTTCTAATTAAACTGCATTTGAACTTTTCGTTAAGATTCTTAAGTTTTGCAGCAATCAAAAATTTTATGCTGTATGTAGACTTTTGTTGGCCACTGTATATTATCGTCTATACATATGTTAACACGCATGCTTATGAGCATAACAAACGAAGTGACAAAGTAAATATCCTTTGCACCAGGGATGATATTGACTTAGTTGGAAAAGGGCCAGAATTCAAACAAAAATTGGGCCAATTTGACGTTTATAGGGCTTTTAGCTTTAAAAAGTGGCAATTCAATATTGAATACTTTCTATTTGGTCACATGGTCATGCCATGGTCTTACAAATAGCACACTTTTTAATAATCTCAACAAGTCCAGTTTCGAAAAAGATCGAAATTTCGAATTAACAGTTTGGGGAAATCTAAAAATTTTCAAATTTTTTCGTGTCTTATGTCGCCGAACATGCGAAATTATGTAATTTTGACAATATTTGTGTCAATATTTGTGTCAAAATTGTTTGAAGCCAAAAAATGGCGTATTTCTATAGTAGTGTATTTCTGCAAAAAAATTTTTAGCCAAAAATTGTAAAGCATTTCCACATAAGACCGCAAATCAGTTATATTCGCCTTTCAATAGTCGTAGAATGTCTGAAATGAATGAACAATTTAATGTAGACTCTTCTCCGTTAAGACTTGTAAGAAGACGAATCAAGCGGAACGAAATTGAGTAGAAACAATTCACTCCTGTCAAAAAATATATTGAGGCATGGCTGCATTTAACAAAAAATAGTTTAATAAATGACCACAATTTTAGAATAAAGTAATTTGCCAAAAAAAAATCAAGTCAAATTACATCTGAAAAGATGACAAAACAATCGCCAAGAAATAAGTTTGAAATTTGCAACCAAAACTTCATCAGGGTGTAGAGAGATGGTACCGGCCTGATTTTCTTAGCGTTGATGATGAATTGATAACAAAATGGATTAATTTGTATGTGTATTAAGGCGTTGTCAGGACTACGATGGAGGCTTAAGGGCTCGCTCTTTTCATATAACTTGGAAAACAAACTAAATTTGTTGTTGAGATTACTAAAGAGTATGCTTTTTATGTGACCATGGCTGTATATAACGGAACTCATTTTAATGAAAAAAAAAACGAAATGGCCATCTCAACCCTTAAAGGACTTTGACCGAGCTTCTTATGATCAATTGTGTTGTGTATGATGTGAAATATTTGCACACAAATGATCGAACTGGACCTACATGTTTTACGCCGACTCCGAACGGCTTATGCTATCAAGAAGCTTTTCGTGGCAGTTTTTACTCTCTGGTGTTTGCCATTGTCTGCAGAGAGGTGATGGCCAAACAGAATAATTAATTAAACTGAAAAATTTTCTGTGTCAGATGGAGGATTCGAACCTGGGTTCTCTGGCGTAAGAGTCACACACTTTACCCACTACGCCACGGCCGCCATTCATTTTAATGAGAACATTTAAAAAGGCGATAAGAAATATAGACTAAACAAAAATATCCCAAAATTTCTCCATACAAAATTCGGTTAATTTTCGTTTAGAAACCGACAAAAAATATATGCGGTTTAGCACGGTTTTTTGCGGAATTACAATTTAGTCCTAATTTTTTAGGGCTAAATTTTACTTTTTGTTTTTAAGTGATAGTCCACATTGAGTACTGGTGAAAATTATAACTATTACTATCACTCGATCATTGCTTTTAAAAAAATTTAAAGTTTTTAATTAAAATCGGTCCCCGTCCCGCTGTAGTCATACCATTTGTTAATTATTAATAAATGATATTTATTTCTTTCTCTAGATTTTTCATTTATTTAATAAATTCAAGAGAGCTTATTCTTGTCAAGCACTCCGACACCGCAAGATAGCATTTTAAACAATTTTTCCAAAATTTTGGGCATATTTTCGTTTTTTGGGTGGTTTTTTTTTTACATTTTTCTTTAATTGCTTTTTGGGTAATTTTTCGTTTTAGTGATTTTTAATTTTATATTTTGTGCGATTTTTCTGTGCATGATATTTCCTACCTCCATTTTTCTCCAAACCTCCAAATTTAAAACTTTGTAGATCGATGTCATAGTACACAAATGTTGTCAACAGACATCAACCATTAAACTTTTCTTTCTAAAGGGCCTAACACGACTAAAAAGGGCCTCGGGGCTTTTACAATTAAAAAGGGCGCAAAAAAGCCCTAAAAGCCCCCAAATATCATCCCTGCTTTGCACCTTTATGCATTACGCCAGGGGGTTTATAAATATGTGTTAAAAGCTAGCCGCTCATTATGTGACCTCCTCTTTGAGAATTTTAAGTGCATTATTATTTTTTTCAGAATTAACTACAACAGAATCACTTATGCATTTTGAAACATTACTTTGTGTATTTTTTCATTTAATTTTCACCCATCTTCACCGAGTTAATAAATAAAACTGAATAAGTTATAATTGCACATCACAGTGATGCTGCTGCGATAACGGTACTTTACTTTACAGAGAACAGCAAAGCGCGTGGTAGAACATGTATGCGTGTGCAGAGCTTTGTTGTTGTTATTGTCTGATTGTGAACTTTTTTTTAGTTTTATTCTTCGATCTGAATGCTTCGATCTGAGCACCAGTGTTGCAGGTCAGTGCTTTTGCACTAAATTTAGTAATTTTTGATATAATAGCAGTATTTTGCTAACTAGTGCTTTAAGCAACTACTTAGAGATGAGCGTGCAAAATAATAAATACCACAATGAAAAAATAGTTTAAAATATAACAACTTATATAAATAATGTTATATTATTTATAATCGTTTTACTTTAGTATGCGCTCCTGGATAACAATAAAGATAAAATTAAAAAGGTTTTCCTCAAATAAAGTCCTCACATAAAACTCCTACAAGTTACAATTTGCAATTAAAAAATTTTTAATTATCTGTGATGCTTTTTTTTTTTATTTTGTCTCACTTTGCGCTCTTTAACTGTCATTATCAAAAATTAAATTTTTTGCTTGTGACTGTTAAATTTGTTTTCACCAACATCGACATAATTCGGCGCATTTTTGCTACTCATACCATAACAATTGCAAAGTCACTTCGAATTAAAGTTAAAATGCTTAACAGCTTTCTACCAAATCTAAAAACTGGGTTAATTTTTTGCTATTTTTAATATTTTTCATCACCAACTTCAAATTGTAAACAAGTTTAACCGTTTTTTTCGATCACAATGACAGCGCGTGTGGCTGTCAATAAAATTAGATGGTCGCATGTTCAAGCTTTGGTAAATTATTTTGCTATTGTTGTACTGGTATATTTTTGTTGTTGTTTTTTTTTATTTGCTTAAAATTATTAAGTGTGCAGTTAAACGTTTTTTAAGAACCAATATTATTGACTATTCAGTTCGTATTGTAAATGTCTAAAAAGAAAAGCAAAACTTAAAACAAAAACTTTTTTAAGGTACTTAAAATGATCTAAATATGCATAATTGTTGTTGCTAGTTATTGTGTTTGTTGTCGAAAGTGTGGGCCTTATTTTGCATACTCATGCATTACTTTTCATACTGTTACGCATACAAATATCGTGATTGAATGCCTGACTGACTGACTGACTGACTGACTGACTGACTGCCTACTTGATTGATGGATGACTTTAATTTAAACACGACAACAGCAACACCAACAGCAGCAACAACACCAACAACACTTGCAACTACAACACCTACTAATATAAGCCAGTAGCAGAAATAATGTCATATTTTGCGAACATGTCATTTTTTCCGCTAACGTATGCAACAGTTGTAACAATAACAGTAAAAAAACCACACCATGTCTGCAAGCAAGCAATGCATGCCAACCAAGACGACAAAAGCAACCCAATAGGAATTTCATCACGATGTTCTTAATTTTAATTGACAAATTGTTGCTTACAACAACAATATAAACACAATATAATATAATACAATATACAATACAATACAATATAAACACAATAACACAATAATAACAATAACGCATGCTTAAAAGTAGAATACTCGACTTTTAAAGTAAGTTTTTTATATTACTAAAAAAAAAACTTACTATGGAGGGTATTCACGGTGTGGTTTTTTAAAAAATATATTTAAAAAAAAAATATGCAATTTCCAAATTTCGAGCTCGTAGAGTTGATGATTATTACTGAGTAAACTTAAGTATGGGTTTCATCGTAAAAACACTACATTTTTTGAGAGTTTTGCTCTGATTGACTTTAAATATTAGGACAATATTCTTCTAATGTTTATCTATAAAAAAAAGACAAAAAATATATCGATTTTTTAAAAGTGTAAGCCCTTACCTCCCCCCCTAAATAAGATTGATGATTACATTATTGGGTTATATTTAGGTTCATATACAGTGAATCAAAAAGTTTAGGTACACTTAACTTTTTTGCAAAAAAATGTGAAAATAATTTTTATTTTAAATTACATACATTAACTTTTGGGATGTAGTGTAAATAGAGAATATTGTGAATTTAGTTTCAGTGATTTCATCTCTCTCACTGTTGTGAGCAGCGGAATAACCGTCGTAAACGAGAGAGAGAGAGAGAGAGAGAGAGCGTAAATAGTCAAAAAATTTAAGTACGTTTTACTTTCTTCGTTTTTTTTTTTGCAAAGCTTACGGTTATTTCGGTTATTAATGAGATCTTCATATTTGAGAGCCTTTCGAAGCAAATTGCACCCATACCTTTTACTAGTTTTGCGTGAATGGTGGTGAAGTTTTTGATGGGCCGCGGATGTGAAATATCAGTCGATTTGCGTAAAGTGATTATAAAATTGTATTTAGAATAGAAATCTTTGCGTGAAATTGGCAGAGTTATCGGTAAATCACATTCCAGCGTGCAAGGAATAATTAATTCTTATATTAACTCTGGCAATATTCGTTCAAAACCGCGATCCGGTCGTCCAAAAAAATTCTCGCAGAGAGACGAGCGCCGAATCCTGGATTCATTAAGGGCTAATCCCAGGAAATCTGCTGTCAAAATTAAGGAAGTGGTGCTACAAAGGTGCAACCACAAACTGTTCGAAATGTACTCCATAAGGCTGGGTACACCGCGAAAAGCCTTTAATATCTAAAGTAAATAAAAAAAAGAGGTTGGCCTTTGCTGAAAATTATTTCAGCAAACCCGAATCGTTTTGGAGCAACGTAATAATTAGTGATGAGTCTAAATATAACTTGTTTGGTCCAGATGGAAGCGTAAAAGTTTGGAGAAAAGCAAATGAGGAGATGAAAATGAAAAATTTGGTGCCTACAGTTTAACACGGTGGCCGTAACAGCATGGTTTGGGGCTGTATGGCAGAAGCTGTAAGCTGAGGTCAGCACCTCTACCTGTAATTCTTGAGACGAGTGCGACTCAGTTGGGTTTTCCAAAAAATTGGTTCTTGTTTCAACAAGACAATGACCCGAAACATACGTCATATTTGGTCAAAGAGTGGCTTCTTTATAACTGCAAACAACTCCATACACCATCACAGTCCACGGATCTTAATCACATCGAGCACATCTGGGATCTGCTAGAAAAAATAATACGTAAGCACACAATTACTTCTAAGGAATCCCTAAAGCACACTTTATCGACTGAGTGGATGAAAATGACACAAAATGATACCGGAGTGTTAGTAAAGAGCATGCGTCGACGCTTAAAAGCAGTTATCGATGCCGGGGGAGGGGCAACAAAATACTAATAATATTTCAATTAAAAGAATTTTTAGAATTATTTAATATTTTAAGTTAAGTGTACGTAAACTTTTTGGCGTGAACTCATGACTTTTTTTTTCGTTCCTTTGTTACTGTTCCTACATTTTAAGTTGTTAACCCATGAAAAGACTTATTTTGTGTTCCTTAAACTCTAAGCATACCTGATTTGAATAATAAATGTTTTTTTTTAAGTTATATAATGGAGTTTTTATTGATAATTTTCTAAAATTTGGGGTGTACTTCAACTTTTTTGACTCACTGTATAGGATTTGGAGTCATATGGAAAATAAAAGTTATCATTCATTTATACCAGCCACTTATCACATGGTTAAAAATTAATTGCGAAAATTGCTTCTTTGGCAGGTAGGTGCCCAGAAAGAACCCCCAGGAGCGCGGCAGATAGGGGAGAAATGTTGAAGAACAATAAATTATAGGACCAGCTCATAAGCTGGATCCCCCTAGGGGTCAGTTTGAAAGCGATATGAACTACAATCAACATTTCTAGTGGTTTTTGTTTTCAATAGGGATCAATTTGGGAGATCAATGAACTATGATAGATAGTTTTTTAGATTTTTGTATGGGGGAACCCCCCTCCCCCCGCAATAGGATGGGAGATAGGAGACACATAATAGGAACAGCTCATATATTTCATCCCTCTAGGCGTCTATTCGGGAGAAAAATTATCTATAATCGACAATTTTTGTGTTTTTTGTGTGGGGACCCACAGAAGGGTAGCCGATAGGGGTTAGGGGAACTATAATCTACAACGCTTATGATTTTTGTATGGGGACCCTCAGAATGGTGGCAGATAGGGTTTATGTGAGCACAGAAGAACAACTTATAGGACCAGCTCATGTATTTCATCCCTTTGTATTTTTTGTATTTTATCGTATGGGGAGCCTCAGAAAGATGGCAGATAGGGGGTAAGAGTGTTGAGAAGAAATGTTCAAGGACAAATAATAATAAGACCAGTTCATATACTTCATCCCTCTACGGTTCAATTTGGATGAGATATAAACTTAAATCGACAGTTTTTTTGTTTTTTGTATGGGGACCCCCAGAAAGGTTATCTGTCACCTTTAGTGGGTAGATGTGTGTCGGAAAAAATAGTGAAGGGAATATTTGACCCCTCTAGGTACCAATTCGGGAGAGATATGAAATATAATCGAAAATTTTTGTGGGGGGACCCCAGAAAGGTGCCACATAGGGGGTAGGAGTGTTCAGAAGAAATGTTCAAGCATAAAAAATAATAAGACCAGTTAATTTATTCCACCCCTCTAGGGGTCACTTCGAGAGAAATATGAACTATAATCGACAGTTTTTGTGTTATTTGTATGGGGACCAGCAGTAAGGTGGTAGATATGGGGTGTGTGTGTGTTCAAAAGAAATGTTGAAGTGCAAAAAGTTATAGGATCAGATCATATATGGGTAAATCCCAGCGTGTCGGACGTTTCATTCGGACGCTTCCTTTGAAAATTTTTCATATGATCCAGAGATATATTTAGGATAGGTGTATAATATCGAAAAACTATATATTTGTATAATAAAAACAAAATAAAACAATTTTTGTTTAACTTAATTTTATAGCAAAATATTTTATTTTAAACATGCGTTCGGACGTTTCACGAAACGGAAATCATTTTGTTAAGTTCATACTATGCCTACAATACAATATTTTTTATAAATTTAACAATCTTTCAGAAAAGTCATTCAGTAACTTTATGAAGGTCATACACCGAGAAAAAACAATAGGTAAATCACCTAAGTCGGCTTGGGAAAGAGAATTGTATGGGAATTATAAACTTATGCTTATTCACCTAATCAATTTATTGTTTAATACATTGCTTTGAAAGCACGTACTTCGATACCTTGCCAAAATAAGAATATTTGATTCACCTAAGCCCAAAATCGAAAAATACAAAATTAAAAAACAACTAGCATGGATGACTTAAGCATAGTTTTGAGCTATTTTCTGCTATTTGCTTTGTAAGCACATACTTCGATACCCTGCAAAAAAAAATATTTTATTCATAGATGTTAACAGATGCAGTATGTCGCAGTATTCTGTTGATAGCTGCAGCATAGCTTCAGTTGTAATTAATATTGAATAAATTAATCAGCGTAACGAAGGAGTTTGGCACAATTCGTAGTGTAGTGACTTCATACACAGTGGTATCGGTTGATGTGGGTTCGAATCTCAACGGCATGCTAAGGTAAAATTTTTGTATTTGATATTTAATTTATTTAATATAATGTTCTTGTTATAATATACGTCAAGCAGCAAGAAAAGCCGAAAAGTCATTATTTTCTAAGAAAGACGATGTCGATAAAAGAGTTGCCGATTTCAGTCAAGCAAAACACAGAACGAGAGGCGGCAGTTTAAAAAAAAAAGGATAATAAAAAAAATCAAAACCCGAAAAGTTTTATTTTTGAAATTCAATTTTTTTTTTTTAAGTAGTGTATAAAAAATTACCAAGTACTTGGTTATTTTTTCACCCAACAAAAATTGGCAAGTCAACATGTAAAACTTAGGCGTTTTGATAAAGTACTTGGGTGGCTGAAAACTGCCAAAGCCATCTTATAAATTATACTAGGTTTTTTTTTCAATTTAACATAAGCTTTTTTTCTTGCTGTAGTGAGGTCATAGTAAATTATTTCTTTTGTTGGACCATGTTGGACCATAATGAAGTACCTAAGTAATTAAGTAACTAAGAAATTAATAAACACATCTAATATGTTGTTCTTTCCTTGGCCCAATCATTTCATTATTACCTTTAGCCAATACCTTCCATTTTTAATAATGAAAAAAAATATTTACGAAACACTTACTAAACAATTACTAAAATGAAAAACTACATTTGTGAAACACTGCAAGGGATTTGATCACCATAATAAATGAATTAATGTATAAATTGCTTAAATAAATAAAATTTAAATGTTTCTTCAAGATAATATTCTAAAAATATATGTTTTTAATAACTTTTTATTTGTCGCCTGTGGTTGACCATTTTTGGAATTTGCCCATATTTGAGATTTGAGATTTTATTATTCGAATCTTTAATGATTTATTCCCGTACCTATGATACTAAGTGAATATTTCTCCTATAGTCTTGATTTTGACACTTTGGCAATTTTTGAAAACATTTTTTTTTTGTTTTATTTCTCTTATTAATTTTGAATTTACTGATAAAAATTAACGCAGTTATACGAGTATAAAATGTTCAACATTATTGATTTTCTACTTTTGCGAACAATCATCAAATTCGTGTAAGAAAATTCCATTCAATAACTGGGTGATGGTGAGTGCTGCAAAATGTAATTTTTACTGTTATTGTTGTTGTAATCGTTATGCAAATCTTGCCATAACAACTTCTTATTCATGCTCTTGTTAAAAGTTCAAGCTACACGAGTTTACTTCACTTATGTGCGCAATTTTTTATTTTTTTTTTTTACCACACCTCAACCACTTCTTTTTGCTTTATAAATTCCAAGTAATTGGTGTCTTAGCTGTTGTATTTTTTATATACTTGTATATATATATTTTTTTTTTTTTATTTTTGACATGCACTGAATTTTAATTGCTCGCAAGATTGAAACATTTGATAAAAATTATTGAGTGAAAATAAAAGAAGTGGGGGAACATTGCGCCGTTTGATCTTTAAGCAAAAAAAAAAAAAAAAATAAAGAGTGGGAAAGTTTCGAAAGGTGACAACAAAGTAAAAACTTTTTAATATGATTTTATTTTTACAGTTTTTTTAACTGTCTGCTCAAGTACTTAAATATGTACTTAAATATGTACTTTTGTTACATATGTAACAAAAACTAAAAGTAGAAGGATGGACGCTGGGAATTTATACTGATTTTCTTTTGAGATAAGACCCGTAGCCAAGGAGCCCCGTATAGAGTCCAGGAAGCATGAAAAAAATTATACAAATATAATTTTTAACATGAAAACTTGATATTTTATTAAAATTAAGATTGCACAAAATTTTCTCCATACTTTTTTTTTATATTTTTTTGTATAAAATTTAACTTTTTTAAACTCTTTTTTTGAAAAAATGTAACAAAATATTTGAAAAATAAGTTGGCCTTTTTTAGGTATGAGCAACTAACTGTGACAAGCAAATTGCAAAAACAATTTTTTTTCTTTAAATTCGTTTTCAATACCTTTCCAACGGTACTTTACTCATTAAAATCGGATAATGGTTCACCGAGTTATGATTTATTTAAAATAACCACATCTTCACGATTATCACTTTTCAAAAGGCAATTTATAATTCTCAATTTGTACCATTTTTCAAAAAATTATAGGGAACAATTTAAAATGTAGTTCTCAAAATTCGTTAAAAATATCAATGAACCCTGCTGATCTCTCTTTTTGGTTATTAAAAAAAAATGGTGCATTCAAAAATAATTTTAAAAGTAAACGTTTTGGTTTGGAAAAATTCTTATATCACTATTTTTAATTTTTTTCTAATTTTTTTTTTATTTTTATTTTTATTTTTTTTTTATTTTTTTTTTTTTTTTCGGTGGTACTTACAAATTTTTTTGATCTAAATGGAAAATCCTGGCTACGGGCCTGCTTGAGATACTTCAGTTAAATAAGCAAAAATTGTTAAAACTTGAGTTTTTGTTAATCTTACTCAGCTTATCTAAGGCAGTTCGCTTTTATATCACAAGAGAGTTTCTTGTTATTGTAACTTACCTGAAAAGAAGAGAGAAAAAATGTATAGTTTAGTCAAATTTTTATTAAATTAAAAGCTTTATATTGGATAAAGCATAAAATATAAGAAATTAAAAAATGAATAAATTTGAATCAACCAGCTCTATATATGCAAACGTATTGAAAGTTTCGCGATTGAATTCATAATTTCTTCTATGTTAAATTATATTTTAACTTTAAAGATACAATTTTTAATCTTTCGTTGGTTGCAATCAACATATATTTACTTTGTTATGTGTCTAAAATTCTAATAATTTTTCACTTATCAAGACTAACTCTTTTCGGTCAACGTAGTTTTTCTGAAAAAAAACACAACAACAACAACATCCTGTTTAGTGCAGAGTTATAAAATATTGCATTCATGCCAAAGAATTAATTCAAGTCATACAATCATTTTTTAATTTCATGACTTGAAGTTTTTGAATCAGCAATCATTTTGAAGTCATATGCCTTTTAAATAAATTGGTGTAAATTTCTGTGTTGTAGTCATTTGATTCATTCACTACGATTGAAGTCGCGCTTACTTGGACTCATTGATTACATTCAATTCTAATCAATTTGCAGTCAGTTGAAATCATGTTTTAAATTAATGAAATTATGAGATCAATTGGAATATTCATTGTGAACATCATTAAAGTCAATTGAAGTCTTTTGATTGCACTCAAAAATGTTTGAAGTCATTTTGTAGGCAGACTAAATGTTTGTTTAATCAAGCAAAATTAGGACTTGAAAGTAAAAGTAGAATCAAGTTTTTTAGTGAAAAAAAAACAACCAACAGAAGAACACCCTGTCTAGAGCAGTGTTGCAAAAAATTGCATTCATGCAATAAAAAATTGGCACTGAATGCCAAAGAAATAATTCAAGTCATTCAAACATTTTTTGGTCATCAGCAATCATTTTGAAGTCATGACTTGGAAATCAATTGGTGAAAATGTCTGTGTTGTGGTCTTTTGATTCATTCACTACGATTGAAGTAGCGCTTTCTTGAAGTCATTGATTACATTCAGTTCTGATCAAGTTGAAGTCAATGATATCACTAGCAGTCAGTTAAATTCATGTTTTAATTCGCTGAAATTAAGAAATAATTTCAAGTCAATTGAAGTCTTTTGATTGCACTCTAAAATGTTTGAAGCCATTTTGCATATAGAATAAAGTTTTGTTTAAGCAAACAAAATAAGACTTTGAAAGTAAAGGTAGAACCAATATTTTTGTGTTTTGGCGGAACACTAGCCCAGAGGAAATAGGAAATAGTTACAAATTCAAAATTTGTTCGCTATCACGATAAAGGAATCTAAAACGACTGCTTTTTTCACTCAAATTAAAAATACAAAAGTATATAGAAAGGTTTTAATTTTAAAGAAGCAAAACTATAAAAAAATTGTTTAGAAAATTTGAAAACAAAAAATCATCTCTTTAATTTTTTCATCTTTTTTAATTTGCTTACGGCTTCAATGATTTCCCTTGTCCATGATTTAATTTATATTGAAAGATTTCAGCAATTTGACTTCAAGGACTTCAAATTGACTTCAAAGACTTCAACAAAGACTTAGGTCATTGCAATCTTTTCAAAATAATTATGGAATGCAATTCATTTACTTTTGCAGTCATGACTGCAATTTCAATTTTAATGAAATCAGCAATGAGTTCAATCTTTTTTTTTTAATGCATTCAATAACTTGAAATTTATTTCAGGACTTTTTGTGTTGAAGTCATTGCAATATAAAATGATTTAAAGAATGCAATCATAACTTGAATGTCGTTGGCCCCTAATAGTAAGGAAATTCTAAGTCAAATCCATCCAAGTTAAGTTTAAACTTTTAGCCTATCATTGAATGAAAGCTAAAGTCGAGTTTAAGAAAGATTCGACTTAGAATTTCTTTATAACTAAGCGCCATTGGCCTTGAAGTCACTGATTGCAATACAAAATTAGTGCTATATTTTAAAAATCTGCTATATAGAGTAAACACACATAGCAGACTACACAGTTGTTTCGTTGGTCGCTACACCAACTCATCAGTAGTCTTGCGTGATTATCACTGTGATCCACTAGCTGTACGTGTTTTATCAGAAAATTTTATTTATTTCTAAATAATTGTGAACTTTTCCATATGTTATGTTATATATACTATGTGCTTATAACTCTTATCATTTTTGAACTATGTAGACTCACATTTTTTGAGTTTTAGGTCGAAGGTTGTTTTTCTGATTAAATTTACCAATTTACAAAACCTAAGATACAAATTTTTCAACTTATCAGTTCACTTCTTCAACTATTTACTTATTTGGTAAAAAAAAAAGAAATGATTTATTAAAGAAATAAAATGAAGAATTTTTCAACTTGTAAGGAACTTTTTTAACTATTTAAATTGAGTTTTTCATCTTTATTTGGTTAAAAAAAAAATATATAGTTTCTTCAACCTTAGGAACGATTTTTTGAACTTGTAATTTCACTTTTTCAACTATTTAAAGCGAGTTTTTCATCTTTCTTCAGTTGTACAATTATTTCAACCTAAGGAACGAATTTGTCATCTTTTTAGTTCTACTTTTGAATTATTAAGGTTAAGTTTTTAGTATTCGAACAAATTTTTCTACTGTTTAAGTTTACACATTCATCTATTCAGGTTGAGTTTTTCGTCTTTTTAGTTTTAAAATTAATTTATTTTAAAGCATTTGATAAAGAAATAATATAGCTGTTATGAATTCTGAAGTAGCTAGAGTCGGCAAATCAGACGCGATTTACTTTTATAACTTTTTTATCAATTTATGCGTTATTGAATGTATAAAATGGTATATTTTAATGTTTGTACATAATATATTTCTAACACAATTACTTTGCTTGGGTAATCGATAATTGGCCCGGCAATCGGTTGGTAATCGCATCGGTAATCAGTAATCGGTTGGTAATTGCTTCGGTTATCGGTTGGTAATTGCTTCGGTATTTGGTTCGGTAATTGGTTGGTAATCGTTTCGGTAATCGATAATTGGTTTCGGTAATCGATAATTGGTTTGGTAATCGGTTGGTAATCGCTTCGGTAATCAGTAATTTGTTCGGTAATCGGTTGGTAATCGCTTCGGTATTTGTTTCGGTAATTGGTTGGTAATCGTTTCGGTAATCGATAATTGGTTTGGTTATCGGTTGGAAATCGATTCGGTAATCGGTAATCAGTGATTGGTTCAGTAATCGGTTGGTAATCGTATCGGTAATTGGTTCGGTAATTGGTTGGATATCGTTTCGGTAATCGGTAATTGGTTGGGTAATCGGCTGGTAATAGCTTCGGTATTTGGTTGGTAATCGTTTCGGTAATCGGTAATTGGTTTGGTAATAGGTTGGAAATGCCTCGGTAATCGGTAATTGGTTCAGTAATCGGTTGGCAATAGCTTCGGTATTTGGTTCGGTAATTGATTGGTAATTGTTTCGGTAATCGCTTCGGTTATCGGTAATTGGTTTGATAATCGGTTGGAAATCGTTTCGGTAATCGGTAATTAATTCGGCAAACGGTTGTCAATCGCCTCGGTAATCGGTAATTGGATCGGTAATCACTTGGTAATAGCTTCGATATTTGGTTCGGTAATTGGTTGGTAATCGTTTCGGTAATCGGTAATTAGTTTGGTAATCGGTTAGAAATCGCCTCGGTAATCGATAATTGGTTCAGTACTCAGCTGGTAATCGCCTCGGTAATCGGTAATTGGTTTGGTAATCGGTTGGTAATCACTTCGGAAATCAGTAATTGGTTCGGTAATCGGTTGGTTATCGCTTTGGTATTTGTTTCGCTAATTGGTTTGTAATCGTTTCGGTAATCGGTAATTGGTTTGGTAATCGGTCGGAAATCGCCTCGGTAATCGGTAATTGGTTCAGTAATCGGTTGGTAATAGCCTCGGTAATCGGTAATTGGTTTGGTTATCGGTTAATAATCGCTTCGGTAGTTGGTAACCGGTTGGTAACGGCTTCGGTAATCAGTAATTGGTTCGGTTATCGGTTGGTAATCGTATCGGTAATTGGTTGGTAATCGTTTCGGTAATCGGTAATTAGTTCGGCAATCGGTTTTCAATCGCCTCTGTAAACGGTAATTGGTTTGGTAATCGGTTGGTAATCACCTTGATAATTGGTTTGGTAATCGGTTGGTAATCGCTTCGGTAATTGGCCTGGTAATCGGTTCGGTAATCGCTTCGGTGTTCGGCTTGGTCAATGCTAGGGAATCTCTGAAAAGAAATGCTGTACAGCAATAATTTCTGTTAAGATAACAGCGTGATGATATCGCTAACAGCGTGATGATATCACGAATCTATAGTTTTGCTATCTACCAAAAAGTGTTCAACACTCAACGCGCCTAAAGAAGTTTTCACTTCAAAAAATCATGTTTGAGTCATGAGTCGGACCAGCAATCCCCATATTAATATACCTGTTAACTGTAAATATAACTGTTTAGATCACAGACCTATTGTAGGAAATTTTCGTTGGCAACTTAAGTGCTGACATGAAATGATTTCTATTAAAGTAATAACATTTTTTAACTGCAAAGGTTGAAAATTTTAAGCATAGGGTTGAAACATTTTTTGTGATGCTTTTTCGAACTTTTGAGTGAAAAATTTCAACTTATAGTTTATTGATTCAAAATAAAAGTATTAAATATATTACGAATAATCATTGAATATTAATATTGAATACATAAAGAATGCCAATGTTTGTTTAAACGTATATCTTTAATTTTGAATATTATAAATAATAAAGCAAATATTTTCTACCTTTTTGTTTTAACAGCTTGTAGATGAACTTGATGCCGAATTTAAAGCTTAACCAGCATTTCAAAATCAAAGCATAACAAAGTACAAAGCTTTTGCAGAGCAATTGAATAGTTCTACAATGTATTATATGACTTGTTGAATTTTGTCAAAACTTTCTATGATAAACTTAATAAGCAGTGAATTACACTGATGTGTACCACCTTCACACTTGATACTCACTTCAAAGTTGCTTTGGATTTCTAACTAAAGTACTCTTTGCTATATAAAGTATATCAATTTTAAGTTTAAGTATTTTTAATACTATCACACCTGAATTCAAGCACAATTCATGTTTAATATAACAGTGCGGCTTTCACATTGATAAAGATGTTAGAGAACAACAACCAATGTAAATCTAAAGCTTAAGCGAACAGCAGAAACTCCAAAATTCGTAGAAAAAAATTTGATTTAAATGATATAATATGCATGCGAGCAGTATCTGCAGGTGATTATAAAAATCCATTCATACGAACACAATTTCAAGGTTAACTCATGAAATTATTTTTTTTTTTTTGTTATATATCGGTACAAATATTTAATAACATTTGCTTTTTCAACATAATTACATAATCAATTTTTCAACATAGCTTACAGCTTTCATGTGAATCAATATATAATTTCTAGCTTTCATGTGAGTTATTAAGACTTTAGGTCTGAGTTTATTATTAATTTATTTGGGTTTCTGCTTTTTTATAATATTTACTGCTTTTAAAAATATATTTGTTCGTCAGGCAAATTGCAGCACAAATAAAAAATATTAAAGTTTTTGTTAAGTTAGTTATTAAGTTTTTGGCTTGCAACCTAAGGAAATTTGATTTTATTAAAAGTTTTTTTAATTTAATCTAAATTAAGTTACGTCACAACCAAATTTAAGTAGCAAGGAACTGTTAAGTGAAAAAAGTGTAAAAATCGGCCCACCCAATGCTGAGATCTGATCATTGAAACATCTGTCAAATGATCAAATATTCGCTCTGCTCCAATAAAATTTGAGAAAGAACAAATTTCTAAGTTACAGGCTTATATACAAAAACTTTAAATGTAAAATTTTATTATTGTGTTAAAATTAATAATTCCCGAATTTCTGAATAATCGTTTTAAAATCTTATTTCTTAAAACGAAATTCTGTCAAAATTTTTCTGGACCATAACTAATTTTTTTCTTTTAACAAACAATTATTATAAAAAGTAAGACTATATTTTTTAACCAATAAACTGGTAGTAACAATAACCTGTTTAAAAACTATTCAACATCATGGCAACCGCAAGTTTTTTGATTTAATCTAAATTAAGCTTCGTCACAACCTTATTTAAGAAGCAAGGAACTGTTAAGTGAAAATAGTGTAAAAATCGGCCCACCCAATGCTGAGATCTGATCATTGAAACATTTCTCAAATGATCATATATTCGCTCTGCTCCTATAAAATTAGAGAAAGATAGAATTTCTATTTTGTGGGCTTATATAAAAAAAAAAAAAAAAATTTTATTTAAATTGCTGTATAATCGTATTTAAATTTTATTTTTAAATCCTGTCAAAATTTCTGGACATAATTTATTTTTTTTTCAACTAAAACTATCATAAAAAGTAAGAGTACATTTTTTGACCAATAAACTGGTAACAATAACCTGTTTACAAGCTATTCAACATTATGGCACCCGCACGTTACATAGATTGACGTTTTTTTCTTTTTTATACACTATTTACACGTTTCAACTTTCAATAGATTCAATATTTTTTTTCGTGTAGGTGTTTGCAGGCGTCATCAACATCCTAGTT
Organism: Coremacera marginata; assembly: GCA_914767935.1. Taxonomy (NCBI): domain Eukaryota; kingdom Metazoa; phylum Arthropoda; class Insecta; order Diptera; family Sciomyzidae; genus Coremacera; species Coremacera marginata. Next base: position 143,890,590 of record OU612047.1, read on the forward strand.
GGCGCTTAGAAGCTTGATTGCTGTCGCATTTTATGTGTTGTGCCGCCGACACCGGATCAGACCCACCCGTGAATAGAACCAGAACTTGTGCCATTTAGCTGGCTGCTTATCTTAATCGTTTTTGCCGCAGCTCGTAAGCAACAAGTTTTCTCAATGAATGGCTCTGTTTTGCAGTTGTTGTTGTTGTTGTTGCTCGAACCATAGTTGTTGTTTTTTTTGTTTGCATTGTTGTTGTTATTATTGCCATTGTCGTTGCTTCTTTGCAAATAATTTCCTCAACTTAATTTGCTTTACTTCAGCTTTTTGACTGGATTGCTTGTTGCTGGATGCTGTTGCTGTTGCTGATGATGGTGATGATGTTGCTGCGGCTGCTGCTTCTGCTTTTCTTGTTGTTGCCGCTGTGCTTTTATGAAAAAAAATTACGTCAAACATTTACGCAGTCAGCGCAAAAATGAAGTCCGTCCTATAATGTGGCTATCAGTTCATCTGACTCTCTGTCGCTGTGTCTGCTCTGCTATGCTATCTATTTCGCTGTTGCTGTTACTGTTGCTGCTGATAACAACACCCACACTAATATGAAGTATTTTTTTTTTCTAAATATTTTGTTTGTTTCACTAGCAGGATTTGAAATGACGTCAGTTTTTAGCGCTTCTGTACTATAATTATTTACAACAATTACATCAGCAGCAACAACAACATAACAACAACAACGACGACAACAATAACAAAATTAATAAAATTTGTGTCACTGGGATTTTCCATTGTTTTTAATTTGTTGTTATTTAAAACTTGGTTTTTTCTGTTTTCATTGACCCCAAAAAAGTTTGATATGTCTAAAACACAGGGTGTTCCAGCTGGGGTTTTTTTTTCGCATTAAGCTAATCAAATGCTTGTTAATGATAATTATAGGCTACAACATAATGCTGGTTAATTTGATAAATTCAATTATTTTAAGCTTCATTAGTTGAAATTATTTTATTTTTGAGATTTTGTGCTTTTTCGTTAATGTAAATAAACACATTGAAAGCTATAACAATAAAAAAATTTAAGCTTAACTAAGTAATAAATAAACCTTTAAACTTGCCACGCCTCCTTATTGGCATTACAAACGGAATGACAAAGTTAATATACCCCTTACGCAGTACGCGTTGGGGGTATAAAAATTGATCCAAAAAAATAGTGTCGGTGAAAAAATTTCCCCCATATCTTTCACATTAAAAAATTGAGCTAAAATTATTTTTCTTTCTTATTTATCATTTAATATACAGGGTGTCCCGCAATTCAGCTGAACGGTGCTTACGGATATTTTCACACTCTTAGGAGCTACAGGGTCAATTAATATTTCATGACTTTGGTTTACGTTATTGTTTTTAGCAGAAAAACTAACTTACATAGAACTTATTTTGATAGCTCATTATAAAGGCAATAAGATCACCTCTCTAATGGCATATCAACAAACCCCACCAACCGAATCGTTACCGAGCTGTGCTCGTGTGAAGATGAAATCAATCGATTGAAACTACCAAATTTCAATTTTCAGTGAAAATTTCTCAGAATTTCGCGTAATAAATGCATTCTTTTTTTAGGATCAATTTTGTAATTTATTCAATTTTCTTTTCAATGACACCAAAAACATAAACATATCTTAAAAAATAAAAAAGTTGGCTGTACTATAAAAATTATACTTATTAGAAAACAATGATATTATCTACTGCATAACTAATTGTAATGACATAAGTATAATTTTTTTAGTACAGCCAACTTTTTTATTTTTAAAGACATGTTTATATTTTTAGTGTCATTGAAAAGAAAATTGAATAAATTACAAAATAGATCTAAAAAAAAGTTTCATTTATAACGCAAAATTCTGAGAAATTCGCACTCAAAGTTAGAATTTGGTAGTTTCAACCGATTGATTTCATCTTCACACGATCGCAGCTCGGTAACGGTTAACGGAAACGGGGTTTGTTGATATACCGTTGGAAAGGTAATTTTATTGCCTTTAAAATGAGCTATCAAAATAAGTTTTATGTATGTTAGTTTTTCTGCTAGAAACAATAACGTGAATCAAAGTCGTGAAATATTAACTAACCGTGTAGCTGTTAAGAGTGTGAAAATAGACCCCCCCCCTCCCCCCCTCCCATACAAATTTTTTCTCGGCATAACCTTTCAGCTCCGTAAATAGTTGCACTCAATTGCGAGACACCCTGTATAAAAATCTCATGTCACGGTGTTTGTAGTCGCACTACTCCGAAACGGCTCGACCAATTTTAATGAAATTTTTTTCGTATTTTTTGGTAGGTATGAGAATAGGTCGTAAAGCATTTTTGACCCTCCTACCACTATCATCCATTTTTGTATAAAAAATAATTTAATCATCTATCATTGAAGTGAACTCATTCGCATGAAGTGACACGTCAATTTGACATTTCATTCTGCATTTGCTATGTATTACAACGAGGTGCATGAAAAATTTTTCACGAAACTGCGCATATCATATCATCATATACATATACATAAACAAGGGGATGTGACAACTCCCATAGAACACAAATTTGCAATATCGGATAGCTACGGAATTATAGGTAGCACAGCCTCGGAACAACAATGAAACTCAGTTGGAGTTGCTCATTGGCCTGGTGTTTCCACTGGAAAACTACTGGCACGGGCATTGCAAAACGGGACGTGGCTTCGCCCATACTAGTCACATTTTCGATACAGAATAGCTATGGCAGTAAGAAAAATTGCAGAACATTAAAATTCAGAATGGAGTTACCACTTGATGGTGTCCTTTCAATGGAAAACTTGTAGGGACATTGGACTAGGGTGGTCTGGCTCCGCCCATACTAGCCAAATTTTTGATATCAAATAGCTTTGGAAGTAAAAATCACTGAACTCATATTAAGGTCTCGATATGGTAGAAATTTTCGCAGAAGTGGATGGAAACGGGCCACTACTAGTTTTTTAAGGCCGTCGGTGCCCAAAAGAACCTCGCATTACCGAGATAATTCGTTTTTGAGTTGCACAGTAAGATTGTGGAATAATCTCCCTGTGAGCGTGTTTCCCGGCAGTTTTGAACTGTGTAAGTTTAAAGCAAATCTTCAACGTCGCTACTCCATCTTTCTACCCTCCAACTAACTATCACCCGTCTTCCGAATCAACGCAATTCGCAGGGGATGCCCCCTTTCGCATTTAAAGGGGGCATCCCCTGAGCGCTGATTGAGTTGAAAAAAAGGTAAAATATTTTTTATGCCACATCGCCATGAAACAAATTTCATCATATTTACATCTACCATATTTTTTAAAAAAAGCTAACCTACTTTTAGAAAAACAGCAACTTTTTTGTGCTTTTTGTGTGGCACACCCTGAAGAGTGACAGATAGGGGTTAGGTGTGTTGAGATAAAATGCTGAAAGGTGAAAAATAATATGGCCAGTTTTTATATTTGACCCCTATAGGGTTCAATTCGGTAGAGATATGAACTATAAACGACAGTTTATGTGTTTTTTTATAGAGACCCTGAATAGAGTGGTGGATAGGGGGTAGGTGTGGACAAAACAACTGTTGAAGGTTGAAAAAAGTAGAACCAGTTCATATATTTGACCCCTCTATGGGCCACTTCGGAAAAGATAGAAACTATAATCGACAGTTTTTGTGCTTTTTATATGGGGATCCTCAATAGAGTGGTATATAGGGGGTAGGTGTGTTCCAAAGAAATATTGAAGGGTGAAAAAATGTAGGACCAGTTCATATATTTGATGCCTCTAGGGGTCAATTCAGAAGTGAGACGAGCTATAATCGACAATTTTTGTATTTTTTATATGAGGACCCTCAGAAGGGGGTGGCACATAGGGGGTAGGTGTGTTCAGAAGAAATGTTAAAGGATGAAAAATAAAAGGACCAGCTTAAATCTTTCATCACTCTAGGGGCCGATTCGGGTGAGATATAAACTATAAATGCCAGTTTTCTGTATGCGGACCCAAAGGATGGCAGATAGGGGTTAGGTGTGTTGAGAAGAAATGTTAAGGGTAAAAAATAATAATGCCGACTCGTATATTTTACTACTCTAGGGATTGATTCGGGAGAGATATGCACTGAAGCTGATAGATTTTGTGTTTTTTGTATGGAGACCCCTAGATGGGCAGCAGATAGGGATTTGGTAATAAATAAATAATATGACAAACTCATATATTTGACCCTCCCAGGGGTCAATTCGGGAGAGATTTCTGTTTTCAAAAGAAGGTTCTGAAATACTCCAAAAAAAGATGTACCGAAAATATTACGATACACCTACGATATTAAGTAGAGACATCAATATTAACTTTGCAGATGATAAAAATCTATCAGTTAATGAATTTTTTAATGGAGTATTAGGTTTAACTATGCCCAATGATCGAAAATTGAGTACTATTATATATGTATATATTATAATATAAAACGACGATTGATGCGATTTTAACACGATGCTTACAGAAATTCCAATGAAATAATTTTATTTTTTACTTTAGTTATCAAAAACCTATTGTATGCTTTTTGGAATAAATAGTAATGAAATGATTGAAATATGCATGATTTGATACTGCAATTTATTTGAAAATTCAAAAAAAAAAAACACTGATTTATACTTCTAAGTTCTTCATAGCTTTCGGCAGTCCTCCTCCACAGCCTCTTTTTTTTTAATCTTTAAATTTAAAGAACCAGTTTTTCGTATTATCTGATATATAATAAAACCATCATAAAAAAGACTTTTCTCACAGTTGTTAAGCTAAAATGCTAGAAATTCGATTATTTTCTAAAACATATGTTAACTCTAATAAAAATGCTATATATAGAATATAAAAGCGTACATTTATAAACCCACGCAAATAGAGCCAAAAACAGCTAATAGAAGTGGTTAAGGCAATAACAAAAAAAAAAAAAAAAAAAAAACAAAAACATTCCAATAATAGCAGGCAACAAGTGCCAATGACGTCAGAGTGAAAATCCAAAAAAAAAGCAATATAAAAATAATATACACTGAACAACTAAAAGAATAACGCATGCTTTAGAGAGAGCGCAAGCAAGCTAGCGAGTGAGTAAAGAGAAAATTCAAATGAGTGTGAAAAATTGAGTGAACATATAAAGAAGAACAACTCAATTTAAAAAATTGACGTCACTGAACACATGTTTTTAACGCCTGGCAAAATTGAGCAAACCTAGCTATATTAAATATATAAAACAAAATACAAATTTTTGTAGGTTATACAATAAAACAACAAAAATATGCACTCACAAGAGTGCGCAAAGAGCATCAAATTTCCGCTAAGGAGCTTTCACACCCAGGGTAGTAATCAGTGTTGCCAACTAAGTGCTTTTTGAACTAAATTTAGTGCTTTGCTATGTTGCAGTATGGTTTACTTTTACTTTAATATTTACGAAAAAGTTGTTAGATGAAAAATCACTAAATTTGTTGCATTTTTCAATTGCAAGCACAAAAATATGACTTTAAAGACCTTAATTTATTGAAAAAGAAATAAAAAAAAAGGAGAAATGTTTCAAATCTTTCACGTGGTTCATTAATAAATAGTTTTTTTTTTACTAGCAAACTATATAATTGAAAAAATTTTTTTAGAAAAGAAAATTTTTATTTTTTTAATAAATTAAAATAATTTAATTTTATTTAATTAATTTTTTAGTGCATACATTATTTAAATAAATAAATTTGTATTTTTGTTTGTTCGTATTAAATTCTTTATAAGCCTTTGGATAGCTTACAAAAAAATATATTTACTCAAAAAAAAATGGGAAATTCTAAAAAACAATTTTATTAAAATTTTTATTTTATAATTAAAGATTTTAATCATTAATATCTAAAATAATTTTCTCCAATGTTTTTTAACCGATTTTGACAATTTTTTTTTTAAATGAATTACAGAAAAGTATCCGCACAATTTTTTTTTTTTGTTTACACTGAGGTATGAGCTCGGTTGCGTTCACACCCAGCAGGAAATGGATTGATCCATCTTTGAAGACGTCTTGGAGACAAGACAAGTTCTTGTAAGACGTGTCGATCCCTTTCCTAGCAGTCTTCGAAGACCAATTCAAACAATATTTCACTTTGACTTGCAAGACTTGTTGTTGACATGTCCTCAACAACGGCGTCAAGACAAGTCTTGCAAAACGGAGGCATGTACAAAAAACAAAGTCATGCGCTCTCCCTGCATGGTTTTGTTTTTTTTTTTATGAGTCAAATATTTTCTCCAATTTTAAAGGCTCTACACATATAAAGGGCATACATTCCATAAAGGGAATTATATAAACTACATAATTTTTCCTTTGTTAACGAAGCTTTTGGTTGAAAAACGTTTTGGTCGAAATTATTGCTTTATTTCTACATATTCTGCTCCAACACCACGTGATTTTACTAATGAATACGATCAACAACAACAGAGCACTCATTTAATATGCTTGAATAAACTTTTTTTTTTAAAATTCCGTTTCGGATTGAAGAAATTTCCTTATAATTTTCTTATTAATATTACAAAAAATTACCCAGAGCACAACACAAAAAAACACAATATGTCGACCCCTTTGCGTGAAATTATCGTATGTGCCAAAAACCAAATTTTACAAGAGAGCATTTTTTCTACTTTTTATATACTTTCATATTGTTTTATCTGTTAGTAACGATGAAGCCAATAGAGGCATGGTACGAAAGGGTTACATAAAAGTGAGCAATCCGTTTCACATTCTACTTTTAATTTAAGAAGAAAATAGTAAATCTACCAACAATAACTATGCGATACGATAATTTCGCCCACAAGAAGTAGAAAAACTCTTGTAACATCTGATAAATTATGCAGTCAATATTTGGTATAACTATAGGGATTTCAGATACAATATTTAACCAGGTGATGCGTTGTGGTATGTAGAACAAATCTGCATTATAAAGTCAACTTCGAAAAAATGGCACATACGATAATTTCGCGCAAAGGAGTCGATATATTAGTTACCAAAAAAAAAAAAAAACTCCTAAATAGGCACGTGCAAAATAACCAATTAGCTTAAAAACACAATTGACTGTTCTAAATTTCTACAGTTGTCTAAATGGTTCCAAATTATAAAAATAATTTGATCATAGACATATGATGAAAATATGAATACAAATCTTAAACATTACCAAAACAATTTTTTGATAAGAAAACATCTCGTCTGCTTAATGAAAATATGCATACAAGTCTTGCAGAGCGTCCGCATTGGACTCTAAGCATTAAAAAATAAATTTTTTATGATAGAACATCCTAGGTTCTTTGCTGAGAGTTGATGACTTGCCTTGCAGATCGTCAGCGTTCACTCCAAATATGCGTACTTTGTCTTCGAGACGATTTCCAAGTCTTGTCTTTGAGAACTAGTATTTCAAGTGTCAAACGTACACACAAAGAAAGTTTCATACAAACGTTGAAGATCCGAACAAAGTGAAGAGAAATAAACTTGTCATTTGACTCCAAAATAGACTCAATTTCTATTTTCAGCTTACCGCTCACATTGTGCTTTCTACTGAACGAGAGAAGTGGTGGCAAATTTATTAGGAAAGTTAGTGCATTCAGCAAGAAAAAAAAACAATAAAGAAAAATCGACGATGATATGGTAAAATTATGGTCACAGGCGATACTAGTAAATTAAAAAACGTAAGCAAAAACTTTGCGTTATAAAAAAAAAAGCACCATTACATTAGAATAGTAAGTGTTGATGCAGAATTCTTTTCTTGCATGTGCAATTTTTCTTTTCGAACCCTAAGGCAAATTTTTCTTTGTTAATTCATTTTTTAGTACATTAAATTATTTTTAATTTTCATTTAAAGAATTGCATATTGTTAAAAAATGGTTTTTGTTATTAAAAAAAAGAAATAAAATTCAATTTTTAACAACTAGGTAAAGGTAAAGGTAAAGGTAAAGGTAAAGGTAAAGGTAAAGGTAAAGGTAAAGGTAAAGGTAAAGGTAAAGGTAAAGGTAAAGGTAAAGGTAAAGGTAAAGGTAAAGGTAAAGGTAAAGGTAAAGGTAAAGGTAAAGGTAAAGGTAAAGGTAAAGGTAAAGGTAAAGGTAAAGGTAAAGGTAAAGGTAAAGGTAAAGGTAAAGGTAAAGGTAAAGGTAAAGGTAAAGGTAAAGGTAAAGGTAAAGGTAAAGGTAAAGGTAAAGGTAAAGGTAAAGGTAAAGGTAAAGGTAAAGGTAAAGGTAAAGGTAAAGGTAAAGGTAAAGGTAAAGGTAAAGGTAAAGGTAAAGGTAAAGGTAAAGGTAAAGGTAAAGGTAAAGGTAAAGGTAAAGGTAAAGGTAAAGGTAAAGGTAAAGGTAAAGGTAAAGGTAAAGGTAAAGGTAAAGGTAAAGGTAAAGGTAAAGGTAAAGGTAAAGGTAAAGGTAAAGGTAAAGGTAAAGGTAAAGGTAAAGGTAAAGGTAAAGGTAAAGGTAAAGGTAAAGGTAAAGGTAAAGGTAAAGGTAAAGGTAAAGGTAAAGGTAAAGGTAAAGGTAAAGGTAAAGGTAAAGGTAAAGGTAAAGGTAAAGGTAAAGGTAAAGGTAAAGGTAAAGGTAAAGGTAAAGGTAAAGGTAAAGGTAAAGGTAAAGGTAAAGGTAAAGGTAAAGGTAAAGGTAAAGGTAAAGGTAAAGGTAAAGGTAAAGGTAAAGGTAAAGGTAAAGGTAAAGGTAAAGGTAAAGGTAAAGGTAAAGGTAAAGGTAAAGGTAAAGGTAAAGGTAAAGGTAAAGGTAAAGGTAAAGGTAAAGGTAAAGGTAAAGGTAAAGGTAAAGGTAAAGGTAAAGGTAAAGGTAAAGGTAAAGGTAAAGGTAAAGGTAAAGGTAAAGGTAAAGGTAAAGGTAAAGGTAAAGGTAAAGGTAAAGGTAAAGGTAAAGGTAAAGGTAAAGGTAAAGGTAAAGGTAAAGGTAAAGGTAAAGGTAAAGGTAAAGGTAAAGGTAAAGGTAAAGGTAAAGGTAAAGGTAAAGGTAAAGGTAAAGGTAAAGGTAAAGGTAAAGGTAAAGGTAAAGGTAAAGGTAAAGGTAAAGGTAAAGGTAAAGGTAAAGGTAAAGGTAAAGGTAAAGGTAAAGGAAAAGGTAAAGGTAAAGGTAAAGGTAAAGGTAAAGGTAAAGGTAAAGGTAAAGGTAAAGGTAAAGGTAAAGGTAAAGGTAAAGGTAAAGGTAAAGGTAAAGGTAAAGGTAAAGGTAAAGGTAAAGGTAAAGGTAAAGGTAAAGGTAAAGGTAAAGGTAAAGGTAAAGGTAAAGGTAAAGGTAAAGGTAAAGGTTAAGGTAAAGGTAAAGTTAAAGGTAGAGGTCAAAAAGGTTTATAAAATTTTATTAAATAACTCCAAGATTCACAGAATTCAGCTTTGGGATCGACAAATACAGTTAGTATGGTTATTTATCTTTTAGAATATGTAAAAATTCACTGAATTTTAACAATTCTTTGTAAAATCTCAATTCGAAATATGGTCGAAACATGGTCCATAATTGCTATTTCACAGACTGATTTGAACCATTTTAAGTGCACATCTATAACTCTATTTTTCTAGTAATTTGATTGAGCTTCGTTAAGATCGGACAACTTTTGTATGCTCGTCCCATACAAAATCATAGTAAAAACTAATAAAGGTTCAAGGTAAATAACGCTAGGGATTGATTGATTTCAACCACCTTTAGTGCACATATATAACGCAATTTTTCTAGTACTGTAACAGAGAACTACCTAGGGTTACCCCTACGGTCTAATCAATTTCAATCATTTTAAGTACACATCTTCTACTTTACTTTTTTAGCATTCTGACCGAGTTTTGTTAAGATCGTCGACCTTCCATACAAAATCACGTAAAACAAATTAATATAGGTCCAAGGGAGGTACTCCTAGGAACTGACCGATTTCAACTATTTTTGAATTTTATCTTAACCCTGCTGTTAGGTTGGGACGATTTGGTTCAAATTTTATTTCAGCTCCACATTTTAAAAGCTACAATTTCTTCATCAATGGTCACATTTGCGTTGCATTTTATTGAACACTTTTTGTGTTTAAATATTCCTTGATCAAAATAGCTGCACAAAGTGCAACGAAAATATGACCATTGATGAATAAGTTGTCAAATTTCAAATTTCAAGACATTTCATTAATTTTTGTGGATTTTTAAGAGATTTTACGTTTAAAATAATGCCAATTTGTATGGGAGGTAGGCGTGGTTTTCATCCGATTTGGCCCATTTTCGAACTTGATCTTCCTTTTTCAAAATAAACTTATATTTGAATTTCATCGTGATAGCTCTAAAATTGCGGCTGTAATCGTGTCGACAGACGGACAGACAGACGGACACACGGAAATCGACTCAGGAGAAGATGCTGATCAAAAACATATACATTTTTCTATACCTGCCACGCCTCCTTCTTGGCGTTACAAACGGAAAGTTAATATACCCCTTACGCAGTACGCGTTGGGGTATAAATATTTTTTAGGGTGCAATTTATAAAGAACGCAAAATGCGGCATAATAATTTCACGATTTTGTTTTCAGTGCTTTTTTTTTTGAGTTGGTACTTTTTTGTCTGAAAATGTTGGCAACACTGGTTGTAATATAAGCTCAAAATACAAAAACCAGAAAACTTACGCTCACGCTTACAAATGCCATACTAAGCACGGAAGTATGTCAACATTTATGACGGAAGTGCTCATTGTGCTCATTGTGCTGAAAGCGGAAGTTGGCGGAAAATGACACCGCTGAAGAATATGTAGGTTGCGCTGAGGCACAAAAACGGCCTGCCTGGGTGGCCTTTTTTTCCTTTTTTTTTTCTTTTTTTTTTTTTGTGTGCTGACTGTTCTCTCTCAAGGGTGTCGTGTTTAGGGAGCTGTTGGGGTTGAATACCAACTAGAAACAAATGCCGGCGACAGCTCTGCGCATTTAGTCTGGCGCAGCGCGTGGTTTTGTTGCCACATGTTGAGATTTTCACTTGTGTTGCTTCGCGTGCTGTTAACGTCTGTTCTATGCTATGCTACTTCGTGTTATTATGTATGTATGTATGTATGTATGTATAAACAAATAGTTGGGGTTTCCTTGCTGATGCTATTGCTGCTTCTCTTACAACTTTTTTTTATTTTTTTTTATTTTGTTTTTTTTTTGTTTTCCAAAGCACATGTTGCAGCACGTCGCCAGTTTTCTTCTGTATATAGCTTTTTTTGCGTATTTTCCATTTTTCTCAACAATTTTTTGCCAACATATGTTAGGCATTTTTTTAACAATTTCAAAGGAAAATCTTTGTTTAAAATAAAAAATTCAATAGATAAATGTGTATTTTTGTTGTAACCTGAAAATATTTAACCGGAAGCTATGGGTGGTGGTACAGGTAGGAGTGGGCTAAATAGGTATATATATATTATTTTTACAAAAGTCATTTTGTGCCATTGCTTGTTTTGCTTAAATGAAATTTTGTTAATTTTCAAAGTTTTCGGGCTATTTTAACAAGCGGTATATTTCGTGGAAACCTATACAAATTCATTCATACCTAGAATTTTTTCAATATATTCAATTGTATGGCTCTGTTATAGGTCAAATTTATTCGCTTGTGCTGCTTAAATTATAGAACTTGTTTTTCAATAAAAGTAATATAATTTATTTTTTATGCTAGTGACATAAAGAATATAAAAGCTGAAATTCATGACTGCCTCTTATAGAAAAACCAACTATAACATTTGAAAATTAAATACGTTATGTTCACTGTTACACAAAACATAAGCAAAACACAAAATTATTTTTGAAGCGAAGCTTTTTACTCCTCGTTCTGTGATTTGCTTAGAGTGAAATCTGAAAAATTTTCGACAGATTTTTTCTCAGAATTTTATAAGGTTTCTTTGTTTCTGTGTTTTTTACAACAATACAATTTAATATATCAAATATAAAAAAACTTTCCCCGCCTGCCGTGGTGATTCGAACCCATCAACCTATGACTGCAGTTCTGTACTCTATCCATTGAGCCAATCACCTTCTTGACGCAGAGGCATTAATTTAGTATTAAGTGCAATTGAAGTTATGTTGCAGCACATTTATTAACATATTAATGCATTTGTGTGGTTTGGGTAGCTGCTAAACCACTTGCTACTAGAATCATCAGTATTGCCACTTTTCCACAATTGTGGTAAATCAAGCAAGCACTTTTTTGGCTTCTACCACTATTTGAATTTTTTTTTTAAATCTATCACTTTTTAATATATTTATATAAAAATGGCTGCATTATAATTAAAACTTTAGAAATTTTATTACTATAATATTTTATTTATTATTGCATATAATATTTCAGTTTAGTGCTTTTTTAAGAACATTATACGAGAATTATTTGCAATAAGACAAATTCAGCGTGAAAAAATTATCTTTATGGTATACTTCTCTTATGATTTGTTTTGCTATTGGAAATCAGTCGAATTTTTCCTTTAGAAGAAAAATATATTCCGTTTTTAAAAATTCACCACTCATTTTAGACTCAACCTACCACTACCTAAAATTTCCAAGTGACAACACTGGTCATCATCCTCAATTTGGTAACGCCATCTGTTAACAAGTGTTAACATAGCTGCAGTTGTATATTTAATATTAAATCAACATCAATCTTAAAAGAGCTGTTTGGTTCGGTGGAAAGAGTGTAGGTTTATTAATCAATGGGTCATAGGATCGATCCTCACGGTGGGCGAAGTAATATTTTATTTTTTTTTTATGTGAATGCGCTTGTGCTGTTGTTGGTACATGCTTTTATTTTAACAATGACTGTAACATGTAATAAAATAATAATGAAATGTAATAAAATTTACTGGTGTGAATATTAACGCGTATTATTTTAATTTATTTAATGTTGCTTTAAATTTCTGAATTTAAATTATTTAAAAAAAAACCATTAAATTATCAAACCTACACACAGAAAAATACCTACGGCGTTTTGCATAAAATGACTTGGGTAATTATTTTTGTATGAAGCCTAAGAAATTTGTGCAAATTTCGTAAGTTTTTTATCAACTTGGTCATGCCAACATTGTATAAAATGCCAAAGATACTTGGGCAAAAGCAAATTGGGGTTCTTACAATCTTTTCTCTCATTGCTACTTTTTCTGTCATACGCGGTCATTATTTGCTTTCCTTTTCGTATCATTTGTACGAACGTGCATGTATTTCGTAGCAATTAATTCGTTACACTGACGAAACTAGTAGAACATAAAACTGCTAAGTGTACCACAGCGGAAACCACGGAAGACTACTGATGAGTTAGGAAATCTTCACTAGTATAAATATAACTTACCTAAGGTTATGATACCCAAGTTCCTTTTTTAATATTGTATTAAGTCTACAGCAACCCATTTTAGGAGAAGGCCTTCAACAGAACACACAAGTTCTAGCATAAATTGCCTAATGGCAAAATAATGCGATTGCCTGAATTCCCTTTGTTGTATTCAAAAAATACTTAGAGAACCTATTCTGGCCGAAGGTCTTAGGCAAATTATACCCGAAAATTTTATAATTTTAAATGTTTCCTCTGTGTGTATGAAACTGTGAAAAAGCTTCGCTTCTCTCGTGTGTCCAACGACGCACCTGTGTTTTTTTTCTTTTGTTTTTAAGTGTAAACTGCGTTAGGCGCGTTAAGCTCATTTTCGTTGGGGTAAATGTTATCATATCGCGTCAGCACTGTTAAACTGAGCAATGTTAACTTTAGCAAATTTCAACATCAGAAATGTTTAGCCGTCACCACTGTTAATGTCATCACTGTTATCGTTAGCACTGTTAAGCCTTGCACTGTTGCCCCTTAACTGGCACACTTGGTCTGTGGGTGGGACCATGTTTAAAAAAATAAAAGATTATATTTCTCTCATTATTTCACCATTCATTCTCTTACGCTCAGTACATTTCAAGCATTCAGTTGCAGGATTCTCAAACACCTTAACGACGATTGCCGCTGTAGTTAACTAGCGAATGCTGTCATTTACGAGTACTATAAAACTGTGCATGTACAATGACCGATAACGACAACTATTATTATCGTTAACTTTTTAGGATTCCTGCAACAGGTGTGTGCATGCTTTCCCATTGACCAGTCGTGTTGTTATTTAAGACGTTCTTTAAAACAATAAACATACACTCGTAACTACATTTTTTGAGGTGTACCAGTAAAGGATTAATGCCTACATTTCTGATTCAGCTACCAGGCAAGCACAAAACATAAGTATTTAACAAACTTTTTTGTGATTTTGTATGGGGACCGCAGAAGGGTGGAAGAAAGGGGTACGTGCGCTTGAAATAAATGTTGATGCGCAAAAAATAATAGGACCAGCACCCATATTTAACCCTCCTAAGAGTCAATTCTGAAGAGATAAGCACTATAATCGGCAGTTTTTTTTTTTGTTTTTTGTATGGGGAGCCCCTGAAAGGTGACAGATAGTGGGTAGTTTTGTTGAGAAGAATTATCGGAAAGCAAAAAATAATAGAATCAGTTCATTTATTTCACCCCTCTAAGGGTAAATTCGGGAGAAATATGAACGATAATTAACTGTTCTTGTGTTTTTTGTATGCGGACCCCCAGAAGGGTGGGAGATAGGGGGTAGGTGCGTTAAGAAAAAATGTGGAAGGAAAAACTAATTGGACCAGCTCATATATTTCACCCTTCTAGGGGTCAATTTGCAATAGATATGAACTATAATGGACAGTTTTTGTTTTTTTTTTTTGCATGGGAACCACCTGAAGGGTGACAGATAAAGGGTAGGTGTGTTAAGAAGAACTGTGGAAGGCCAAAAATAATAGGACCAGCTCATATATTTCAACCCACTAGGGGTAAATTTGCAAGAGATATGAACTTTAATGGACATTTTTCACCTCTCTATAGGTCAATTCGGGACAGATATGAGCTATAATTGACAGATCCTGTGTTTTTTGTATGTGGACCCCAGAAGAGTGAGAAATATGGGTCGGTGTGTTCAGAAAAAGTGGAAAAGGGAAATGGTAATTAAAAAATAATAGTATCAGCTCATATATTTAACCCCTTAAGGAGTCAATTTGGAAGAGATATGAACTATAAACGGCAGATCTTGTGTTTTTTGTATGGGGACCCCCTGAAGGGTGACAGATAAATGGTAGAATTTGACGATGTATCTATGATACTAAGTGAAGACTTCAATAATAAAGCCTTGCAGATGATAAAAATTTAGCACTAATTTAATTTTTGAATGAAGTATTAGATTTAATTTGTACAAGGTTAAAAATCTCAGTACTATTACAGTCGAAACTCTCTTTAATGAACTTCTATATAACGAAGTTTTCTTTATTGCGAAGCAATTATAAGAACACTGTGTTTTGGGTCTACTATGAGTATATTATGATCTCTATATAACGAATTTATATAAATAATTTTCCGTTAGCATTTATGTACCTACATGTTTTATTTACCATAAAATTGAAAGTGTATTTTGGGGAACCACCGAAATATGCAAATGACAACTCCCTCACATATATTGCAGTCGCTATCAGTTTACCTTTGCATATCGCGACAGTAAGTTGTAAAATGACTCCGCGCATAAGTATTATTATAAAAAAAAAGCTATTGATCATAAAAGTAATTGAAAAGGGAAAAGCTTAAAAAAAAAGACATTGCTAAGCAATTTGGAATTCCTCCCAGTAGCTTACATACGATTTTAAAAAAACAAGGATAAGTTTTTAAGCAGTGTCACAGCTAATGTATCCAGTATTAAGCGCCAGAAGGTTCGAACTTGTACCTTTGAGGATATTGACCAAGCAAAGCTGTAATGGGTATTCGCCGCACGTGGTAGAAATATTCCTCTGTCTGGACCAATGCAGAGAGAAAAAGCAAAACAGTTCGCTGAAGCATTGGGCCACGGAGAGCTTGAAGCAAGTAAGGGATGGCTTGAAAAATTTTTAAAATAGTCACGGTATTGTTCAAAAAACATTGTGTGCTGAAAGTACTGCCACCAACATCTAAGCTCGTGATGAATGGGTGACGAATGTCTTGCCAAAATTGTTAGAAAAATATGACGAAAACATCTTTAACGCCAATGAGAAGGGTTTGTTTTTTAAGTGCTTACCAAATAAAACGATGGCGTTTAAACCGTACCCTTAATGTTCAAACCGTGGCCTTAATTATGTTAAATAGAGTTAATGAAGATTAATCGAAAAACAAGTTCTCAAAAGAATTGTTGATGAAGCAAAATGTGTACAATTGTTGTTGGGCACGAAACGAGTTAAATTACTAAACGCGTTTGAAACACGTTCTATAGATGGTTTATATTCTTGGTAACGCCAGGAAATGGCCTGGGAAGCTTTTTCTTTGCTTATTAAACATACCTTAATCGGAAAGAAGTTCATAAATTTGGCATAAATTTGAAATTAATTATTTCAAATTTTCAAACAGAAAAAAAGTTATATATATCTATACTATTATATAAAGTTGAAGTAAAAATTGTTTACAGGTAAACACCAAAAGTATTGGGTCGATTTTTATGAAATAAGTTTTAAAAAGTCATATTTATGCTACAGTATGTTTAATTAACATAACAGACATGCAACAAAAGCTCAACGATCTCGTTGTCAATTCCGAGAAAGCTGGTCTACACATCAACATCAACAAGACAAAAGCGATGTGCGTCAACCCCACAAACATTAACTCTCAGGCCTTAACATCGGCACGGAAGCAATTGAGTACGTAGAAGACTTCCATATCTTGGCAGCATCCTATCCCCTAACAACAGCGTGTTAAAAGACATACAAGCGAGGATAGGAAAAGCTAAAGGTGCTTTCGCCCAACTGGGAAGTATTTGGAACTCGTCTCTACTCTCTATCCATACCAAGCTCCGAATTTTTAAGTCCAACGTGCTGTCAGTTCTTTTATATGGTTGCGAGACTTGGCTCACGACCGAGGCGCTAAACAGCAAAATACAGAGCTTCGTCAACCGTTTTCGCCGTATTTTAAAAATTTAGTGGCCCAACACTCTAAGCAATGACAGCTTGCTTAGAAAATGTGACATGCTTCCGATAAGGCAAACGATCAAACTGAGGAAATGGAGCTGGATAGGCCACACTTTGCGTAAACCAGCCATCGAAGTATGCCGCCAAGCTCTCGACTGGAACCCGCAAGGAAACCGAAGAAGAGGACGCCCTAAACTGACATGGAGGCGATGCCTGGAAAAATAGGTTACCGAGTCGGGATATTCCTGTGGCCAACTCAAACAGCTGGCTCAAAACAGAACGAGATGTAAAGGTGTTGTTGAGGCCCTATGCTCCGGCTAGAAGCTAGAGGAACGATGATGATGTTTAATTCAAGTGTTAAGTTCTTTAAGAAATAATCCCCGAAGGCACGAATTGCTGGATCGTTTTCTTTTGACGTGCTTGTGTTGCGCGAATTTCAATAAACTTCATGTTGTTCTCTATTCTTCTCTTTTTCTGCTCAGCACAGCACAACATCAAAAACAGATGAGCCACGCGCAAGGCGAAGAGAAAGATACATAACAGGTCATTCAATAAGTCCGTAGGATAAGTAAGAAAAAAACAAAATTTTGATAAGACTCGATTTTATCACTTTTCTCGTCGTTTTTTCTTTCTCGTCAGAATAAGTCTCAGCTTCAGCAATTATTTCATCATTTGACTTGAATTTCTTTCCAGAAAGCATTCTCTTGAGATCTGAAAACAGGACCTTACAAGCCGGCTTGCTCGCTTTGGATTCGGTTCGTCGACAGCTGACTGTCTTTTGGATTCAGCGATTCTTAACAGCGCCAAAAACACCTCTGAAGCATCAATTCGTTGTTGTTTTTCGTCGACTGTGAGCTCACGCGGCTCCCACTTTGCACAGAGCTTTCGCATACCCAAATGTTCGTGTAAAATGGTAAAAATACTATCATCTGATATCTTTACAATGTCAGCTAGCTCGTGCATCTTCAATTTGCGATCATTCATAACCAATTTGTGGATATTTTTGATGTTTTGTCTGATTTGGGCGTCCACTGCGCTTTGCATCATTTGTGCTGGTACGACCACGTATAAATTTAGCAATTCACTTTTCTACCATTTTTCTCGATGGAGCAGAGTCCAGATAATGTTTATCAAGCCATTGTTTGGTTTCCACTGTATTTTTTTTATATCAAAAAGCAATGCTTTATCAAAACTCGAAATTCACTTTTTCCTTTTTTTTTTCCAATAACAATAGTTACACATAGCACACAAAATGCTATAACTCACGAATCAGTTGTCAGATTGTTGTCAAATTTTTAAACGTATCGTAACGCCTAGTAACGCCATCTATTTGTCACCCTATGGACTCTTTGAACGTACTGTTATAAATGCTGTGCAGAGCTGCAAAACAAAACAAAAGAAAACATTTTTTTTTATTTCATTTGACATGCATTGTCTTCAGGGCTGATGTCACACGGTGATCATTTGAACGGCGTTCAAAAGTTTTTGTTAGATTAAAAAAAACGTGTTAACGTTCTTTATTGATATTTATTTATTGATAGTTGCGCAGCCGCGGACAACTGTCGCCTGCTAGTATATAATAAAATGCCAAGCAAGAAGTCGAAGTTGCCTCTCCCACATGAACATGCAATTGTGCAAATATGGAGAATATTTTTTGATGACATTTCTGCAAAATTACATTGCGAATTAATCAACAACTTGAAAACTAGTTCAGATGGTGTGAACAATGAGTTAAACGAAAAGCTCTTTTTTGCTTAACATGTTTAATTAAGTCGGTCTGAACATGCTATTACTTCAGTTCAAATAAGCCTATTATATGCTTTTTGGAATATAATGGAATAATTGAAATATGAATAAGTTGATACTACAATGAATTTGAAAATTCAAAAACCGCTGTTATTTCAAAGCTTTAAGCTTATCACGGCTTTAAGTTTTAACTTTGGTCAGCTGCTTTTTATATTTTTTTTTTTTATTCAAGCTAGTAGAGCCTATTTGACAAAAATGGCTGCAAAATTTGTTAAATTTTGAAATTTTATACTCATTTTTAAAACCAGCTATTATAGTTATCCTTACCATAGAATATTTTTTCCCATCCCACTCTTTGCCACCTCAAAGTTCATTTCCATTAAACTTAAGCTACCACGTGAGTCTCTTACTTTATCTAAATGTTTTATCTTAGATATCTATTTTTTTTTTTTTTTTTTTGTTGCAATTTAATAAATGTAGGTATCCATTTCGGTTACCTGTACTTAATTTTCATTAACTTTTAAGCTTAATTTATTGACTTCAGTTCCGCATTATTTTGGAAGCGTCATTGAAGTATTGCAACGTAATAGAAACATTTTGCAAAACTGAGGCATTAATAAGCTATTTATTTGAGCTATTTTGAGCGCATATCTTGACATTTTTGCATCTGAAATATAGCGTTATGTAAATTGATATAAAGCGAAAGTAACTTAAAAAAAATATATAGGCAGTAATTTTATAGATTGAATTCATTTTATAGAATTGACAGTTTTAAACATTAAGTGAAGTTGTGGCACGCATTTTAATTTCAACTGGATGGCAATTCTGGAGAAAAGAATTCAGCGCAAAGAAAATATTTTTTGAATGTTTTCCTTCTTTCATAAGACGACATATTTCAAATTCTATTCTTTAATAGCCTCAGTTTTAGTGCGTGCTTGATACACTTTTATTGTTTTCTTTTTTTAATTTGTTAGTTTTTATTTAAATTTTATTTAATTTTTCTAATTTTAATTTTTAGTTTTTATAATTTTTGTTTTTATTAAAAAACAAAAAATTCGCTCTTATTACAATCACAACATTTTACAGTACCGTACGGTGAGTTAATTTCCAGTGAATTTCGTTTTAATAATTTTAGTTTATTTTGTATAAAAACGAGCCGTGACGTGTGACGTTCATTTAAGTAAATAAAATAAAATTGTATTAAATGTCACTTATACGTTACGTTGCACTTTGATATAAAATTAAATTCTTTAAACGAGATTTAACTTTATTTTATAAGAAAGTGCACCATGACGTAGGAGGCCTATTTAAGTAAATTAAATAAAAATGTATTAAATGACACTCATACGTCACGGTGCACTTTGATACGAGCATAAAATTAAATTCTTTTAACGAAAATAATCTCAAAATAGTTCATCGTATCCATGTGCGTCCGAAGAGTTTTTCTTTTTTCGTAGCATTTAATGTAGAATCATCAATGGTTTCTGTAATCATGATTTTATCTCGAACAAATTGATCCGCTCTAGTATATATTCTATGTTATGTATAATATTCCGAAAACCTGTCAAAAATCTCTTATGTTGTTTAAAACTTATGTTTCCGCATTCTATGTTTTCTATGTTTTTGCTATTTAACACAAAATGCTTTCTGACTTTAAGCACAGGCTTTAAAACTAATTATTTCTTGATAATGCCACATTCTATGTTTTCTATGTTATTTGAAATTTTGCAAAAAACAATTTTCCACAGCATCGCTTTAAGTATTAATAATTTTTTGACCACAAGCAATGCCAAAAATCCTTTCTGTGTTTTCTATGTTTTTTTAATTTCGTCCATTTTATAAATTAATAAATTCGTTTTTCCTAAAATTTTATCAAAACCAGGTTTTCACATCAGAACTTTAAATTTTTACTATTTATACATCAGGGCTTTATTCAAACTACGTAGCTATATACTTTGATACATGAAATTTGCTCATGTTATATATTCTATTTTTAATATATTTTTTATCAAATGCTTTCTTACTGCAAGCACAGGTTTTAAAATTTTGACTTGTTCAAAATGACACTTTCTATGTTGTCTATGTTATTATAATTTATACTTAAAAAATTAAAAACCTCAAAAATGCACTGTTTGCTGTTTAAAAATTATATTTACTCATTCTATGTTTTCTATGTTTCTGCTATTTAGCACAAAATACATTACGACTATAAGCACAGGTTTTAAAAATAACAATTCCCTGCTAATGCCTCTTTCTATGTTTTCTATGTTATTTGAAATTTTGCTTAGATCAATTTTCCACATCACCCCCTTTAGTATTAATAATTTTTGATCATTAATAATTTTTGAACACAAGCAATGCGAACAATTTTTGCTATGTTTTCTATGTTATTTATAAATCTAAATAAAATGTATTGTATATTGTTCAAAACTTATATTCCCATTCTATGGTTTCTATGTTTCTGCAATTAAGCTCAAAATGCATTCTGACTGTAAGCACAGGTTTTAAAAATAATGAGTACCTGTTAACGCCACTTTCTATGTTTTCTATGTTATTTGAAATTTTTCTAAGAGCAGTTTTCCACATCATCGCTTTTAGTATTTATAATTTTTGAGTTCGAAAAATATGCAGACTTTCTTCCTATGTTTGCTATGTTATTTTTAACTAAAATTTTTCCAAACCCAAGTTTTCATATTAGAACTTTAAATTCTAAGCATTTCCAAAAAAACGTGCTATAGTTTTTAATATATAAATTTGTCCATGCTATGCTTTCTATGTTTAATATTATTTTAACAAACGCTTTCTGATTGCAAGCACATGTTTTAAAATAAAGACTTTTTGAGAGTGACACTTTTTATGTTTTCTATGTTCTTAGAAAATTTACTTAAAAAAGTTACTAAAAAAACTTAAGAGTCAAAAATATCTTGTTTGCTATTTAAAACTTATTTTTCCCCATTCTATGTTTTCTATGTTTTTGTAATTTAACACTAAATGTATTCCGACAATAAGCAGAGGTTTAAAAACTATTGATTCCCCGCTCGTGTCACTTTCTATGTTTTCTATGTTTTTTTGATATTTTGCCAAAAGTCATTTCTGACATCACCGCTTTAAATATTAATAATTTTTGAGCACACGCAATGTGAAAAATTCTTTCCGTGTTTTCTATGTTATTTATATTCTGTAAAATTTTATAAATTTACGTTATTTGTTTGACTAAACTTTCTTCCAAAACCAAGTTTTCACACCACAATTTTAAATTTTAACCATTAATAAATCACGGTTCTATTGAAAATATGTGCTATATTCAAAAACACATGAAATTCGCCCATGTTACGTTTTCTATGTATAACCAAATGCTTTCTGATTGCAAGCAGAAATTTTTAAAATTGCGAACTATTAATAAAGACACTTTCTATGTTTTTTATGCTATTAGAAATTTTAGTTAAGAAAATTTTTCATATCACAGAATTTAATAGGAATAATTTTTAAGCAAGAACATTGCACAGTATACTTGCCATATTTTCTATGTTATTTGAATTATATACAATTCTTTTGATCTAGTATTTTAAATTATATCCCAATTATATGTTATCTATGTTATGTTAGTTTTATTTATTAACAAATTTATTTTGACTGCAAGCATAGATTTTAAGATCATGATTTCTTGATAATGACACTTTCTATGTTTTCTATGTTATCGGAAATTTTGCTTGAATCGTTGTGAACACATTACATTTTTTGGAAATAATTATTTTTAAGCCAAACAGTAAAAGAGTTTTCTATGGTATTTAAATTTAACCAGAAATATTTTAATAATAATAGTTTATACATTCTAGTTTTCTATGTTTCTTTTATTAAACATCAAATGCATGCGGACTGATCCACCTTAAAGTCATCTTATTGCAATGTGCACTTTCTATGTTTTCTATCTTATCTAAAATTAAGCTTAAATACGATTTTCACATTACAGTTTTTTCGTTTTAATAATTTTTAAGCAAAACCAGTATAAAGGTTTTCTATGCTATTGAAATAAAACCAGAAAATCAAATTCTGTGCGGTTAAATAATAAAAGTGTGTACATTCTATGTTTCTATGTTTCTTATATGTAACATCAAATTCATTCATTCTGGTAAGAAGCGGTTTTAAGGCTTTGTTTTCTTGAAAATATCCCATTCTATGTTTTCTATGTTAACTAAAATGTTGCTTAAATCATTTTTCCACATCACAGTATTTGTTAGCAATAATTTTTAAGCAATAACATGTCACAAAATTCTTTCTATGTTTTCTATGTTATTTTAAATTTAGTCCAAACAGATTTTTAACAGATATTATTTTAATTTTGCATATGTTTTGGCAATGAAAAGCGTAAAAAATATTAACAAAATTATTGCATTACTCGAAAAATTTGCTTTATATTGCAGGATAAAAAAAAAAACAATATCTCAATCATTTAAGCATTTCAGGTGCTTTATTTAAATTGCATATTCCTTAACTAAATCTACAACGGTTTTACTGACAGTTTTTCCGGTTCTGCTGTTGATATTGACAAGTACTTTGCTATATATTTTTTGCTTTCATACCGCTTATATAATCAAGTTTTCTTTTCTTACCTCCTTTCATAACAAATTTTCTTCTTATTCGTCATTTATTTTCTATTTCTATAAATTTTAACATCTCCCTCTCTCTTTCAATCTTTTCCCCCCTTCTTTATATGTGTTTTAATTTTTCAAGAAACTCAGTGGAAAATCCGCAATATTTTGCAAAACACGTTGCGCCAGAGTTGCCGCTCTAACATGTTTCTTTTTAAATTTTTTCTCCTACTTCTTTTTTTTTTCTTATTTTAGATACAATCAAACCGCATGCTTGATTAGCATTTTTTTTATTGCTTTTGTTGTTGTTTTTGTTGCTATTGTTCAATATGCAATTGCACAAGTTTATTTTTTTTTTTGTAGCATTTTTAGTATTAGTTACTGTTGTTTATTATCTGTGGAACAACAACAACAACAGCTGAAACAACTTGACAATATTATATGAACAAAAGCCAACAACAACAAACAAAAAGTTGTTCTTTATATGTTTTTTTTTTCTGTGTTTTTATAGTTTCTACAACGCTGTTGTGTATAAATTAGTTCAATTTATTTAATTTAGAAAAAATTAATTTGCATAAATCTTTTATATTTTTTTGGAAAATATAGAAGCAACAACCATCATTTTGCCATAAAAAATAAGATTTTATTAATGAGTTGAATGTTAATAATTTGAGACATGTTACCAAAATGTTGCTCCAATAAAGCTGTTGATAAATTCCAATAAAGCCGTTTTTCCAATTTTTTCTATTTGATTCTAAATATATTCTAAATATTTTTGCCTTACCTGTTTGTTGCCGGGCAGTAATGTATTGTTTTTTCTATTATTTTTTTTTAAATGACAATCTTTCATTCAATCTGTTAAAAGCACGCGTCTTAAGCAGTCGACCGATCGGCCAAGCACGTCAGAGGCACGTTTTTAATCTCTGTTTGTCCCACTGTGCTGCTCTCTCTATCTAACTTATCACATTTTGCTATGTTTATTGCACCTATCTATTGGTTTTGTCTGTCTGTCTGTGTGTCTACGGATATTCATCTGTGCCAAGTTGGTGACCGGTTAAAGACTTGCTTCAATGAAGTGAATGTTTTGGCTGTAAATGTTTAGTTTTTTTTTTCCAGCGCTCACCTTGTGCTGAATTTCAAGTTTTTTATCTTAGATACACTTGAAAAATTTTTCACTTTAATATAAGCTAAGCAAATTTAATCTTTGAATTTCTATGCAACACTTTAGATGATATTTTTTTTGTAGTGCACCATCAACTTCAGCTTAAATAACGAAGCATTCTTAAGCTGGAAAATATTTTTGCAACAGCTTTAAGGATGGCTCTATAAATACCGCTTAGAATTGCATCCGGTTTTTCTATTTTTATTTTTTTTTTATTTTCTGTTGAATGCGAAAGATTTCTAAATTACATCACTAATCTGGCAATTTACATAGATCAAAATTTTGTGGACCCAACTGAATTTGGTCAAAGTTTTGTATTGACAAAAATAAAAAAAAAATAGACTGCCGACCGAAGTGAAACCTTAAAGCTTTAAAAAAAAAAAAATAAAATTAATTAGTGCTAGATTTTTATCATCTGCAAAGTTAATATTGATGCCACCACTTAGTATCATAGGTACTACAACGTAAAATTTTTCTAATAATAAAAGAACTCTCCCGAATCGAACCCGTGTGAGGTCAAATATTTGAACTGATTCTATTATTTTTTGCCCGTCAATATTTCTCCTGCGGACACCTACCCCCTATCTGTCATCCTTCTGCAGGTTCCCATAAGAAAAACATAGAAACTGTCGCTTGAAGTTCATATCTCATTTAATTCGACTTCTAGAGGAGTCACATATATGAGCTGGTTCTACTAAATTTTGCCTCTTAACATTTGTTCAGAGCATACCTACCCCCTTTATGCCACCCTTCTGGGGTTCCCATGAGAAAAACAAAGAAAGGGAGTTCACATAAGAAACTGTCCATTGTAGTTCATATCTCACCCGAATTGACCCTTAGAAGAGTCAAATATATGAGCTGGTCCTATTAAACTTTGCCCCTCAAAATTTCTTCAGAGCACACCTACCATATCTCTCACCATTCTGGGGGTTCCTAAAAGAAAAACATAGATACTGTCCATTGTAGTTTATAGCTCACCTGAATTGACCCCTAGAGTGATCAAATATTTGGACTGGTTCTATTATTTTTTGCCCTCAACATTTCTCCTGAGCACATCTACACCCTATCTGTCACCCTTCTGGGGGTTCCCATAAGAAGAACATAGAAACTGTCCCTTGTAGTTCATTTCTCAACTGAATTGACTCCTAGAGAGGTCATATATATGAGCTGATCCTCTTATATTTCGCCCTTCAACATTTCTTTAGAGCACGCCTGAACCCTACCTGTCCCCCTTCTGGGGGTTCCCATAAGAAGAACATACAAACTGTCGCTTGTAGTTCATATCTCAACTGAATTGACTCCTAGAGGGGTCATATATATGAGCTGATCCTCTTATATTTCGCCCTTCACCATTTCTTTAGAGCACACCTACCCCCTATCTGTCACCCTTCTGGGGGTTCCCATTCATATCTCAACTGAATTGACTCCTAGAGGGGTCATATATATGAGCTGATCCTCTTATATTTCGCCCTTCACCATTTCTTTAGAGCACACCTGACCCCTATCTGTCACCCTTCTGGGGGTTCCCATAAGAAAAACATAGAAAGGGAGTTCTCATAAGAAACACACAGAAACTGTCCATTGTAGTTCATATCTCACCCGACTTGTTCATATCTCACCCGACTTGTTCATATCTCACCCGATCCTATTAAATTTTGCCCCTCAAAATTTCTTCAGAGTTTTGTTTTCTCCCTACACCCTATCTGTCAGCCTTCTGGGAGTTCCCATAAGAAAAACATAGAAACTGTCGATTGTAGTGCATATCTCACCCGAATTGATCCCTAAAGGGCTCAGATGTATGAGCCGGTCCTATTATATTTTGCCCTTCAACATTTCTTCAGAGCACACCCACCCCCTATCTATCACCCTTCTGGTGATTCCCATAAGAAAAACATAGAAATTTCCGATTGTAGTGCATTCCTCACCCGATTTGATCCCTAGAGGGGTCAAATATATGAGCTGGTCCTACTATATTATGCCCCTCAACATTTCTTCAGAGCACACTTGCCCCCTATATTCAACCATTCGGGGGATCCCCATATAAAAAAAAAAAACAAAAACTATCGATTATAATTCATATTTCCTTAGAATAGACCCCTTGAAGGTTGAAATTTATGAACTGGTCCTATTATGTTTTGGTTTTCAATATTTTTGAAACCCAAAAACCCTGAACCCCCCCTACACCTACCCCCTATCTACCATCCTTCTGGTGGTCCCCATACAAAAAAAAAACGAAAATTCTCGATTATAGTTCATATCTCTCCCAAATTGACCCATAGAGGGGTCAAATATATGAGCTGGCTCTATTATTTTTTGCCCTTAAGCATTTTTTTCTAAACACTTCTACCACCTATATGCCACCCTTCTGAGGGTTCCCATACAAAAAACTAAAAAATATTTTCGAACAAACATTTTTACTCTTTTGCAATATATTCAATAGAACAATAGAACAAACAAACGAGCAGCATGTGTTTCTCGGTCACACTCTGCACGTGCACCGGGCCTGCCGACCGGCCGGCCAAACTAAAATGTCGAGGCCAACAATGCAGAGCATATACTATATATAATTGAATTTCAAGCACGATTGCATATTTCTTAATCAGGGTCAAAACTGATATTTCATATTACAATGGAATTCAGCAGAAGCAAAAACAAAAAGCAAAATATAGTTACAACGGTTTCGAATTTCATACTAAAGCAAATGAATGGTTTTGTATGTCAGTCAGTTGTGTATTTCGTTTTTCTTGTCTTAAAACATACTAATTTAATTATTGCACTTGAAATATTTACTTGAATGAGCAATGTTTTCAAAGCAATGTTTCCAAAACACCTACAAATCTGTTTCAATGAAAAGATAGAATTGGGCGCTAAAATCTTTGAATGAATTTCTGAAACGCTATAACTAGTGTTTGACCAATATTGAAATTTAGGCCAAAACCGAAACCAAACCGAATCGAATTTTTTCAATAATTTTTCGTCGCATGTCATGCAAATTATGAGATTTTGAGTGAGATTTTAAAGTTGCGGTTTCGGACATCTATTGGTGATGGTTTTTATAAATTTAAAGTAAAATTTGATATCAGATTTATTAGAAAATCGTAACATTTTGAAAAATTTTGTTTCAGTGGAGCTATAAAGCTTTTTCCATTGCATCATTTTGTCTCTTCTTAGCAACAATTCCCACTTACAGATTGATTCTGTGCCGTACCGGTAATAGTAATCTTGTTACCGAAATTTGTTTCCGGTCTTAGTAATCGGTATTCTGTACACTCGGTAACGCTGTCAAACGTCGTAAGCTCGTTTAAGAAGAAATAAAGCTCTTTTCTTGCATCTGACTGTTTTGCTTGTTACCACCTAAGGAGATGGTAACAATATTCACTGGTAACGCTTGCTTATAGAATACCAAAAGGATGTAAATGTTGCCAAAAAGTGAGTTTCTTCGGTAATAAGATTAACGTTACCGCAACAGAATCGATCTGGTATAAGTCAATATTTGCTCCATTTTGAACATTCTATGTTTTTGAACGTCTCCATTTTGAACATTCTATGTTTTTGAACGTCGTTTAAAGTTAATTTTAAATGTCAATTTTCAACTTTCTTTTTGCTTTTGAACATTATTAGCACAGAAGTTTTAGTTTTCACTCTACTTTAATGCTTTTAAGTCAAGTTCTATGTTTTATTAAATTCCTTGTTTTTTTCAATATTGAAACAAAGTTACACTTTCACGACTGATATGAAAAAATAATTTTTTTTTTTTCAGTGACAAGACTCAGTCTTAAAATTCTATGTTCTCTCGAATAAATGATTTGTAGTTAAAAACATATATTTAAAAAAACGTTAAGCATAGTTAAGTTTTTGAAAATTTAAAGTATTTAAAAGTATTCTGTTTTTAAACTAGAAATTTGCAAAATTTTATGTTTTCTAAGTTATTATATTAAACACCTGGTTAATTCCGACAGAAATCAAAAATTTTAAAATCATGATTTATTGATAACGGCGCGCTATATGTTCTATGTTTTTTATGTTTTTATTTTGAACTTTTAATATAATTTGACTGAAAGCGAAGGTTCTTAAAATCTTGTTTAACTGATTCGAAAACTTTCTATGTATTCTATGTTTTTGTATTTAACACCAAATTCATTCTGAGTGAAACCAAATATATTAAAAGTAAATTAAAATTTTTTAAATTTTGGTTTTTAAACCTGAAATTTGTAAATTCTATGTTTTCTATGTTATTCTATTAAACATACATAAACAAGTCATGATTTATTGATAATGACACGTTCTATGTTTTCTTAGTTTTAATTTTTAACATTAAATGCAATCTGAATTTCGTAAAAGCGGTAAAGGCGGTATTTCGTAAAAATCTTGTTCGATTGATTCTAATACTTCTATGTTTTCTATGTTTTTTATATTTAACACCAAATTCATTCTGATTTAAAGCAAATGTCTTAAAAAGAATGATTTATTGAAAATTACCTGTTCTATGTTTTCTATGTTTTTATATTTAACGCCAAATTGATTCTGACTGAAATTACAAGTTTTAAAAATTCATGATAAATTGATAATAATACGCTCTATGTTTTCTATGTTTTTTTTTTATTTAACATCTAATTCATGCTGATTGAAAGCACATGTCTTAAAAGTCAATTTTATTGATGAAATGACATGTTCTATGTTTTCTATATTTTTATAATTAACACCAAACGCATTCAAAATGAAAAAATTGTCTTAAACGCATAAAATATTGCTAATGGCACGTTCTATGTTTTTATATTTAACGCCAAATTGATTCTGACTGAAACTACAAGTCTTAAAAGCCAATTTTATTGATAATGACATGTTCTATGTTTTCTATATTTTTATAATTAACACGAAATGTATTCAGAAAAAATTCCTTTTAGAAAAAATTGTCTTAAACGCATAAAATATTGCACGTTCTATGTTTTCTATGTTCTTATATTTAACACAAAACTCATTTTGATTTGCATAAGCTTTTCAAGTTTCGGTTTCTCCCATCTATAATTGATAGTTTTTATAAATTTTAAGTAAAATCCAATGTCAGATTTATATATTTTAAAATCGTTACATTTTAAAAAATTTTGGCAAAATATTGGATCCTCGGATTCAAGGCAGGAAATCATAATATATCCGTTATATCAGACCATTTGCCAGCACTGCCCTAACTTTTCAACATATACAGCTTTTATGCGTAGAAATTCATTGTTAGAATTTTTTATATGAAATTCTCAATTATTCTATGTTAAATAAATTTATTCTAAGAGAAATTCTTTTAATTTATCAACTTTTATTCTATTGAAATTTTCTTGGATTTAATCCCGAAACCCTCCGCCCTCATAAACATATGCTCATGCCTATTATCAAAGATTATCAACTCATTAAATAAAGGCACAGAACTCAACAACAAAAATGAATGCCACAAAAAACATGACTGAGATAGGATAAAAATCTTAAACGCAATATCTTCACACTTTTGAAAGTAACATTTAGACTAGAGTGGTAATGTCTAAAATTGAGAGGAGAGAGGTGATTATTATCAGTACTTAAAAACGAGAAAAATGAAATCCGAATTCTCAAGCAGCACAAGACATGTGTCATAAAACTTGCCCATATAAAATGTTTTAACTTGTTGTGTGAATTTTTACAGATAACCGGTAAGCTTTGCTAGATTTAATCCTGAGTAACACCGGCTATATTAGCTAGCATTCAATAAAAGCAAAAAATAATTTTGTAAGTAAAAGTTATAGGTTAATTTTAATACGATTCCATTCGGCGATGGAGGCGTGCTTAAATGTTAGCAAGTAGCAATGAAAACAGGATTGGCTGGTTTTGAATAGTGACGCTTTTTTATAAATAATTTTTACCAATTTTGTACAAAACTAACAATGAAAGATAAACTCTGAGAGTTCTAAAGAAGGAAACTTTTGAATTTTACTTCTCTTTCGTTAAAAGTTATTTATAGAGAAAAAAAACATAGTTTTTTAACGACTCTGAAGTTAAACACTTATAAATGCAAATATTTCCATTAAATATTTTATATAAGTCTTTATTTAACATTGAAATTTGCATTTGATTGCAATAAAATTCTCATTAAAAAAATTTATGTTTTTAATTAAATATGCATTAAAGCTTGGTAGTGACAAATTCCAACATTGAATGTGATGACTTTGTACTAAGCTTTTTTAAAAGTTTTTAATTCGAAAATATTTTATAGCTCACTTTTAACTAATTTATTTAAATTAGGTTAAAAGAAATATGCTAATTAAAAAATTAATTTATTTATTTTTAATTGAACCAAGGCAGAGCTGAATATTTATTTCGATGAATAAGAAACCATTTCATACAAGTGCACCAAATCTTTTTTACTCAGTATTATTATTTTTTTTTTTATGAACTTTATACTTGTAATTTCTTTGATGTAATTGTTTATTCATAAAACCTCAACTGCAAAAATAACATTTCTTTATTTCAATGTTGCTATAAAGCTTTTTACACTACTTAATTATTTCTCCATTTACCAACAAACCTCACATACTCGTATAAGTCAATATTTGAACATTCTATATTTGTGAACTCCCTTTTAAGTAAATTTTAAATGTCAATATTCAAATTTTTATTTGCCTTTTAACAATATAAACACGAACATTTAAATTTTCTGTCTTCTCGGGAGCTTTTAAGGCAAGTTCTATGTTTTATTTAGTTCTTTGTATTTTTCACTATCGACACAAAATAACATTTTCACGACTGTTATGTAGCAAAAATAGTTTCTTTCAGTGATAAGACTCAGTCTAAAAATTCTTTGTTTTCTTGATATGTAACATAATGTATTCATAAACCATGAGCACAGGATACTTAATGAAAACTTAAACTTTACTTCCTGTAAAGCAATATTTTTGAAGGATTCTAAACATAGTTAAGTTTTTTAAAAAATATTTTAAAATTTGGAAAAAATTCTGTTCTTAAAACCTGGAATTTATAAATTCTATGTTTTCTATGTTACTATATAAAACACTTTAATCAATCCGGCTGAAAGCACAGATCTTAAAATCATGCTTTATTAATAAGGAGACGTTCTATGTTTTCTATGTTTTTTATATTTAACATTAAATTCATTCATGACTGAAAGCGTAGCTTGTACATACCCTGGGGTATTGATAAGAACACCTTATATGTTGTCTATGTTTTTATATTCAACAACAAATTCATTTGGATTGAAATTAACCGCCTTAAAAGCATAATTTGTTGATAATGGTACGCTTTATTTTTAACGACAATTGTATTCTCAATGAAATCACATACTATAAAAATCCTGATTAATCAATAATAATAGTTCTATGTTTTCTATGTTTTAAGTTTTCACACCAAATACATTATGACAAAAAGCTCATCATGATTAATTGATAAGAATGCATTCTATGTTTTCTATGTTTTTATATTGAACACCAAATTCATTTTGACTGGAAGCGCAGGTTGTAAAAATTATGGTTTATTGATGTAAAATCATGTTTTATTCCAAATGGCATGTTCTATGTTTTCTATGTTTTTCAAATTTAACAACAAATTCATTCGGATTGACAGAAAATGTATTAAAAGCATAATCTATCGATAGTAATATGTTCTATGTTCGTATATATAACACCAAATGTATTCTCACTAATATCACAAACTCCACAAATCATGATTAATCAAAAATACTACGTTTTATGTTTTTAAATTTAACACCAAATGTATTCTGATTAAAAGCGCAGCCTCCATACTCATGATTTATTGCTAAAAACACGTTCTATGTTTTCTATGTTTTTATCTTTAACACGAAAATCATTTTGACTGAAAGCACAGGTCTTGAAAATATAGGTTATTTACTGTCAATGAAATGTTCCTTCTATGTTCTATGTTTTTATATTTAACACGAAATGCATTTGGATTGAAAATAAATGTTTTAAAAACCTAATGTATGGCCTTTAATGCAAATGTATTAAAAGAATAATTTGTTGATAATGGCATGTTCTATGTTTTTATATATAACATCAAATGTACTCTCACTGAAATCACAGATTAAAAAAACCATGTTTAGTCAATAATAATACGTTCTATGTTTTCTATGTTTTTGTTTGAAACACCAATGCATTATGAAAAAGCTCACTATCTAAAATCACGATTATTTGATAAGAACGCATTGTATGATTTCTATGTTTTTATATTTTGGACACCAAATTCATTTTGACTGGAAGCGCAGATTGTAAAAAATTATGGTTTATTGATGTAAAATCATGTTTTATTCCAAATAGCATGTTCTATGTTTTCTATGTTTTCAAATTTAACAACAAATTCATTCGGATTGAAAGCAAATGTATTCAAAGCCTAATTTATCGATAATAGCCTATTCTATGTTTTCTCTGTTTTCAGATATAACACCAAATGTATTCTCACTAAAATCACAAACTCCAAAAATCATGGTTAATCAAAAATACTACGTTCTATGTTTTTAAATATAACACCAGATTCATTCTGACTGCAAGCGCAGGCTCCAAAGTAATAATGAATTGGTAAAAACACGCTCTATGTTTTCTATGTTTATATTTAACACACAAGTTATTTACTGACAATGAAATGTTCTTTGCTTTTCTTATGTTCTATGTTTTGTATGTTTTTATATTTAACACGAAATTCATTCGGATTGAAAGTAAATATTTTAAACGCCTAATTTATGGATAATTATGTATACTATGTTTTCTATGTTTTTATCTTTAACACCAACTTTATTATGCTTTCTATGTTCTACGTTTTTATGTTTAACATGAAGTTTATTCGGATTGGATGTAAACGTTTTAAAAGCCTAATTTATGGGTAATTACATGTTCTATGATTCTATGTTTTTATCATTAACGCCAACTTTATCATTATTAATTTATAATAATAATAATAAGTTCTGTTTTCTATGTTCTTAGTTTCAACACCAAATGCATTCTGACTGAAAGCGCATGCTCCAAAGTCATGATTCATTGGTAAAAACACGTTCTATATTTTCTATGTTTTAATATTTATCACCAAATTCATTTTGACTGAAAGCACAGAACTTGAAAACACAAGTTTTTTACTGACGACGAAATGATGTTTGCTTTCTATGTTCTATGTTTTCTATGTTTTTATATTAAACACGAAATTCATTTGGATTGAAAGTAAATTTCTTAAAAGCTTAATTTGTGGATAATTACATGTTCTATGTTTTTTATTTTTTTTTTTTTTATTTTTAACGCCAACTTTATTCGGACTGAAATAACAGATTCCAAAAATCATTTTTAATTTTAGATTTTTTTAAAAGCTTTAGATTATTTTTAAAATATTATTTTAGCATTTTTGTAGAAAGATTTGTGTGCCGTTTTATATTCTATGTTTTCTATGTTTTAAAAAATGTAATTGTTTTGATTATTTTTCAAATAGCAATAATTCATGCATATTATCAGTTCTGTATGTATTCAGTTAAAATTCTATGTTTTTCCTATCTACATTGGCAAATGGTATTAAACAAAATTCAGGCATAGGTTTATGATTTTTTATGCTTTTAATCCAAATTTATTTGCAAATTCTATGTTTTTTTTTTACTACGAGGTTTTGTTAGTTACTTTTGTTTGAATATTCCATACCTTCCATTTTTTTGCATATTGTAAAATATTGGGTCAAAAAATGTCTGAAAAAAATCTCGTCGCGCTTTCCACTGTGGAATTTCAGCGCTTAACTGTGCTGCACGAGAATTAAAAATTTTTATTGTATTGTTTATAATATATAAAAGTACTTGATTCAAACAGCATTCAAGTTCTAATTAATTGCATGTTAAATTGATAGCGATTTATTAATTTTGTTTTGTAATTTTCTTATTTATTTCTTTTTTTTTTTTGTGCTGCTTATTTCGGTTTTAGTGCCAAGTTTTACATATAATTTATAATGCAATTTTAAATTATTTGCACACGAAGATAACTATGACGACGTCTTAGTCGATGTTGCATAAATTGTTGCAAAAAAAAAAACAACAACAACAACATTAACAAAATTATA
Organism: Coremacera marginata; assembly: GCA_914767935.1. NCBI lineage: Eukaryota > Metazoa > Arthropoda > Insecta > Diptera > Sciomyzidae > Coremacera > Coremacera marginata. The sequence continues at coordinate 143,925,104 of OU612047.1, forward strand.
CACTAACATTTAAAGATACATTAAATTGTTTTTAATTTTTATTTTACAAAAGCAATGAATATATTTTTTTAATTAATACTTGCATAAAAATTATTGTGTCTGTTCATATGAAACAAACTATTTTTAGATTTTTATAGCTATTATTAAGCACAGCTTAATAAAGCTTATTTCTAGGAATTTTTTCCAAATAATTAAAATTGGCACATTTATATTCATGCAATTGTAAACGCACCTCAAAGCTTGAGATAGTAAAATAAAAGTATGTCAAAAGAAATGAGCAAACAAACAGGTATTTATTTCAGTTAAACTAGCTAGACAGACAGCTAGATGTCAGCTAATCAGCGAACCAGAAGGTGCGCCAAAAAATTTACAGTTCGTCAAAAATTAGTGTCACATTTAATGTGGTGTTAATTTAATTAAGATGCAGCGAAGATTTTTTTTTTTTCGCCAACTTCTCAACTGCCTGAATGAATCACGTTAAACAAGCAATGGACGGAAAATACCGCAGTGCACCAATAAAAACCCATTTTTAATAGCTTATGAATACATTAAAAAAGCTTTGTCACTGGATGGTATGCCTAAATTATTGAGCTCTAAGTATTATGATTCATAAATAAAAATATTTTTTGAAAAAGATCGAAAAACTATTCAAACAATAATAAGCAATAATATTAAAAGATTATAAAAAGTTTTATTTAGAATATAGATTTTTAGTAAAAAAGCTTGAATAGACTTTTCGTTAAAAAAAAAAATTGAAACTAGATAGCTTTCAAATTGATATCATTTATGTTACTCCAAAAAATATTTATCTCAATTCCAAGAGGTTGATCAACGACAGCAAAACTTGTCACATTAAAGCTTTTTAGTTTGAGAGCTTACAATTTAATCATAAATTTAAATACAAAAATTGTAACTTTGCATTATTTTAAAACCGCATAAAGCATATTTTCCGTTCGCTGTTATTATACATAAAAAAACAATTTCAATTGGCGCACCTCAAAAAATGGTTATTGTTCAAAATTGCTGTTCAGTTTTTTTTTTGATGGTGTCAATAAAATGTCTCAAATGGCTGCAATATTTAATTTTTTTACAGATAGTTAAGGCAGTATTTTAACTAAAGCTTGAGTTGAATGAAACTGAAAGTGCAAAAATTTTATTTTTTTTTTTGTTATTTCCTTTATTAAGTATTTTCTTTAAATTGCCCTGTACAGCTGGGAAAATTTGTAATTTAATCTTTGTGTAAGAGAAAAAAAAAATCGCTTAAAGTCATAGCAAAAAGCACATTTGTGGTAAGATTAAGTTTTCCCATTAAATACAGCATTACGAAAACATTTAAAAAATTAAAATTATTTCCGTTTAAAGCTGTTCGGAATAAATTCAAATAACATAGAAAGAATTTTGTGCTATTTTCTTGCTTTAATATACAATAAGACAAAAAGCTGTATTGCGAACAATTGGTTTAAGAAACATTTTAGAAAACATAGAAAACATAGAAAACATAGAAAGTGTTAGTATTAAGAAAATCATGATTTTTTTTAATTCTATATGTGCACTCAAAATGCATTTGGTGTTGAATTTAACAAACATAGAAAACATAGAATTTTGTCTTGCAAGTTTTAAACAACATTAAATTCATTTTTAATAGCACCAGGTTTTAGAAATTGCTAAAATTTAAAGTTGGCAGCTGCTAACAACTTCTATGTTATTTAAAATTTAGCTTAAATAAATTTTTCATATCAGCGCTTTTGGTATTCATATACATTTTTTAAGCAAGCAAATTGCACAAAATTTATTTATGATTTCTATGTTATTTTAATTATCAAAAATTATTTCATTTATTTGTGTGATATTTTATCTACAATATATGTAATTTATTCAAAACATTAAATTTTTATCACAGTTTTAAATTTTAATATTTTCTAAATCATGCTGCTATTGAAAATCCATGCATATTGTTTTGAACTTGAAATTTAACAATTCCATGTTTTCTATGTTTCTTCTTTATAATAAAAAATGCATTCTAACTACAAGCGCCGGCTTAAAAAGCATTATTTCATAAAAATTACACTTTCTATGTTTTCTATGTTATGTGAAATTTTGCTTAAGTCAATTTTAAACATTACATCTTTGCAGTATTTATAATTTTAAGGCCGAAAAATTCTGCTAAAACATTCTATGTTATTTAAACTTAACCCAAACATCTTCAAAAACTAACAATTTGCAAATGAGAAGTATTTCTCGTAGTGAGAAGAGTTAAAATAATTTATCACATTATCTTTATAACCAGAAAAATTACAATTTTTGGACAATAAGCTTGTTGCAACATTTGTGAATGTACTGTTTTAACTAAAATTGTTTCAAAATCAATATTTTCACAATATAACTTTACATTTTAACAATAGCTTTATAATAACGTTTTTCAAAAGGCGTTCAGTGTTGTTTAAAATTTAAAAATGAAATTCTATGTTTCTTATACTTAATACCAACTGCATTCTGACTTCATGTAGAGGTTTTGGCATCATAAGTTATCGATAATTATGCTTTCTATGTTTTCTATGTTTTCTATGTTATTTGAAATTTTGCTTAAACCAATTTTGCACATCACATTTTTTCCGTATTTATAATTTTTGAGCAAGAAAATTCTGCTAAAACCATTCTATGTTATTTTTATATTTTATCCACACAACTTTAAATCAACAATTTGCAAATAAGAAAAATTTCATGTAATGAGAAGAGTTAAAATAATTAATAACATTATCGTTATACACAGAAAAATTACGTTTTTCTAACAAGCTTGTTAGCAACGTTTGCGATTTTACTGTTTAACCTAAAAAAGGTTCAAAATTAATATTTTCATAATATAACTATTTGTTTTAACAATTGCTTTATACCAACGCTTTTGAAAAGGCGTTCAGTGTTGTTTAAAATTTAAAAATGAAATTTTATGTTTTTCCTACTTAACTCCAAATTCATTCTGACTTCATATAGAGGTCTTAGCATCATAATTTATTGATAATTATGCTTTCTATGTTTTCTATGTTTTCTATGTTATTTGAAATTTTGCTTAAATTAATATTGCACATGACATCTTTTCAATATTTATAATTTTTTAGCAAGAAAATTCTGCAAGAATCATTCTTTGTTATTTTAATTAAACCCGAACAGCTTTAAACTAACAATTTGCAAATGAGAAAAATTTCATCTAATGAGAACAGTTAAAATGATTAATAACATTATCGATATACACAGAAAAATTACGTTTTTCTAACAAGCTTGTTAGCAACGTTTGCGATTTTACTGTTTAACCTAAAAAAGGTTCAAAATTAATATATTTTCATAATATTACTTTATGTTTTAACAATTGCTTTATAATAACGCTTTTGTAAAGGCGTTCAATGTTGTTTAAAATTTAAAAATGCAATTCTATGTTTTTTTTTACTTAACACCAAATTCATTCTGACTTCATGTAGAGGTCTTAGCATCATAACTTATTGATAATTATGCTTTCTATGTTTTCTATGTTTCTATGTTATTTGAAATTTTGCTTAAATTAATATTGCATATGATATCTTTTTAATATTTATAATTTTTTAGCAAAAAAATTCTGCAAGAATCATTCTATGTTATTTTAATTAAACCCGAACAGCTTTAAACTAACAATTTGCAAAGGTGCCCATAATGAAAAGGGCTAAAACAATTAAAGAAATTATCTTTACACCCAGAAAAATTACGATTTCCTGACAACAAGCTTCTTAGCAACATTTACAAATTTACTGTTTTAACAAAAATTGTCTCAAAATCAATATTATCACAATATAACTTTTTGTTTTAACACTAGCTTTATAATAACGCTTTTGAATATGAAAACACTGTCGTTTAAAATTTAAAAATTAAATTCTATGTTTTTACTACTTAACACCAAATGCATTCTGATCTCATGTAGAGGTCTTGGCATCATGATATATTGATAATGATGCTATCTATATTTTCTATGTTTTCTGTGTTATGTGAAATTTTCGTTAAATTAATAAAATTATTACAAAATTTTTAAAAAAATTGCATTTTCAGTTAAAATTCTCGACTTGTACTTTCAAAATTTAGAGGACAAACTATTGATAGACATCAAAAATCCATTTCGCAATTGCAAATAATTAAAATTTGAATGTTTCATTCTTAAATTAGATAACTCAGTTTCGATGATTATTTCTTGAGTAATATTTTGATTCAACTTGCTTTAAATAGCTTTAAATAGCTTTAAATTGGCAAATTAGATTATTATAATCGATTATAAAAATTAATAAAAATATATTTTAAGTTAAACATGACAGTTTCGAAAAAAAAAAAAAAAAAAAAACATCTGTCACTACGTTTAAACGTTAGCAACAGCAATAAGCACTACATTTTAAGCTTAAAAGCTTATAAAGCTGCAATTTAAGAGTGCTTTTATGTAACCAAATATTCACAATAATGGATGTCCCCCCCTCCCCCAATAAATAAAAGCTAATCTGTAACTTTCCAATTGAAAGGCTTTCCAATTGAAATACAAGTGATTTGCAGCTTTCACTTTAATTAAGCATTTTTATTATTTATTAATAAATTCACTTCACTTCATAGCTAGTAAAGTTTAAAATTAGCTAATTTTATTTTATTAATATAAATGCCAAAATTAGCTATGGCTGTTGTCTGCGCGATTTGGCCTTCCCTCCTCCACTGCTTCTCCCACTTACATGACCACTTACTTTTTTTGCAATTGCTGGCAAACAGTAATCAGACAACTATTTGTAGCAGTCAAACTTGCAGACTCTTGCGATCGAAAAAACAAAAACAAAATAAAAGAAAACAAAAAAACATGATGCAGACGACCTCGTCGTTTGACCTCATAATTAAAGAGCGCACGTTTTGCAGTCTCTACAGCTGCAAAGCAAAAAGAAACGAAACAAATAAGAGTAAGCAAAGAAACAAAACTAAAAAAAAAAAAAAAAATGGCCAGGTAACGGTGCACAACAACGTTTCACAACAGTGAATGTCCGCCAGAGTTGCAGAGTAGAGTGATGTATTGCTTTCTTTTTTTAATGATTGCCATATTTTTTTTTTTTATTTTACTTCTATGACTAAATTTTATCAAGCAGCTTGTCTTTATTGCTCATTATTATTAGTTTAAAAGCTCAGTTGCTTATGTTTGTCAAACAACCCTCGTTTTCATTGAGTAAGAAAAAAAAAGAAAATAAAGAAAAAAAAATTGCAACATAAATAGCTGGCAGCACATGTTGGCAAGGCTTAAAAATAGTCGCAATTTTGAGCAATTCACAACAAATGTTTTCATATGCAAAAAAAAAATCCGAGCAGCTAATTTTAAAATGATGCATCAATCAAAACCTAAAACTCAAAAAAAAAGCTTACGAGTAAAGCTTTTGTGCTTGCATTTAAATAACAATGACAAGAGCAGCATTTTTTAATAGCTGCCAATTTTTTTGTCTATATTTTTTTGACATTTTTTTGTTTTTTAACCCAAATTTTGTGCTTATAACAGCAAATATAAATATTGAAGGAAAAACAACACAAAAATGTTTTAAGCCAAAAAAAAACAGCTTAAGTTTCAATGAACTTTCGTAAGACGGTGTTGAAGAAAAAACAAAAAATAAAACAATTAATAATTGTCTATAAAATTTTCCAAAAAAAAAAAAAACAAAAAAAAAATTCTTGTCAGCAAAAAATGCTAAAATTAAAAACTTGTTAGCAAAAACTGATCGTTATCTTGTTATTAACTGACATTTAATTGATTCGAAAGCCGTTATTAATTTGAAAACAAAAAATTTATATAAAATATTTATATATAAATCTAATTAAATACATAATAAAGCTTTGCTAAATTACGTTAAACAGTGTTGGAAAGTTACTAAAACTTGAAAATCAAAATTGCTGTTTAAAAATGAAAGCAAAAGTTAAAAAGCTTTAAATTCTTGCTTGCAATTTTTATGCAAAGCTTTGTAGTCAGTCACCTTGCTAGTCGCTCAATAACCTTCAGCAAATAATGCAAAAATTCTGCAAAATAAATTTTCATATAAAGCAACTTTAAATTCTTTATAAAAAAAAAAAATATACAAAAAAAGAAAAACCTTTATAAAAACAACTACTGCTCAACAAGCCAAATTTGAACAAAGCTGACCAGCCATGGTTTGCAACCATGAAAATGTAAATAAACCAGAAATGTTTCACGCTGCAAACATGCAACCGTGCATCAGCTGGAGGCCGTTCATTGCTGCTTTGCCGCATTTTTTTGCCACTTTTTGCACCGCCCCTCACCACTACTTGATCAACCAGCCAGGCAACGAACGTGCCAAGAGCAAGCTGAACGCATGCTAGTCGTCGTCGTCGTCGTTGTCGTCCGTCGTTCAGCTGTGCAAAACCGCTATTATAACCTGGACAGGAAAAACAACAAGTTTCTGCTTTACCGCTACCTAAACACATAATGGATAAATTTTAATCAAAACTCATTATTTTTTCCCTAACTTTTAAGCACAAGAAAAAGTAAAGTAGTAGAAAATGTAGTAATACAATGTAATGTTATGGTAGTTTAGAAGTTTCCCAACAAACCAAAGTTTCAAAAATCGTTACAAACTCTTTACGAATATTTCGAAATCGAGTTTTGCTGCAAAAACGTAGAGAAAATTGTATGAAGGAGTTGATACAACTTCGTAACGAAGTGTCGTAACGATTTTGTTACGTCGCACAGTGGCAGTACTTCATACAAGTTTTAGCCATATATAATTAAAATTGAACTAGAGCTTTGAAAGTTAGTATGAATACTTTGTACAGTAAAATATGAAATATGTAACATACAGGATGTCCCTCAATTGAGTGCAACTATTTACAGAACTGAAAGTCTATTTTCACATTCTTAGAAGCTACAGGGCTAATTAATATTTCACGACTTTGATTCACGTTATTGTTTCTAGCAGAAAAACTAAATTACGTAGAACTGAATCATCACCGCAATGAAATCACCTTTCAATGGGTATATTAACTGCATCAAACCCCACCAACTTAACCCTTACCGAGCTGTAATCGTGTGAAGATGAAATAAATCGGTTGAAATTACCAAATTTCAACTTTAAGTGCAAATTTCTCAGAATTTTGCGCAATAAATGATATTTTTTTTTTTTGATAAATTTTATAATTTACTCATTTTTCTTTTCAATGACACCAAAACCATAAACATATCTTTGAAACTAAAAAAGTAGGCTGCACTTAAAAAAATTATACTCATTAGAAAATAATGATATATAATGACATTACAATTAGTTATGCAGTAGATAATATCATTGTTATATAATAAGTATAATTTTTTTAGTACAGCCAACTTTTTATTTTTTAAGATATGCTTATGTTTTTGGTGTCGTTGAAATGAAAATTGTATAAATTACAATATTGATCCTAAACAAAAATGTCATTTATTAAGCGAAATTCTGAGAAATTTGCACTCAAAATTGAAATTTGGTAGTTTCAATCGATGGATTTCATCTTCACACGAGCACAACCGGGTAACTGTTAAGGTGGTGGGGTTTGTTGATATGCCGTTAAGTTAGTTTTTCTTCTAGAAACAATAACGTAAGCCAAAGTTGTGAAATATTAATTAACCCTGTAGCTCCTAAGAATGTTAAAATAGACCCCCTTCCCCTGCCACACGGATTTTTGCCCAGCTTGACATAACCTTTCAGCTGCGTAAATAGTTGCACTCAATTGCGGGACACCCTGTACAAGTTTGGATGAACGTCGCTTTGTATGGGAGGTAGGCGTGGTTTTGATCGGATTTTGCCAAATATCATGGCAGAGATGGTTCATATTATATATCAAAGCTAATGTGCAAAATTTCAAGACATTCTCTTAACTTTTTTAATTTTTAAGAGATTTTACGTTTAAAATAAAGCCACTTTGTATGGGAAGTGGGCGTTGTTTTCATCCGATTTTGCCATATATCATGCAGATGGTTTTTATTAAATATCAAAGCTTATGTGCAAAATTTTAAAACATTTATTTAATTTTTACAGATTTTTAAGAGATTTTATGTTTAAAATAAAGCCAATTTGTATGGGAGGTAAACGTGGTTTTCATTCGATTTTGCCAAATATCATACTGATGGTCTATATTATATATCAAAGCCTATGTGCAAACTTTCAAGACATTTCTTTAATTTGAGAAGATTTTTAAGAGATTTGACTTTTAAAATAAAGTCACTTTGTATGGGAGGTAGGCGTGGTTTTCATCAGATTTGGCCCATTTTCTAACTTGATCTTCCTTTTTTAAAAATTAAATTATATTGTGAATTTCATCGCGATAGCTTTAAAATTGCGGCTGTATTCGTGTCGATAGATGGACAGACATACGAACACACGGAAATCGAGTCAGGAGGTTATGCTGATCAAAAATATATATGTTTTTCTATACCTGCCACGCCTCCTTCTTGGCGTTACAAACGGAATGACATAGTTAATATACCCCTTACGCAGTACGCGTTGAGGTATAAAAATAGTAAAAATAAACTTAGAAGTTTGAAATTTGGTATGAGAGCTTGGTATAGTTAAATATTTAATATATATATATATAAGTTCGGAACGAACCCGTCAACAGACACGCCCACCTTCCAAGCCAATTTTTCTAAGAAAAGTTATAATTTTGAGGTGAGCCTTTAGAAAATATGCTCATATGATGTATTGGCAAGCAGTTTTTATTACCGAGTTTGAGCAAAATTTGCCGACAGGCACGCCCACCTCTCATACTTATCTTCTATCTTTCCATATAACACTTATACAACTTTAAATTTTATGGATTTTAACATGTGTTTTGAAGATACGCTGTTTTGAAGATGAAAAATATTTCTTATTGCTTTGCTACTTTTTATGTAATTTTCATTTTGAAGATACGCAGAAAATTATAAAATAATTTTTTTTAAAATGATATATCACGAGTAAAACTCACATGAAACCCCTTTGGGGCAAGCCTGGGCGGCAAGAACCATATTTTTCTATAAATATATTTATTTTTGCATACTATTTTGAAAAATTTGTATAGATTTTTTTGATGTTTTCCCCCCTTTTTTAAAGTTTTCAAAACATTTAAGCTTTTATACACTAAAAATGCTTATTTTTAAAATTTCACAAAAATATAGTTCTTTTAATAACAAAAAAAAAGAAAAAATTACAGTTTAAGAAACTTTAAATATCACATTTTTATAATTTATTCATTTCAATTCCATGCTCTTAAATACGAAAAAAGTAGAACATTTACAACTACAGGTAGTAAAAACAAGTGATAGTCTCAAATTTTTTCATTAAAAGAAGTCAAAACTTTGAGCAATTTTCTGACCAATTCTTAAAATATTTCTATGTGATTTTTTTTTCCTTATTTGATGTGTGAACAGTTGATTAGTAAAAAAATTTTTTTAGAATATCAAAAATTTTATTTTTTTCTATTTATAACCACAAATCTCCCACTGTGCGTTGGGTCGTAAGGAAATGTCGTTTCGAAGTCGTAACGAAATAAAGTTGCACTCCTTAAAAAGCATAAGCTGAGTAAATGCTACAATTTAGTCAAGGATTTTGATATGGAAACGAGTTTGATCTATTCCAAGTTCATTGGGACTTTTTTTGTTGCCATATAATAAGTACAAAGGCTTTCATGTTTCATTTTCGTATTGGAATCTTTTGTGCACAGATAAATAAATTTTTGCCACAAAGCCCCCTATAAAACACTAGCAGCCCACAGTGGTTCGCGGCTTCGCCACGGCTTCGTTTTCTCTTATCACTAAAGAGCGCTAAACAGTGCTGCCCACAGTACTACAATAGTATCCAAATCTACTACTATTTGCTCAATTTTGAAAACTCGTACTTATTTTTGTGTGTACTTTTTACGCAATTTCTTAAATTTACACAAAATAACTAATGTGTTGATACCCTTACTCTTTTGCACAAGGCATCTTTCTTGAGTATACACATTAATCAATTTTTTCACTTCAAAAGCCAGAGAAATTTTAACTCAGCGCGTCGAAAATCTTTGAAAACAAAGAAGGCAGTGGGAGAGGGGAAAGGGGGGGAGGGCAGCCGACCGGAATGAAAACTCAACGCATAGCCGACCGGAATGAAATGAAATAACATAGCTGTTATGAATTTCCGAAGTAGCTAGAGTCGGCAAATCAGACGCATTCTACTTTTTTAACTCTTTCTATCAATTTATGCGTTTTTGAATGTATAAACTGCTTTTTTCTAATGTTTATATATAATATTTTTGTAACGCAATTGCTTTGGTTGGGTAATCGGTAATTGGCTCGGTAATAGTTTGGTAATCGCTTAAGTATTCGGTAATCGGTTGGTTATCCGATTCGGTAATTGATTCAGTAATCAGTTGGTAATCGCTTCGGTAATCAGTAGCCAGTTGATAATCGCTTCTGTACTCGGTAATCGCTTGGGTAATCGGTTGGTAATTGGTTCGGTAATCGGTTGGTAATCGATTTGGTAATCGGTTGGTAATCGCCTCGGTAATCGGTAACTGGTTTGGTATTCAGTTGGTAATTGCCTCGGTAATTGGACTGACAATCGGTTGGTAATCACTTAGATAATCAGTAATTGATACGGTAATCGGTTGATGATCGCTAGGTATTCGGTTGGTGATCGGTAATTGGTTCGGTAATCGGTTGGTGATCGGTAATTGGTTCGGTAATCGGTTGGTAATCGTTTTGGAAATCGGTAATTGGTTCGTTAATCGGTTGGTAATCGCTTCGGTAATCGGTAATTGGTTCGGTAATCGGTTGGTAATCGCTTAGATAATCAGTAATTAGCTCAATAATCGGTTGATAACCGCGGCTTAAGTCTACTTTAATGAACCCGCTGAATTTCAAGGGGTTGCTTGGGTCACAGGGGGGAAAGTGCACTTTTTTTTCAATACCATTATAATCTATGAAAAAAATGCTACCTTGTACGAATATTACAATTAAAATTCTGCCATGCCTTGTACAAAAGAACTGAAATTTAAGCGGATTCATTAAACTAGACTTGTTCCGTAATCGCTTCGGTAATCGGTAAGTGGTTCTGTAATCGGTTGGTAATCGCTTCGGTAATTGGTCTGGCAATCGGTTGGTAATCACTTAGATAATCGGTATTCGCTTCGGTAATCGGCCTGGCAACCGGTAATCGGTTCGGTAATCGCTTCGGTTTTCGGCTTGGGGTCGATGCTAGGTAATCCTTAAAAAGGAATGCTGTACAGCAATAATTTCTGTTACGCTAACAGCGTGATGTTAACGCTAACAGCGTGATGACATCGCTAATCTATAGTTTTGCTCTCTACCAAAAAGTGCTCAACGCGCCTAAATAAGTTTTCACTTCAAAAATTCATTACGATTTCTGAGTCTAAGGTTCGTTCGCATCTTAACGACCTGTGTTTAAACTTCTGTATTTTCATTGAAAAAATATTTATGTTAATGATTTTAAACTCTTAGACGTCAAAATAACACTGAAGTGTCAATAAATTGAGGTGTAAAGCTTTCTTTAATTTATCAGCGATTTTTCCATTGCAGCCTCTTAACTTTTTTATGCTTAATTAGTTTTAAATTAATTTGTTAATAAATCAATATTGACATAATAATATTGATATTCAAAACATTTTAATTTATTACAGCTTTTACTGAAAACAAAAAAAAAAAAAAACAAAATTATTGCCTACAGCTTAAATAATATTTTTTTTTTCACTATTTTGGCAGTATCTCAAAAATTATGGGCCACAAAAGCTGTTTAGTATTCAAGCTGCAGGTTATTCTATTCGCTTTGCTTCCATTGATCAATAATTCAAGTGAATATATATATCTCTATAGTAGACCATTTATTAGTCAGTCAAATTAGTATGCAATCCATTTGATATTTATTATAATTAAATATTTTCGACACTTGTTCGAAAGTTTAGCCACAAATAAGCAGCAGCAGCTTAACTTTTAAATGCCTAAATATATAATTAATGGATTGGCCCAAATGAGCCGTAATTAGTTGATGAGATTCAATTTTTTTAAAACTTTATTTTAATTATAGTCGTGGGCTGGATTTGTGTGTTTAACTCTTGCGGCAACCATTTATTTAAATATTGCTTATATATTGATTTTATACAAAAAAAAAGGGCGTTCATTCACGTTATATGAAGAACTTACAGAACATAACAAAAAATAAAATTATACTGCTTGATGTACAAATTAAATTAGAATTAATACTATAAAATCAATTTATACACTATTTCTATTTAAAAATTTAAGAAATTTCGAGCACGTAAATTTGCGTACATAAAAAAAAAAACGCACTCAAAAATTTTTAATAGCAAATGAAGCAAATTTTTCGAAAATTAGAGTAAACGTTTGGAAAAGCATTAAATTAGCTGATCAAGCAAACATATTTAATTCGAAATTCATTCAAAGTCGTGCTGAAACTGAAAAACTTAAATTATTTTGACATGTTATGCAGGCGCATCACGTGTCACACGTGAATCACGATTATTGTGTGCAGGGTGAGTGGACACAAAGAATGCGTCATAACGAACCAAAAAGTAGTTAAAAAAACTAGTTCATGTCTTTAGTGTTTAACTGTAAGTTATATAAAACTACTGTGCATTGGAATAACGCCCTCCACTTTTAAATTGTCTAAAAAAAAAAAACGTTTTCGTGAATTTTAATATCATAGCTCCTCTACAGCGAAATGAAGCTTTAAATAAACCCAGACGAAACTTTCTCGAAAATATAACAGAATCTATTAAGTTTTAAGTGGTTTCTTTTCCTTCTCTTACTTTAATTTAACTGTTAAAGCTTACGTAATAAAATGCAACCAAGAGTTGTTTGTAGAGCGAGGGGTAGGGAAAAAAAAGACTTTAAAAAAAAAAACTTATTTGCCGCTTCCTATTGCATGAAGTAGTTTTTAAACTACTTTATTAACAGCAACAATAACAACATCGACAGTAGCAACAAGTGTTGCCTCAAATCATGTTTGCAACCGCATTCTTTGTGCATGCATAAATCCGTGCATGCGCTCTGGCAATGCTTGGCAGCCAATAATAATCAGCAAGAGCAACAACAAAACGCGATAATAGACAAGCAACAGCTGTAGCTGTAGCTTAACGGTACATTAAAAAAGTAAAGCTTGCAAAGGGATTTGCGACGTCAAAGAAATGCCTAAAAATTCTATTACTTTTTCAAAGCTCTAACATGGTGTAAATTGTTAAATTGTGACAAGTCAAAAAATTTTAAGGCAAGTGTTTATAAAATCATACATGTCATTTGCTGTGTTTCAAAGCGCACGTAATTTTTTTTTTTTTATTTGATTTTAATAACAACTACTTTTTTTGAACGCAAGTTTTTTGCTTCTTATGAACTACTTTTTTTTATGCATATTAGCATATTTATTGGTTTTTTTTTGTTTAATAAAAACTTTGTAACAACTTAGTTGCTACGCCTAGCTTTGGCGCTACTTTCTTGTTGTTGTTGTTGTATTTTTGCAATCCGGTTCTTATAATGTATCACTTCTCAAGCCAGACATTGCGGCGCAACGTTGCCGGATTTGTAGGCAGTAAAATGCACTAGTCAGGGTTGCTTTATTTAAGTGTTTAAGCTTAGTAAAAGCTTTGTGTTTACTTATTTTCTTCCCGCTCTTCACTCTTTAATATAAGCACTATTTTGCTCAAATTTCTTTCCTTAAAATTAATTTGTCTAATTAAAAAAAAAAAATCCTAATTTAAAAGCCCATTTTTGTGTAGCGCAATAAAGTTACAATTTTACTTTTAATTTGTAGTTATCATTATGTAGTTATCGTGTAAATCACAGCTTATTTTAATTTCATGTAATTTTTTTTAATTTTTGCTTTTAGACAGAAATCAATAAATTATTTTGTGCCTGTTTAGTTACTTTTTCTTCAAAGCTTGCTTAATTTATTATATAAGAAATTGTAGTTTAAATGTGTAGTAAAAAGTGATTTATACTCATATATAACGGTAAAAAACTGACGACAAAAGTAAACTAAAAACGACTTCGCATTTCTGCAAATTGTAAGAGGCACAAGGTAAGCACTAAGAAAACAGAAGTTTGGTATAATGAAAACCTATGAGAAGAACCTTACTTACACTTATTTCTTTTATTTATGAACAGAGTTGCCCCTCCACCCACAAATGAACGAATAAAAACATAATAAAACGTTTAAAGTAAAATGAGTACATGTATACATCATTATTTCTATTTTTAATAACAGGTCATTCAAAAAGTCCGTAGGATAAGTAAGAAAAAAATAAAATTTTGATAAGACTCGATTAAATTAGTCAACATAGTTGCCTTTGAGAGCGATACAACGAGTATAGCGGTTTTCCAACTTTTCGATACCACTTTTATAGTACGATTTCTCTTTCTCGTCAAAATAGGCCTCAGTTTCAGCCATTACTTCATCATTGGTCTTGAATATCTATCCAGCAAGTATTCTCGTGAGATGTGAAAACAGGAAAAAGTCGCTGGGGGCTAAATCTGGAGAATACGGTGGGTGGGTAAGCAATTCGAAGCACAATTCATTTAATTTGTTATCGTTTTTATCGATTTTTGACACGGTGCATTATCTTGGTGGAACAACACTTTTTTCTTTTGCAAATGTGGCTGTTTCTTGGCGATTTCAGACTTCAATCGATCCAAAAGTGCACATTAATAGTCGCTGTTAATGGTGGTTCCTTTTTGGAGACAGTCGATGAATATTATTCTTTCGCATCCCAGAATACAGATGCCATCACCTTACAAGCCGACTGTTGGGTCTTTGCTCGCTTTGGATTCGGTTCGTCGACTGCTGTCCACTCAGCTGACTCTCTTTTGGATTTTCATGTGTAATAGTGAAGTCATGTTTCATCTGTTGTCACATATCGACGATAGAATTTGATTTTATTGCGATTTAACAGCGCCAAACACTCTTCTAAAGCATCAATTCGTTGTTGTTTCTGGTCGACTGTGAGCTCACGTGCCACTCACTGTGCACAGAGCTTTCGCATACCCAAACGTTCATGCAAAATGGTACCATCTGATATCTTTACAATATCTTTACAATGTCAGCTAGCTCGTGCACCTTCAATTTGCGATCATTCATAACCAATTTGTGCATTTTTTTGATGTTTTGTGGAATAACAGTATGAATTGGGCGTCCACTGCCCTCTGCATCATTTGTGCTGGTACGACCACGTTCAAATTCAGCAATCCACTTTTCTACCATTTGTCTCGATGAAGCAGAGTCCGGATAATGTTTATCAAGCCATTGCTTGGTTTCCACTGTATTTTTTTTCATCAAAAAGCAATGCTTTATCAAAACTCGAAATTCACTTTTTCCATTTTTTTTTTTTTCAATAACAACAGTTGCACACAAAATGCTATAACTCAATAATCAATTGTCAGATTGCTGTCAAATTCTTATACGTATCGTTTAAAGGTTGGTACTAAATAAAAATCATATGGAAAAAATCTAGTAACGCCATCTATGTGTCATCCTATGGCCTTTTTACGTACGTACGAACGTACTGTTAGTGTTATTTATTGTTTTGCATGCTCATCTCTAAGTAGTTACACAAAGCATTGCTTAGCAAGGTACTACAACATAAAAAAAAATCACTAAATTAAGTGCAAAAGCACTGAACTGCAACACTGGTGCTCAGATCGATGCTGCATTAAAAGAGAATAAAATAAAAAAGTTCACAATCAGACAATAACAACAACAAACAAAGCTTTGTACATGCATGCATGTTCTGCCACGTTGTTGGTCTCTCTCAAAAAAAGTACCGTTAACGCAGCAGCATCACTGTGATGTGCCATTATAACTTCAATCAATTTTATTCATTAACTTGGTGAAGATGGGTGAAAATTGAATTAACAATATCCTCAAAGTATTGTTTTAAAACTCATAAGTGATTCTGTTGTAGTTAATTCTGAAGAAAATTATAGTGCACCTGAAATTCTCAAAGCGGAGGTCCCAATGCGAACGGTTAGCTTTTTGCATATATTTATAAGCCCCCAGGTGTATTGTGTAAGGGTGAGCAGGGCAGTTACTTTGTCGCTCCGTTTGTTATGCTCATTAGCATACGTGTTAACATATGTACAGAAGATTATATACAGTGGTCAACAAAAGTCTGCATACAGCATACAATTTTTGATGTCTGCAAAACTGAAGTACCTTAACGAAAAGTCGAGATGCAGTTTAATTAGAAATAATTATTTGTTAAAAAAGAAAAGTTGATCTTTGCCAAAAAAAAAAAACAAGTCATTGACAATAATACGGAAAACATATCACGACAAAAGTTTGCATACCGGATATGGTATTCGCTCGATTAGGAGAAGCAATAAATTTATATTTTTTGCCTTTACATTAAAATATGGATTTTTTTTAACATACGGAACCTAAATGAAGTTGTTTCTTAAGTTCTCTTCTAATCGATCGTGCTCATATAATGACATACCAAAACGAAAGTACAATTATCATACGCACATGTAACCAACTCATAAAGGATCCTTTAACAATAATTTCAAATGAATTTAATGAAAATTTAATCAAGTCAAAGCAAAGACTATTCTAAAAAAATTTAATCGACTCTTAATCTGTCCCCATCGAACGGACTACCAAAGCAATTTTCTCGTAGATATTTAGGTAATTTAATAAAAAAATTGGACCAAAATATGGAAATCAATTATTTAAAACGTAGCCAATCATATCGGCCTACTTTCTTGTTCTTCACTGCACATATCGTAAATTCGTGATAATTCGAAGATTGATTAATACGAGAGCAATTTGGGAGGTTGGTGAATTTTTTAATTTCCCGCGTTGTAGCTTTAAACTAACATCCTATCAACTACCATCTGTTAATAGACTACTGTCAAAATTTCAGCTCGCTGCGATGCTTATTTTGTGTTTGGCAGCAATTGACAGCAGACGATCTTGTGAATTTTTGGCAAAAATGGAAAAAGTGAGTTACGTGTGCTCATCAAGCATTATTTTTTGCGCAAAAAAACCATCATCCAAACCAAGAAAAGGCCTGATAAATACTATGGGGACTCTGCACCATCGTTTGGCATAATTCACAAGTGGTTTCACATGATTCACAAGTGAATTCCGATGCGGTCGTAAAAGCACAAGTGAAGCCGAACGTTCTGGACGCCCAACTGAGGTCACCACACCAGAAATGGTCACTTAAATTCACGATATCGTGTTGGCCAATCGCAGAGTTAAAGTGCGCGAGATTGTTGAGGCCGTAGGCATCTCAGACGAATGGGTGTGGAACATTTTGCGAAATCATTTGGATATGAAAAAATTATCCGCCGCATGGGTGCCACGTTTGCTCACTCTTGGCCATAAACGTGATCGTGTGACTGATTCAAAGGCGTATTTGGCGATGTTTAAGAAAGATAAGAAGGCTTTTCCCCTCGTTTAGTAACTATGGACGAAACATGGATCGATCACTACACACCAGAGACAAAGAAACAGTCGAAATAGTGGAATTCACCGACCGAACGTGCTCCAAAGAAGGCGAAGACGGTGCTATCGGCCGGCAAGGTTATGGCGAGAGTATTTTAGGATGAACGCGGTATAATCTACATCGATTACCCCTTCACCAAAAAGAACGATCAATGGCAAATACTGTGCAGCCAAATTGGACCGTTTCAACGACGCTTTGAAACTTTGAGAGACTTTGAGAGAAAAGTCACCATTTACGGAGAAAAAAGTGCTCTTTCCTCAAGACATTGCGCGCGTTCACACATGCCCAGCTCCCATGGCAAAATTCCATGAATTGAAGTACTAATTGCTTCCTCATCTAGCATATTATCCAGTTTTGGCCCCCAGTGACTATTTTATGTTTTCAAACCTGTAGAAATGGATCGGCGGAAAGAAATTCAACACCACAGAGGAGCTCATCACCGAAACAGAGGCCTATTTTGAGGACCTTCCGAAAACGTATTTTTCGGATGGGATCAAAATAGGCCTCTGTTTCGGTGATGAGCTCCTCTCTGGTGGTGAATCTCTTTCCGCCGATCCATTTCTACAGGTTTGAAAACATAAAATAGTCACTGGGGGCCAAAACTGGATAATATGCTAGATGAGGAAGCAATTAGTACTTCAATTCATGGAATTTTGCCATGGGAGCTGGGCATGTGTGAACGCGCGCAATGTCTTGAGGAAAGAGCACTTTTTTCTCCGTAAATGGTGACTTTTCTCTCAAAGTCTCTCAAAGTTTCAAAGCGTCGTTGAAACGGTCCAATTTGGCTGCACAGTATTTGCCATTGATCGTTCTTTTTGGTGAAGGGGTAATCGATGTAGATTATACCGCGTTCATCCTAAAATACTCTCGCCATAACCTTGCCGGCCGATAGCACCGTCTTCGCCTTCTTTGGAGCACGTTCGGTCGGTGAATTCCACTATTTCGACTGTTTCTTTGTCTCTGGTGTGTAGTGATCGATCCATGTTTCGTCCATAGTTACTAAACGAGGGGAAAAGCCTTCTTATCTTTCTTAAACATCGCCAAATACGCCTTTGAATCAGTCACACGATCACGTTTATGGCCAAGAGTGAGCAAACGTGGCACCCATGCGGCGGATAATTTTTTCATATCCAAATGATTTCGCAAAATGTTCCACACCCATTCGTCTGAGATGCCTACGGCCTCAACAATCTCGCGCACTTTAACTCTGCGATTGGCCAACACGATATCGTGAATTTAAGTGACCATTTCTGGTGTGGTGACCTCAGTTGGGCGTCCAGAACGTTCGGCTTCACTTGTGCTTTTACGACCGCATCGGAATTCACTTGTGAATCATGTGAAACCACTTGTGAATTATGCCAAACGATGGTGCAGAGTCCCCATAGTATTTATCAGGCCTTTTCTTGGTTTGGATGATGGTTTTTTTGCGCAAAAAATAATGCTTGATGAGCACACGTAACTCACTTTTTCCATTTTTGCCAAAAATTCACAAGATCGTCTGCTGTCAATTGCTGCCAAACACAAAATAAGCATCGCAGCGAGCTGAAATTTTGACAGTAGTCTATTAACAGATGGTAGTTGATAGGATGTTAGTTTAAAGCTACAACGCGGGAAATTAAAAAATTCACCAACCTCCCAAATTGCTCTCGTATTAATCAATCTTCGAATTATCACGAATTTACGATATGTGCAGTGAAGAACAAGAAAGTAGGCCGATATGATTGGCTACGTTTTAAATAATTGATTTCCATATTTTGGTCCAATTTTTTTATTAAATTACCTAAATATCTACGAGAAAATTGCTTTGGTAGTCCGTTCGATGGGGACAGATTAAGAGTCGATTAAATTTTTTTAGAATAGTCTTTGCTTTGACTTGATTAAATTTTCATTAAATTCATTTGAAATTATTGTTAAAGGATCCTTTATGAGTTGGTTACATGTGCGTATGATAATTGTACTTTCGTTTTGGTATGTCATTATATGAGCACGATCGATTAGAAGAGAACTTAAGAAACAACTTCATTTAGGTTCCGTATGTTAAAAAAAATCCATATTTTAATGTAAAGGCAAAAAATATAAATTTATTGCTTCTCCTAATCGAGCGAATACCATATCCGGTATGCAAACTTTTGTCGTGATATGTTTTCCGTATTATTGTCAATGACTTGTTTTTTTTTTTTGGCAAAGATCAACTTTTCTTTTTTAACAAATAATTATTTCTAATTAAACAGCATCTCGACTTTTCGTTAAGGTACTTCAGTTTTGCAGACATCAAAAATTGTATGCTGTATGCAGACTTTTGTTGACCACTGATGTGATCAAAACATTGGAGGACGAAGTTGGACGAAGTGTATCGAGCTAAAAGGAGACTATATTGAGAAATAATACGTTTTTCGCCGTAAAAATCATTCCTTGCTTCTCTTTTCACTGAATTATGAAACGGCCCTCGTACAGTTAGCTCAAAATTGTATGATTCAGGTTTTTTTTTTTCATTTCCTTTCATCAATTCTGACAGTTTGACCAAACTGCTCTCAAGTGACTCAACCTATATTAATTAACCCTGATCAGCATCACCACCCGCGTACATTTAGCCATATCCGTCTGTTTGTCTGTGTGTGTTAACGATCACAGCATTAGTTTTGGGGCTATTGTTATGAATTCCGATATAAAATCTTTTATTTAAAATGAGCTAAATTGTTTAAGTCAGATAAATCGGTCAAAAACATTATCGAATCTCTCAATTATTGCGCTGAAAGGATATTTGTAACAATCAGTCAATTTCTACAGAAAGGTACAACTTTGCCAGTGTCTCTTGCTTCGAGCCAACGTTTCTTTTCGTCCTTACAAACACTCAAAACTTACCTAAGAAGTAAAACTGGAAAGGCTCAATAGCCTAGTTCTGCTAAATGTTCACAGGGATGTAGAAGTGAATATTGAGGACATAGTAAATTCAATGTCCCAAAATAATTGAAAAAATAGACATAGTACTCAAAAGATTATTTAATAAATAAAAAAATGTCAAAAGTCTAACATAAATATAAATAAATAAAAACTAACCCCCAACATTTTTTTGGTATTTTGTATTAGTATTGCATTTATAAAGATAACAGTTACTTTTGAGGCTTCCTTATAAGGTATATTTTAAGCTTCAAATAGCACTTAAAGTGGGTACACATTGGCGATCATGAGTGACACTCAAAAATTCAACAAAGCTGCCCGCTGACTGTCACTCAACCACAAATAGTTTTGTGATTGACTGTTGACTGACGAAAAAGAACGGCCACACTCGCGAATCTGCATAAAAAGAGAGAATTTGAGCATGAGTGCCACTCATGATCGATAATGTGTACCCCGCTTTACTCCTAAGTCTTCAGTATGAAGCATATATTTTTAAATATAAAGGTAACACTTACTCTTAAGCTTTAAGTATGAGGCACATTTTGAAGTTTAAGGGTACCACTTACTCTGAAAGCTTTGTTATGAAGCATTTTTTAAAAAAGCTTTAATTTCAAAATGATTGTTTAAACTCTTACCTGTAAAGAGAAAAAGAGGAAATATATTAGATTTATAACTTTTCTATATCGGTCAAATATAACAAATAAAATACAAATATACATTATTATGTTATTTAAGACAAAATGGAATAAAATAATTAGATATTTTGTTTGTGTTATTATACACAAAATTTATTTCTATAGTTATGCTTCAAAATTTGATTTTTATAGACATTTTGATTGACAATAAGAATAAATGAACAATTTTTTTGTGCTGCTGAGGCAAAAATGTAATAGAGTTAAGGCCGCAGATAGCGAAATATTGCTCGTAAAATTAACAATTTTTTCAAAAATTAAAAACTAATACAAGAATTACAAAATTTAAGGGGGAATTTGAACTAAATTTTTTTCTAAAATTATTGTTGTGATCATTTAACAAAAATGATACGAGTACAGTGGATCAAAAAAGTATGCGTACAACAATGATTAATATATTTAAAACATATTTAATAACGCGTTTGGAAGCCTTTTGCACTTCAGTCGCCTTTCCATGTTGTTGTTGTTTACATATTTTTTTGTATCATCAGGTGTTATTTTATTCCATTCCTCTCTTAAAGTGGCATGTAGAGAAGGTAGAGATGTGATGTTGTGAGTCCCAATACGTCTGTCTAGCGATTCCCATAGATTCTCTATGAGGTTGAGGTCAGGTGATTGCGGAGGGGAATGTAGCTGATGGGGGACGTTGTATAGCAACCATTCTTGAACCATCAGTTATGACTTATGTTTTGGATCGTTGTCTTGAGCAAAAACATAGTTACTGGGAAGTCCGATTTTTTGGGTGCTCTCTTGTAAATTGTTTTTTAGAACTTCCAAGTATTTATATTTATTCATAGTAGTCTCTATAAATTTCATATTTCCAACGTCCCCTGCATTATACTCTTACCACCATGTTTTACTGTAAGGGCTTATGTTTTATTTGGAAAATTCCTGGTTAGGTTTTCTCCATACAATAGTGCGACCATCTGACTTGTAAATGTTGAATTTACTTTCATCGCAGAATAGAACTGTATTTTAGAATACACGGGGTTTCTTTATATACCCCTTAGTAAACATGAGGCGTTTTTTTCTGATTTGCTTTCGAGATATGTGGCTTTCGCCTGGCAACTCTCCCATTAAAATTATTTCTCCGTAACACAACACGTACTGACTCAGGACTTACATCGATATTGTGGTAATGTGATATTCCTGCAGCAATCTTGGGGGCACTTGTTTTTGGATCTGCTTTTACCTGACGTAGTTTATGGCGTTCTAACGAAGCATTAATCTTTTTTGGCCGCCCTGGTCTTTGTTTTGGTTCAATAGTTCCAGAAGATTCATAATTTTTTAAAACTTTTTGAACTGATGAATGACTCCTTCCAACTAATTCACCAATTTCGCGTAATGTTTTGCCTTCATTTCGTAATTTAACTATTAATAATCGCGTTTCTGATGGTATTTCACAATTTTTACGAATTATTTCTATTTTGTTGTGTATAGCTAGTAGTTGGTTTGTAACTGAATTTAAAAATGATTCATTGAAAACAAGT
This sequence comes from Coremacera marginata, assembly GCA_914767935.1. Lineage (NCBI taxonomy): Eukaryota > Metazoa > Arthropoda > Insecta > Diptera > Sciomyzidae > Coremacera > Coremacera marginata. Next base: position 143,947,689 of record OU612047.1, read on the forward strand.
TTTCACGAATATTGGTACTTTATTTCAGCTCAGTTCAAAAACATTCAAATGTACGAAGACCTTTATTAGGCTAATTTTGAAGTAGTTATAATGATTTTGTTATAAATTTTGATGAAGTTAATATTTTTGTGTAAATATTTATGTTTTTAATAGAACACGCCTGATGTTATATAAAATAAATCTAAACATTCAATTTGGATTTTTACTTTAGGTTTGTAAGTGGTGTTTATAAACCATTTGTGTTTGTACGCAGACTTTTTTGACCCACTGTATCTATTAAATTGATCATAAAATCATTAAAAAATATTGTCGATGTACAGGAAAGTCTGTATATCAATAGCTTGTCTATTGAAACAAAACGTATCGTTGATATTTTTAAAAATATCCAATTTCACCCATAAAATAATTTTAGAAAAAAATTATTTTATTTTAATTTTACTGTTTCTAATTTTAAAAAAAAATTGTTAGTTCTACGAGCAATATTCGCTATCTACGGCCTTATTTTGTTACTTTTTTTTGGTTAATTTTAGTTTATTTTCAAAATTTTTATTTTTTATAAATCGGTAATTAGTTCGGTAATCGCTTGGGTAATTTGTTAAGTAACTGTATTAGATACAATACTATAACTAAAGCAACTGCACAAAATATTGTGGATCATTCTTACTAAAAAGTTTTTGAGTTATAATGTTTTTGAGACGAAAAATTTCAAAAGGTTTTTCATTTTAATTATTATTTATTTGCATCAAAAAAGCTCTTTGTGTAGCACATTTATCAGACCTTTTTAAATGTATATAAGATATTTAGATTTTAATTTTATTTTTGCCATTACACCGTTTTTCTAGGAAAAAATTTCACATTTTCGAGGCATGTTGCACATTTTCGACAAATGGTTGTTTTGATATAAGAAATCTTTTTTTCTCTTTAATTTATTTAAATTAAAAAGCATTTATAGATATTCGTCCACACACACAAGCAAATAAACATAACGAAAATATATGCAGTGAAAATAAAAAAAGTTTATTACTGTGTTGTAAAAATGAAGAACACCTGAAGATGCACGCTTCACGCAGCACGTTTGCCAGCCTTGCTTGTTACAGCGCATGCGTAGCCTTAACGAAGCTTTTAACGGTTTGAATGCGCGCGCATTCTTGTGAACTTTTATTTATTCGATTTTTGTTTTTTTTTTATTTGAAAGGCGCGCATACCAAACAACTCTTTGTTATTTTTATTACATGCACGTTGAATTCAATTATATTGAAGTCATTGATCTTTAAATTGTTTTGTGTATTTATCGTTAGTAAAAAAAAAACTCTTTTAGCGCATAAAATGTACTTCTCACTGTGCTTATCATTTAAAGATGTCTCTTAATTAGTCTGGAGTATGAGTTATATTTTTTAACTACTTTTTACTGCTTTTTATGTGTTGCTTATAAAATCAAATACAGCCAATGCAACAAAGAAAACCAGGTTATCAGTTTTAGTTTTAAAATTTTTATATTTTTATTATTTTGTAATTTTGTTTAAAATGTATTTTGGAACGTTGTCAAGTGAAGCACTTTTTTTTAGCTTATTACTTTAATACTTGAAAAAATATTTCTTATCGAAAAATATGATTTTTTTTTCTTTTTTACTTGTTGCTTTAGACACAGCAACAAATAAAATAAATTCACTTAATTTCAATTTTTGGCCGCTGATAAGCAGGTATGAAAAATTTATTGATTGTAATATATATAAAGAAAAAGCACATAAAGCTTTCAATAATACAGACATTTTGTTGATTGACTCAAGAAAAAGTTGTAACGATTAGACGAAATTGGTAAAAGTAACTTTATTTGAGTAAAGATTTTTTAAGTGTGCCAAAAAAGCTACAATTTTTTATAGAAAAATTATAGTACTCAATTTTTATAAGAAAAAAGTTTTTTTTTTTGCTTTTAAGTTTGCCAGAGAGATTCAATTATTTTCAGTTTAAAAGCTTTTCAGGTTTGCCAAGAAAGATTATAAAATTAACATTTTAAAGCTTTTTTCAAGTTTGTTTAGAACGCGTACGAAGTTTCAATTTAAAAGCTTATTTTGATTGCTTACAAAGGAGCTCATAAATTCTTAATGGATTTTGTTTACTAAAACCTTTTATGTTGACCAAGAAATCTTACAAAATTTATATTTTAAAACTTTTTTATGTTGTATGTTTGTTTTTTCAAGTTTGTCAATAAAGCTCATTAATTTATCGACATTTTTATATTTTAGAGATTCTTTTTTTTAAGTTTGTCAAGAATCTCATCAATCTTACAAAATTTAGTTTTAAAAGATTATTGTTCGAGCTTGAATGACTTAATGAAAACTTAAGCACTGATTTAAACAGAGCTTCTTAAGTGTACAGTAAGGGACAAAACTGTTCACAAATTATTAAAAAAAAAAACAAAAATGTTTCACTTTTTTATCTATTTAATTTATTCAAAATAAAAGAACACAGTTAGAATCGTTATTATTCCAGCAACGAGTAAAAATAAAAAAAACCCAAACAGAATTTATATTTCGGGTTAAAATGTGATGTGAAGGTAGTAAATGTCTTCCATTATTTATTATTTCGTATGACCATCTGGTGATTTTTTGAAGTCAAATCTTCTTTAGGCGCGTTGAGCACTTTTTGGTAGAGAGCAAAACTATAGATTCGCGATACCATCACGCAGTTAGCGATATCATCACGCTGTAAGCGTAACAGAAATTATTGCTGTACAGCATTGCTCTTAGGGGATTACCTAACATCGACCAAGCCGAAGACCGACGCGATAACCAATCGGTTACCGAACCAATTACTGATTACCGAAGCGATTACCAACCATTTACCCAATCGATTACCGAACCAAATACCGATTACCAAACAATTAACAAATTACCAAAGCAATTACCGACTACCGAAGCGATTACCAAACCAATTACCGAAGCGACTACCGAAACGATTACCAACCGGTTACTGATTACCGAAGCGACTATCAGCCATTTACCGAGGCGATTAACAACCGATTACCGAACCAATTACCGATTACCAACCAGTTACTTAACAAATTACCAAAGCGATTACCGAACTAATTACCGATTACCGAAGAGATTACCAAACCAATTATCGAACCAATCACCGAAGCGATTACCGAAACGATTACCAACCGATAACTGGTTACCGAAGCGATTACCAATCGACTACCGAGCGATAACCGACCGATTACCGAAGCTATTACAAACCCATTGCCGAGCCAATAATTGATTACGCAACCAAAAGAATTGTGTTAATAAATTCTTATATATAATCATTAATAAATAGCAGTTTATACTATACATTCAATAACGCATAAACTGATAAAAAAGAGTTAAAAAAGTAGAACGCGTCTGATTTGCTGACTCTAGTTACTTCGGAAATTCATAACAGAAATTATTGCTGTACAGCATTGCTCTTAGGGGATTACCTAACATCGACCAAGCCGAAGACCGACGCGATAACCAATCGGTTACCGAACCAATTACTGATTACCGAAGCGATTACCAACCATTTACCCAATCGATTAACGAACCAAATACCGATTACCAAACAATTAACAAATTACCAACTACCGATTTCATATCTTTAAGCTTACACCTCGGTCGGAAGTCCCCCCACTGCCTACTGGTTTCCTTTAAATACTTTTTTATACCTTTAAATACTCCTCGGAAATACTTTTTACAAGATTTTCCAAGGTCTCGGAACTTATTTCTTGCAATGCTTGTAAGGTTCGTTTCCAAAGTTCATAGATATCCTTTGGAGTATTTTTTTATGCAAATATTTTTCCTTTTGGAATGGTCCAAAAATGTTCGATGTGGCTCATAACAACAGACTGAGCAAGCCAATCTAGCTTGAACCCATTTTCATTGAAACAACTCTTTGTTATTTTACCCATGTGCTTCGGATCATTATCCTGAAAGGCTTCCCGTGCTGCCTCAAACATATCCAAACTCGGCAAATACGAGTCTTTCAGAATATTAATACAAATCCGTTGTCTTCATTTTGTCATTGATTCTTCGCAGTACTCTGACTTGATTGTCATTAAAGCCTCATTACCCTCATTTAATAAGCCCTAAGCCTCATTACGCCACCATCAAATTTCAATGTCTGACAAATATTTCTCTCTTCAAGCCCTATGCCTGTATCAACTCACGTTCACATGCGCCCATCTAACCCAACACGGCTTATTTTAGTTTTATCTGGCATTCGATCATCAACGGTGAAGTGCTCATTTAAGCGAATTCATACCTTTGCTTTCGGTGCTTATTAATCTCAAAAGAAGCTACTTCACTTTTGTTGTAGGAGGAATTCCACTTTTCAATAGGCTCCTGTGCGTTGTCTTGCCATTGATCTCTCAACTTCAAGTTCCTGTTTCAGGACCTGGGGCCGAATCGCCGCTTCAGTGAACATACAACTCGTCACGTAAAATTGTGTTAATTGAATGCAATTCAATGAAGAGTTGAAAAAGTTTCCGTAACGAGTTGTACGTTCACGGAAGCGACGATTCTGGCCTTGATTGGTCTCCACAGCAAGTAAAATTGTGATAATTCAATAAAGAAAGAGTTGAAAACGATTCAATGACGAGTTGTACGTCCATGGAAGTGGCGATTCGGACCGTAATTGGTCTCCACAGCAGTATTTGTAGCCTTAGTGACTATTAAACGCTTTGCTATTCGCTGTACGTCTAAAGAGAGCTTATATCGCCTACCGCTACATTTCCTTGACGCAGTCAGACATGACTCCTCTTTTATTTTATTGATAAATCCATGCGATATGATTAATTTTCTTTCAATTTATATATAAGACATATAAGATCTGTAAGGAGGCCTTCAAAACTGAAAGTTTTTGCTTTCTTCATTTCCAAAATCATAATGCTAACGAACATGAAGATTGACAGTTTTCTCTATTTTATTCTATGTATACATATGTAAGCAAATCTTAAGAATATCACTTACTTTTTGTCAGAATACTCTCCAAATATCTTTCAATTTTTAATAAGTCTTCGTGTGGACAATAAATACTGTTCAAACGTGTTTTCTTTTTACTTGTCAAAAATATGAACAAGAACCTTTTTTTTTTTGTTAAATGTTGCCATCAGATAGTGAATATATTACACGACAGTTACAGGTTGCCATAAAATTTATAAAATCGTGAATTACTTTACATTTCTTATGTACGTGATGTAAACTTTTCACTTACGTGAACGGTATTGCACATTACTGAATCAAAAAAACTTAACACATCTTTACTTTTGCAGCTTAGAACAGAAATTTTATGAATACTATTATTTACACAGAATATAAACTAAAAAGCTCATTTCACTTGCTTATATCTGTTAATATCTGCCAAGTTTAAAGCTTTTTTGTTAACAGCCGCATGATGATGATGAACAAAATTTAACTTTATTTTTAATTCTTCAACATTAATCGCAGTTCATAAGAAAAGATAGCGTGACGTGCCACAATTTTATACAGCCCAATTCTATCACTTGCTCATTTCAAGTCTATTAATTTTCATGTGCCTTAACTATTTTTCTTCTTCGCTCTATTTGAACACTTTTATTTATAATTTTTGTAACAGATTTAATGTATATTTATTATCTCCTCGCTTATAAATAATATTTTTTTTTTAAGATTATCTTAAAGATTATCTTGGTTTGGATTTTCCGACATAAGCAGCACATTTCTGTTTTTATAGCACACTTCAATTTTATTGTTATTGATTTCATGAAGATTTTAATGAACTTTCTGGTATTTTTTCAAACGTTTTTTTAATTTGTTTTATTAAAAATGCAGTTTATTTTGTGAAAACAACAAATTGTTGCCAAGTATTTTATTAATCAGTGCATTTAATTTTGAATTTTAACTCAATGACTCAGTATTGCTTAAATGCCTGTAAATGGTAAAAACCGTTTCAATTTTTTATTTCTTCATTCTATTTTGTGCTATTTTTCGAAATAAGGAAAATTTTCGCAACATTTCAATCAATAAAATAACTGGAATTCCCTGTCTTAAGACACAAATAAGATACGATTTAGCTCTAGTAAACAACTTGCTATAAAAAAATCCCCCAACCAGCAAAACTTTCCCGCTTATAATTAATTGACATATGTAAACATGTGCGTTCCTCTTTGCTACATTAAAAACTTTTATCAGTAAAATATTTTTTTATATAATTAAAAGAAAAATAAAAGAAAATATGGCATTATAAAAAATTCCAACATTATATTAAATACTGCAGAAGATTTAAAATAAATATTTAAACCTATTTAGCGTTAGTAAGTTAAATAAAAGCGTGAGTAAATCGGTAACAGATAAGCGGTCACATGAGTTTTTGCCTATCTCTGTTACTGTTCCCTACTACTGTTGTATTCTACAACTTTGATTATTCCACAGAATTGCTTTCATTTCTCGAGAATTTTACGTAAGTAACAACAGCAGCAGAGTTCATAAAAATAGATTTCTTAATATTTACGATTTATTTACTTATCGCACATTTAATTGCAAAATCTAAAAAATGTTGATTTAAAATAAAAAGTTCAATAAACAGAAATATAACAGAAGAATAACATAAGAGCTGAGAGAAGAAAAGAAAAAAATGGAAATCTTTTAAGGTAGACAACTATTTTGTAAAAAAAATTCCACTTTTTGTTTATGGAATGAGTAATATTATTTTGCAGCTGTAAACAATATTATGTGCTCATTATTGTTTGTTTGTGTTTTTTTGTTGTTATATTAAAATAATGAAAATTCAATTTTTTTGCATATTCAGTTGGAAATAATGTAGATAAATCATAACTTTTCTTATACAGCAATGTTAAATTTATACAGGAAATACACTTGACCTGCAACTCTGTTCAGTCACTACTAAGTTATGCAAACATTTTCCAAATTTACTTCAAAAGCAGTTGTAAATTGTAGGTATTAATTACTCTTCATGCTTAATTATGAAGCACATTTTGAAGATTAAATGTAGGTCGATTCTAGGAACGACGTAAAAGAAGAATTTTTCAACGGGAAATCCGTAGGCTGCCTGAAAGATGGCTCAAAGTCTTAGCTTACGATGCACAATACTTTGAATATAATAAAAACCAAAAAAAAAAAACGAATTGGCCATTTCAGTCCTTGCCAGCACTTTGACTGGGCTTCTTTTGAACATTCTTTATGCCGACTCCGAAGGGTTTATGCTTTCAAAAAGCTTTATGAGGCACTTTTATTCTCTGAGGTTTGCCATTATCTGTAGAGAGGTGACGGCCGAACATAAAAATTAATTCAATTGAAAAACTTTCTGTGCTAGATGGGATTCGAACCAGGGTTCTATAGCTTACAAGCTATGCATCTTAACCAGTATGCTACGACGGGCGCTTTGAATACAATATCAAGTTATCTGCAGCTTCGAAAGCTCCAGAAATATTCCCAATAATATTCCTTTACTTTTGTTTTCCTTCAAAACTTAGGCAATAACTACCTAAGCTTTGTTTAACCTAGCCAAGTGCATATTAAATAAGTTTTTGTTGAATTATAAAAGTTTTTTGGGGCTCATATAAAATGCTTTATCTTAGCTGACTTTGGCAAAGTTACTTAGGTTTTTTCGTTCAGGTTACTATATATAATGTATATATTTCAAGTGTGCGTACAACAAGCAGCACTTTGATGTACTTAGTAGTATTTCGTAGGGCCCCTTATATACACTAGCCAGAAAAAGTCTGCATACAATGCAAAACATAACTTAACATGGTACACAAATAAATTACCTTCTTTAAAAAAAAAAATGCTTATTTATTGGCACTGCGTAATATCAAGAGAAATTACCAATTTAAGACCAATTTTAAAATAAAAAATTTGATAATTATCTTTTCGATAATTATCTGTCAGATGTCCCTTTCGCAGTGCAGAAAAAATTTGCGTACATATCTGAAAACGGGGATTCCCAAAGCTACACATTGAGTCTGTTTGCTAAACTAAGTGTGTATCAGAGACCTGCCTCAAGTAATGAAAAATCAAGCTTTTTCAAGTACTTGAAAATTCACTTGGTTTGAACTTGAAAAAACCAGTTGCAAAGCAAGCTTTGTATCAAACTAATCAATCGCAAGCTTTACTGCTCTACTGCTCACAAAAACTTGAAGCGCTTGAAATTTTCGGGAAAATACTTGAAAAGATTGATTGAAAAGATTGAAATAGTTCAAATTGGGAAAGCTTGTTGTCTTGGGGGTCGCTGATTGCGATTCTGATGTCAGAATATAAAAAGTTGTTTGGACACTAGGGTGGACCGTAAGAATACTTTTTTGTGATTTTGACAGATTTTGCCCCTTTTTGCAATCTAAGTCGGATCAATTATTTGGATTCTGATGTTATGAAGATGTTGTTCTGAGATAATAAAGTTCCATATCTCGAAGGGAAAGCAAAATAGGTAAAATCGTATCATTTTTTAGAGACACACAAATAGGGGGATCTATCACTCCCCATCTTGCACATTTTTAGGGGGAGACGTTGAAACACGTGTTTAACTTTCCACTAAGTAGTGGAGTCATAGTGTAAGTTATAGACGTGTTTCGGTTCCTCCGTAAAGATATGTCGAATGGGGGCTAATAGACCCCCTATTTGTGTGTCTCAAAAATGCTTCCTCAATAGGAACCCCCAAAAATTGATTAGATTTTACCTATTTTGCTTCCCCTTCGAGATATGGAACAACATAAAATCGAAAGATATCGAAAAGTCCTCGAAAAATTCTCGAAAAATCTTCGAAAAAATCGAAAAAGTGCTATATCTCGAAGGAGAAGCAAAATACGTAAGAATTAAAGATTTTTTGGAGGTCTCTAAGGGGGGAAGCATTTCTGAGACGCATAGAGGGGTATATCAATCCCCCATCTTGCACATTTTTGGGGGGAGACGTTGAAACACGTGTTTAACTCTCCACTGTAAGTCATAGACGTGTTTCGGTTCCTCCGTAAAGATATGTCGAATGGGGGGCTAATAGACCCCCTATTTGTGTGTCTGAAAAATGCTTCCTCAAATAGGAACCCCCAAAAATTGATTTGATTTTACCTATTTTGCTTCCCCTCCGAGATATGGAACAATATAAAAACGAAAGATATCGAAAAATCCTCGAAAAATTCTCGAAAAATCTTCGTAAAAATAGAAAAAGTGCTATATCTCGAAGGAGAAGCAAAATACGTAAGAATTAACCATTTTTTGGTGGTCTCTAAGGGGGCCAGCATTTCTGAGACGCATATATAGAGGGGTCTATCAATCACCCATTTTGCACATTTTTAGGGGGGAACGCCGAAACACATCAGATTCCAAATAATTGGCCCGATTTCCAGCACAAAATATTAAATAAAAGCTCGAAGAAAACATTTTTGAGGACCACCCTTATCAGCGACCCATATTTCCACATACTATTTTTAAGACTATTTATTTGGGTACACCCTTGTGCCCAACAAATTTTTCTTTAACTATACTTTTCTTAAGCAAGTAAGTTGAGTTAGTTGAAAATTCACAAACAAATTCAAGCTTTTCAATCTCGATGACGTACGTTTCAAGTCTGCTGCCGCTTGTTTTTACTTCGTGTCGTAGATCACGCGTTCATAAATTCGGGCAGCAAGCTGACGTCGACGTGACTAATTTCAAGTATACTTGAACTGGATTGAAAATTATCAAGTTCAAGCGCGCTTGTATTCATAAATTTAGCAAGTACTTGAAATTGCAAATGAATAGGGTTGTGCAGTTCTCTGGTGTGTATATCCATCGCTTTGATAAAATTACTAATTTTTGCAAGTTTTTTATTTATTTTAATAAAATTGACGTAGGTTGTAGACGTAGGGTGTTCAAAATAGAAAAGAAATTAGCTCAGGTGAAAGGCAAATTATTGTGAAATTGTGGAAAGACGAAAAAACATATCGCGAAATTGGAAAAAAAGGTGGGCAGAACTCATTCTTCAATTCAAAAAGTGGTTGAAAGTTATCAATCGACCGGTGAATTTGCACCAGAACCGCGTTCTGGGCGCCTTTTTAAGCTGATGATTCAAGAAAAATGCTATATTATTCACTGCATGCGGCAGAATCCAAAAATAGCATCATCGAAAATTGCGCAGGACATCGAGGAAAGATTCCAGAAAACTATATGCAGCGATACCGTGTGCAAAATTCTAAAAAACAATGGCTATCGTAGATGTGTTGCCCGTAAGAAGCCATTTATTTCTGTTGTCGACCAAAAGAAAAGGATCGCTTTCGCCAATGCGTACCATAAATAAGCCACCAGAGTTTTGGAAGCAGGTAATTTTTTCTGATGAGAGCAAATTTCTCATTTTCGGCATTAAGGGCTGTAAGCTGGTCTGGAAAAAACTCTGTACTGCTCTTAACAAGGAAAACCTTATGATCATATTTAAACATGGTGACGTCAGAATAATGGTTTGGGGGTGTATGGCGTCAAATGGTGTAGGCCAATTGCAGGTAATAGCATCAACTATGAACAAAATGATGTATTTGGACACTCTTAAGACAAACTTGAAGCAGAGCGCTGAAAAACAGGGCTTGGGAAATAGTTTCTACTTCCAGCAGGACAACGATCCCAAGCACACTGCTGAAATTGTCAAGCTTTGGTAGATCTACAATGATTCAAAACAATTGAAAACGCCACCACAGTCCCCAGATCGCAATCCAATAGAGCAGCTGTGTGACTTATTGGACCGCTAGATTCGCTAGCAAAATATCACTTCCAAGAACATGCTTAAAGAGAGTGGAGCAAAATCACCAGAAAAGAAACATCAAAGCTGGTTAAATCGATGCCGAACCGATTGGCAGAAGTTCTTAAACGAAGAGGTTACCCAACGAGCTATTAGCAAGTAAAAATAAAGAGAAAATTTGAATTTTTTGATAATATTTTCGTTTTGTACGCAAACTTTTTCTGAAGCTAATTTTACTTATAACTGCGATTTGTTTTTTTTTATTTTGTTTGGTTTAACTTTTTTCACCCCAGTTATTTACTGGATCAAAAATAAGAATCAAATGAGTATTTGATTCTTATTTTTGTGTTTTTTTAATTTAATTTGTTTAGGTTTCCATATGTACGCAGACTTTTTCTGACTAGTGTATATTTTTAGATACTTTTGTATAAAATTTTTCAAATTACAGATATTTGCGGTTTCTGCTTTAATTTATCAATATGATAAATATTGTTTTCTTAAGTATTTCATTTTATCGAAGCTGATTAGTTTAAAACAAATATTTTCAATATAAAAATGTTCATTAATCTGAAAAGAGGAAATTCTGTGATAGTGAAAATTCTGCAGAACTTTATCTTTTTTGAAGAAATTCATTCAGAAAGTGTTCATTCTTCAATTTCCGTTTGATTACATAGTTTTTTTTATGTTTTATTGATAAATAGACGCAAATTGACAGAATTGAAGAAAATTTCTCGGAATTTGTAAAAAAAAAAAAATTCTAATTTTTATAGGCAATTTGTTAAAATTTTAATTTTAAAAATTATCTAACAATATAAGAGATAAACGTTTGTTCAAGCATGTTAACGATAAGATTTATCTTGGTACATCTAAACTTATTGAGTTGTTGTCAGTAAGCTTTGCATGGATCATAATCGGTTGGGCGGAAATGATAAAGTTGTTAAGCAGTTTATGATATTTTTTTTTTTTTGTCATTAGAAAAAGATTTATAGTGAGACACTTAAAAATATAGAGACACTTTAGCTTTAGAGAAAAACCAACTTCAAATTTATTGGAATGTATAAAATGTTATCTAAATGCTCTAAACTGGGATTATGAGAACATAATATGAGTTGGATAGAAATCCAACTTAGACGTAGACAGCACTATATCTAGTCTTTATCAGCACATTTTTGATATGGAGTAGTAAAGATATCAACAAAAGGAGTGAGTGAGTCTATTTTCAAATTTATCCTTACCACAGATCTTATTCTATGTAAAAGGGGCAATAGGCCAACATTTCAGAATAGAGTCAGGGAAGAGGTAGTTGATCTAGCATTAGCTAGTAACTCAGAACAGGTTATGGTCTATAACTGGGAGTTGCCACAAAAGGAGTCGTTATCCGACCAATTTAGAAATCTGTTTACTATTGAAAACCCATTAAAAACTTACACTGAAAAAGGTATTCAGTCTGGATTAGCAGAAATATTGCAGACCTAGACACAGAATATCTCCCAAACGATGAATCCATTGACAATGCAGTGGAGTATCCCAGAGCTTCAAGGCAGTATCCTAGGGGATTCAAGGGATACTGCTTTGAAGCCAGGCAGACATAGAGAAAATAACGTTTATTTCCAGAAGAGTAGAAAGAGTTACAACTCAACTGTACTATATTCATCTCACTTGTTCAAGCACGAACCACAGGATATTCTTTTCCTGCATGCGATAAGTGGGTGTGACAACACCTCGGCACCCTTTGGTATTGGAAAAAATAAGGTGATACAGGTGTTAAGCAAGAACCCTAGTCTTTCGGAGATGTTGGCGACTTTTAAAGACCCTGAGGCAACTCCAACTCAAATCTCTGACGTTGAAGTTAAATTGTATGGAGGAATCATCGAAATTGACAATCTCGAAGACCTTAGATATCGCACTTCTCCAAAGCAGTGGCAAAGCTCAAATGTCAACTTGCCAGACTGCCATCAACCAGAGATGCCGCCAAGTAGCACTCATTCAGGACATACTTGCAAGTCCAGGCGTGAATGGAAGCCATCAGTAGTTGCCCTATGCATGGGGATGGTAGCTCACCAAACGAGGCAGCTCACCTGTATCATATTTTAGTAGTATATTTTCATTCTTAAACCCAGCCACTTGATATCTTATTGCCTTCAACAACATAACATGGACGTGTAGTATTGGATTCATTCGTTTACAGGTGTGGATCCGATCACCACAAAGATAAACGCTGCCCCAGAACAGCTGTTCTACATTATGAGTTGCAAGTGCACGGCTGGTTGTAACACTGCAGGCTGCATTTGTTTAAATTCTAGTCTGTTGTGACCTGCAGCATGCAAGCACTGCGTGGGCACAACATACAAAAACTCCCTCAGTCTGACACCAAGGAGCTCGACTGTGATCACGAGAGTGAGGAACCCACTGAACTCCCCTTTTCTCCTTCACTAAAGGTGTATGAGAAGGGTCTGTCCATTGATTCTGACTATGTTATGACGACGATGACGAGGAAGGTTCGGCAGCCCCCAAACGCTATAAGATTTACGCAGCCTTAAATTATCTGCCTGTAATCAATTTTAAATAAATAAAGAATTACTGCGCTATGCATACACAAAAGTATACAGTGTGCGTACTTACTTTTTTTGTATTATTATTTTCAATTTTATGATTCACTTTCTTTAAGGTTCAAGTATGTATTAGGAAAAATTCAGAGCAGGGTGATGACCAGGTACGAAAATGTGGAAATAACATTACAACAGGCTCTAGGTCAGCGGAACCCAACAACAAATCTGCAGTATCTCTGTTAATATTTGGATAGAAAATCTGGTTCACCAACGAAGCTTTAGGAAATTTAATGCTCTTCAACTTTGTCATGCAATGTCGTACATGACAAACGAGCTTAGTTTAAGAGATATAGGTAAAAAAATGTTGAGGTGTTTCACTTCCTTTCCCCCCCCCCCCCCCCCCCCTTAAGTCAGCACAGGATCATCGAGGTCGAAAACTACGGATATTCTTCCTAATGTACCCCCAAAAAACCCGTTAAAGTTCCATTAACTTCGAAATATTTTCCAACTACCCTCATCTTTTTGTCGACATGCCGACTGGACTGATATGTGGTTTTAACAAGTACACCTGACATGTAGGCCTAATAACTTGGATCTTACAAGACCATAGGGCAATAGTTCATGAAACAGACAACCAGAACTTACATGTTTAACTAGCGCTAGTGACGTACCTTCATTGTCATCTACTGGTGCAGACGAGACCTATCCAATATCTTGCATACTAAGCAGTTATGCCAGCCCGGTCGCACCACAACGGCGACCCCTCCGGTCAATCTAGACTTGTATAGCATACACACAACCACAGCCAGCACGAGTTTCCCCGAAGGGCCAACCTATCATACTGACCTGGGCAACTCGCTCCTGCCAAAGAAACTCCACAACATCCCAGCAAGTGAGAACAAAAAATTCATGCGTGCATGAGTTTATGTTGTGTTTTACTACGGCCTCAGTAAGCAACTAAGTTCCAGAGCCCTCTCTCGATCGGCAAAACTAACACCCTTTAAGACGCTCGTTCTACCTGTGCTGCTTTATGGCACTGAGGCATTTCGTAAACTGACGCAGCCGCTCTGGGGGTCTTCGAGAGAAAAGTTCTTCGCAAAATCTTCGGTCCTGTTCGAGTCGGCGATGACTATCGCATCCGAATGAACCACGAGTTGTATGAGCTCTACGAAGACATTACATTGACGTAGTTCGGCGTATAACTGTGCAGCGACTACGCTGGCTGGGTCATGCCCATCGTATGGACGACGAAGCTCCAGCGAAAAAGGTGCTGGAGGCGAAGGTCGCTGGTCAACGACGACGAGGGAGACCATGCCTCCGATGGATGGACCAGGCTGATGAAGCCCTAACCGCACTTGGTGTATCCGATTGGAGAAGGCGCGCGCAAAGCAGAGACGCCTGGCGAGAGCTGATGAGGTCGGCCGAAACCCGGACATGGGTTGTTACGGCCACCTAAGGAGCCTAAGGAGGAAGGATGAGTTTCTGTATCTGGCTGTGCCCAATTAGAGCACTTAATTGTACTTGACCGGCAACTTCTATCCAAAGGTATGAATCTGTGATCCAGTTGCCTTGGAAGAACTGCGTATGCTTCATGTTTACACAACAACAACACATTGAATATTCCGTGTCAGTCACTTCGACTCCTTATTTATACACCCAATATATACAACCCTCAGTTGTCTTCCTGCCGTGGATAGATACGGTTGTCCTCTTTGACGGCTATGACTATGCCCGGCTTTTTCCATATCGATATAACGATTATAACCTGCTACCAAGATGGGTGCCACCCCGAGCTCTTGATTAGCCCATTCAATTTTTAAGTATGCTGGACGTATCCATCCTCCTTTATCCTGGCTTTTAACATGCAGGTTTGCATCCGAAGACACCTCTCCTGGCGGAGTTATGTCGACTGAACTATAAGTATGCCGCTTTTAAGCAGACCCTACCCAAATTTGTTGGATGTGTTTATGAAAATCGTGTCGATCAGGTAGGCGCACTATGCCCACACTACTAATCATGAGTTTCACCACAAAACAAGGGAGTGAGAGGCAAAAAATATGTACCTTAGACTAAAAAAATACTGTAACCCTTAGAATAAGAAACAAGACCTTGCTTCGTAAATAAATAAATAAACGAAACAGTTTTTCAAATTCGGTATATCAAGGCTTACCATTATTAATACTGTTATTCCATGTTTTTGCAAAACCTAACTCAAAACTACAACAGAAAAACTTTGCAAGCACAACGTATTCTGCAAACACGAAAAACGATCGTGCATTGAATAATCTGGCAACAGCTCATAAATAAAAATTGACTTGCTCTCAAAAAATTAAAATAATTTTTCTCTGCACCACTCACTGGGCTTGCAATTAATTATTTTAATTCTTGTTTTTTTTTTTTTTTGCCATAACTTGCACTGAACTGTAGCAGTTGGAGTGCCGTCTGGCGTTAGCTCTCTGACTGTGCAACGCGGAAGACGCAGAAGACAATTCCAAGCGCACAAAAAAAAATTATATATATATATAAAAAAATCCCCCAAGAAATTGTGATGTACTGCATGAAAAAAACATAAAGAAAAAAAAAAACATGGAAAAAATAAGTAGTAGCACAATAATAAATAAAATTAACTCAAGGGGAAGCCCTACTAATGGACGCCTAGCTGTTTGTGGTAGAGAGCATTGACGCTTTTAACATGCTGGCGGGGTCTAAGGGCGTTCAGCTAATTTTCGTTACCAAACAATAATTTGTTGTTGCAGATTTTCCTATAATTTTCACATTATTTTCTCAATGAATGAGTATGACTGAATAAAGAATGCATGCAATGATATAAGAAAAATTTTATATGTTCGCACTTTGAGCTATTTCCGTTGTGTGGTAAAATTTTTCTATATTTTTTTTTTTTTTGCTCTTACTGCTACTTTTTTTTTTCGTCTACAACTTCTTTTATACAGCACAAGACTTGGTAATAATAATATTGTGGTTGTAGTTATTATTATTGTTGCTTGTGTTAGATGCTTTAATTGATTTAGCTAAAAGCAGGCAAAACGAAATAGTAAAAAAATAATATGTAGAGTAAATGAAAAAAATGTACTTCTTGTAAGAAAATTAAATCAATTCAAATTAAGTAAGAAAACGTACAAGAAATATGTAGTAGCGAGTACAGCAGTAGAAGGCAGCAGAATGTAGCGTAGTAGTTGTAGTAGTAGGCAGTTGAGCACACAATGTGAGCTCTTAAAGTGATACAGTCAGGCCAGGGGCGTATCGAGAGCATATCGACTGAGGGTGGTGTGAGGTACGACTGAAAGTAAATTTGCAGACTGACGTTAATAATAACAAATCGGAGATTAGCCCAAGTGGACCACAGTGGGTCCCTTTTCGACCCCATAGGACAAGGATGCTACCGCTCGGAGCCCTCATACATGAGCATGCTCCTTACATAAGCATCCTTTGTCACCACAAGCATATCCTTGTAGGTCAGTTGACCAATCTCGGCTTCGCCAATAAATGAACGTCCCAGAATGGTCAATCATTCCAATGCCAGGCACTTGCACAGAATGTGTGCTGCCGTTTTTGGCTCCTCTAGGCGTAACCTACACGCATCGTTCTCGGTCAGAGTCATCTTCCTGAGATGGTACATGTAGGGACCGTATCCTGTGACCAGTGCAGTAAGCAAGCTTAAAGACCTTCGATTGTAACGAATAACTTTTGCAGCCTCACTACGAGGCCACTTCACGGCCGCCTTCGACTGCCTACAATTAACAGCTTCTTCCCACCTTGTACGGTGTCTGCCTGCCACCATGTTGTCGCCTATGGCGATACGTGGCTCTGGTCCAAAGAACTATTCTGCTGATCCGTCTCTCGCTAAAGAATCAGCGTTTTCATTCTGTTCTATGCCAGAATGTCCTCTCACCCACATAAGTGTGAGCTCATTTGTCTGAGCGCACCTATTGAGTGTTGTAAGACACTCTATGGTCAGCCTGGAAGTGACGCCTGTACGCTGCATGCACCTAATCACCGACTGATTGTCAAGGACAATGACAATTTTCTTGCCATTGACCCGGTCATCTGTCAGGTGGTCCAGTACATGCACCACACCAAGCATTTCCGCCACAGACACAAACCTCCCTAACCTACACAGTACACAGGATAGGCTCAACTCTTCTGAGTAAACGCCTGCCCCGGCTTTGCCTTTTATCAGAGAGCCGTCTGCGAATACAATGCTATCTTTACCAGCGATTTCTTCACAGACGTCTCCATCTGTTATAAGAGTTTTATAACATTTTTCTGTTATCCTTACTCTCTGCCTTCCGTCCATAGGCATAACCGTCTCCCTGAAATCTCTATGTACAATATCAAGGATGCGCATATGACCATGTAGGGCCGTTGATCCATGCCACGTAGCATTTTGCAACATCCTGAGAGCTGTTAGCGCCGCAGTTTTCTTTATTACTAAATCCAAAGGCAGCATACCTAACAGAACCTCCATTGCGCTTGTTGGAGTGGTGCGTATTGCACCTGTTATTCCAACACACGCCAGCTGTTGGACACTTCTTAATGGTTTTCTGACTGACTTTTGTCCATAAAATCACCGAAGCATACATGATGACATGTCTAACCATCATAGTGTAGACCCATTTCATAGACTCTGGGTTTAGCCCCCATTTGAGACCACAAACGTGTCTACACTGAAACAGAACCATCTTGGCTCTTTGAATCCTATCTTCTACATGCTCGGTCCAGTTCAGTATGCTATCCGGGGTTACCCCTAAATTCTTAACTTTCGTGGACATGTTGATTTCAGCTCCAAAAAGTCTGAGTGATTCTCTCCTCAGACCTGTCCTCTTTCTAGTAAAGAGAACATTGTCTGATTTTCCTGCGTTTACGGTAAGGCCTTGTTCTCGACACCACTCCTCTACCATTCGGAGTGCCCCCCCTTCATAATGTCTGAAATGGTGTCAATGAACTTACCACAGACCACCAACGCAATGTCATCTGCATACCCTAACGTGTCTATGCCGATTCATTCAGTCTAACCAGTAGTGATTCCACATTTATGTTCCACAGGTTTGGAGATAACACCCCGCCCTGGGCACATCCTCTACTTACTCTACCTCTAGTCTTGACTCTACCATTCTGCATGTTGACCGCCCTGTGCTTGAGCATATTGTCTACCCAATTTACAATCATTGGGTTTACATCGCGCTCTGTCAGGTCTTGCCGCAGACTTCCAAAGCATATTTTGTCGAAAGCACCCTCGATGTCCATAAATGTGGCTATCGCAATGCCTCCTGAAAATAGCCGACTGAAGTGGGTTTTGCATAAAACTAAAAGTAAATTAATTAATTAGTTAATAACAATTAATATTGGGTACGACCTAAAATAAAATAGCCGTCTCAAGTTCGTTTTTGATATGGCTGATGGTGGAAATAACTTTAACTGACTGACTTAAACTGACTTTAAGTCGTTAATAACTATTTTGAGGGTATCTTACCCCTTGTCCCCCGCTAGTTTCAACCCTGAGTCAGGACCGCAGCTAAGGGGGATTTCGGGGTTTAAACCTGTCCCCCTAAAGGGTCCACTTATATAATGTGACTTTAAATAAAAACTTGATATTTTCCATAAGAATTAAAAAAATTGCGACAATGATGTAAATTTACATGACAAAGCAAAAGTTATAATTTTCAATAAGAATTTAAAAAACTTTGCTTGTTCAATGGAAAATTGTTTGAATTGACTATTAGGGGAGAGGCTTGCAGGTTGCCACTGTTTGAAGGTTATCACCACTGCTAAATTTTGGCATTTGAATGCTTTGCCCGACGCAGTTAAAGCAAAGTCAACAAGAAATAATGTAAAATGTAATGATTTTTTTTTAAATTATCTAAATCAGGTGTTTTTACTTGAGCTTTTTTACATTTTCAGCAATTTTTCAAGAGGTGGCAACCTGCAAGCCAAAATTTCAAAGGGTCAATTTTAGGTACTATTGAAAATTTAAAGAACAATTTTTATTTTTTGAGAACTCGAATGATTTCTAGCTTCTGATTTTGACTTTTTACTTCCTCTAACCAACGCTACATGCAAAATCAAACATGCAAATCAAACATACGTTAATTTTATGACGAGTTATGATCCAAAAACTATGGGCTGGCAACCTGCAAGCCACTCCCCTAGAAGTTCAAATAAACCAATTACTTCACGTTACTGCAGAAAAATAATTTTAAGGCAATAAATCGATTACGATCTTGATGGCCAGTTGATTATAGGCTCTTTTTTTAAGAAATAACGCTTTTTTTAAAAGAAAGGTTTTTAAAGCTTTTATGTTTTAAGGCTTAATTAATTTGCTTGGAGTTTAAATTAGTCAATTTATACAACTTTCATCAGAATTCCTTGCTTTTTTTTATCAGAAAAGCACAAAAAGCTCTATGAGTGGGCACTCCTTAAAGTTATCAGTGAAATACTAGAGGGCGAAAAAAGTGCCAAAGAATCTGAAAAGCTTCACTGTAATAAGAACACAAAGCTTTTATGCTGAAGCAAGCAGGTTTGTTTTTAAATGATATTTATAGTAAGCTTTTATAGCATCTACGAACAGAATCAGCTCGCGAGCTAAGAGCTTTTTTCAAAAATGTAAACGTATATAAATTCTTTCGCTGCAAAAAAGCTTTCAGTCTGCAGGCAGACTCGAAGCAAGCAGGGTCATGCCGCTTTGCTCGCTGGATTTCAAAATGAGTACATTGTGTTTGTACACCGAAAAGAATAAAATAAGGAAGTGATGCGTAGTTCTGTTATATTTGTTTATATTTTGTTATATATATTTTTTTTATATTGTTTATATTTGTTATACTTAAGAAACGCAGTGTTTTTTATTCATGTAAGCCATCATTGTTTTCATAGTTTGTAAGTAAGTTTGTATATTTATTTTGTTTTACGGTAAATTTTGTCTAAACAAGGCTTTATGACAAATGCCGAAATTTTATTTAATTTAAATTAATTTAAATTTTGTTGATGTTAAATGAAAAAATAAAGGGAAAGAGTAAGGTAAGTACAATTCACAATTGTAATAAATAGTGTTTTGTACTCTTTCTAAATATATTTTTTAAATGAAAATATTTGCTTGCCGAAGTGGATCGCATAGGTAGATATTCATCTAGAAGTATGCATGTTTTTATAATCCGAAGATAAAGGTCGTTTTGAACATTTCTTGACATATAGTGTAAAATATTAAGAGGTTTCATGCAAATGGGCAAAACTCTTATAAATGGTATAAGCCGTATAAGTTCATCTCCTGTCAACATTTTGTATACTAAATTTTCAATACCATTTATGAGGGGTTTTCCCAATTTAATGAAAAAACATATAATCAATTCTAAAATAAATATAAATATTTGTAGTGACATTAATTAAATTATGACATTAATATAATTATAAATTATGTTTA
Source organism: Coremacera marginata (assembly GCA_914767935.1). Lineage (NCBI taxonomy): Eukaryota > Metazoa > Arthropoda > Insecta > Diptera > Sciomyzidae > Coremacera > Coremacera marginata. Next base: position 143,968,383 of record OU612047.1, read on the forward strand.
AAAATTTAAACATAATATAGATAATATTAAATATAATAATATTTGCCATAATAATTTAATATAATATAATAATAAACATATAATAATAATGAATAAAAGAAATAATAAAAAATAAGTTTGTGATTTCATAATTTTTCTATTCGCGTCAAGTTTTTTGTTATTTTTGACATAAAGCTTTCAGGAAGCATTCAAAATGCTTTAACGTTCTATTTCTTTCAGTGAGAAGCTTTAAACGTTATACATACACGCAAGCAGCTAAAGTTGTGTGCGTTTGGTCATCAACCCAATAGGCAATGAAGCTAGGCCTCTTTTTTGCATTTACTGCTACTTTTGGCGGCAAGACACATGACTTCCTCGCTGCTTCTGAGAGCGCTTCTATGAGACCTAATTTTTCGCTACCCAGGGTAGTACAACAATTATATTTTTCCTACAAAAACTGGTTCTGCTTATATTTCAGGGTTACTTTTTCGTTAAAAGTTAAAATATATATTAGTTCAAAAATACTGAATAATAATCAACGTTATGACTTAGAAATATTCTTATTTGACAAAAAGATGTAAAATAAAATAAAATCACAGAACAAATAAAAAGAAAAATAAAATAAAAAGAAACTAAAAAAACAATTTTTTTTTTAATTGTTTAGGTTAACCTCTTCTTTAAGCCATTCTAAAGGAGTGCTTATAGCAGGCCTATTTAAAGCAGGGAAAGCGGAAGGCCAGGAAAATTTGGCCATTTCATATAAAAAAGTATATGGGCTTGGATATGAGTAGGATTAGTTAGTTAGTTAGTTAAGTGAGGAGGCAGCAAGTCACCTAGTTACTGCGGCCTCAAGGGCCTATTGTAACAAACCTCCATAAGTTATAGTTCATCCTTAATCGTTAAGTGCGTTAGGAACTGAGCGATGTCCTTGGCTGAACTATTCGCTATTAGATGCGGTTCTAGGTACAATGCACCTAAATAACGAAGACGGGTCCTGATTAGACCGTTACAGTGACACAAGATGTGCTCTGCTGTTTCTTCATCTTCATTACATAATCTACACAGATCTTCCTGGACTATACCCATGGTTTATAAGTGTTTATTTACCTTAAAATGTCCAGTTAGGAAACCTATGACAAGTCTGATAGATCTTCCACTTAGAGTCAGGAATTGTTTCGTTCTTTGGAGCGAAGTGGTTGGCTTGAATGTTTTAGCCTGTAGTTACCTTCAGTTTCCCCCCTTCTGAAAACAGAGTGCCTCTCTGTTTAGCCACATGTTAATGTTGTGGCGCATAGTGCTCCATGGTATCCCGCAGAATGGTTCTGGGCCTATGAAGGACCTTGCAGCCCCTTTCCTGGCTAGTTCGTCCACAACCTAGTTACCTAAATAGCCGCTATGACCTGGTACCTAAATGAGATGGACTTTGTTATTGGTAGATACCTTGATAAGTAGCTGTAGGCAATTCCATGCGAGTTTGGACGTGATTTTATATGCGCTAAGTGCAAGTAGAGCTCCTCCGACATCCATTTTAAGTTCTGCTAGTAGCCCTTCGAAGGCCTGCCAATGCCTACTGGGACTGTTTTATAGTAAGTCTTGTGAAAATGAATGTCGCCTTTCTCATTTTCACCCTACATACACAAGTATACCTACATACACACATAAACTCTACTTTTTTTTTTGAATTTTTTGGAATTTTCGTTGACGAATCGTATAAATTGTTATACATACGGAAAAACTCTAAATGTTATACTTATAAACAATAAATTAATTTCAAACGTCAATAATCGAAACCACATCAACTGACTAGTTAGTCCAGCACCTTAGCCATTCGGCTATTGCAGTTGCTGAATTTATGTTACTTAATTTGCTTGGTAATTAAAGTCAGCATTCGCGGACGTGGGTTCGAACCCCAGCTTGGCCCAAAACAAATATTTTGTTTCCTTTTTATTTTATTATTTATTTTTTCAATATCAAACTTAAAAAACCAATATTAACTAAAAAGACTCAAAATAACAGCAAATTAAAAAAATTATGTTTTTAAATTAAATACTGTACAAAAAAAATACTTTTTTTTAAAAAAATAGCTCATATTACAAAGTTATACATACGTTAAAACCGAAAAAAGCAATTCGTTAATGAGTTGCCAAAGCTATAAGAAGCAATTCGTAAACGAATCCCTAAAACTTTAAAAGCAATTCGTTAACGAGTTGCCAAAGCTATAAAAAGCAATTCGTTAACGGAAACTTATTCATATGAAAATCTTGCACATATTATAAGTGGAAATTCTTTATATAAAAAACAGACACGAAATAATATAACAAAAACAAAAAAAATGTTCACAAAAATTTTTCATATAAACTTTTTGAAATAAATCTTTTTTTACATAAAATTAAAAAAAAATGTCCGTTAAAATGACGCATTAACAAAGGAAAGTTTATAAAAATACTCTTCATAAAAAAAAAAAAATGTTATACTAAAAAGTCGGAAAAAAATATCTTTTTATTCAATGCGGCTAAATCCATCTTAATTTGGACTTTAACAAAGTCATGTTTTCAATCGGTGCTTTATTTAAGCATCAAATCCACCTCTGATGAAGTCGGAACAAAACTATTCGAAAACAATTAAAAAAATGATTCATAAGAGACTCGTTAAAGGACCACAACTCGTCACAAAGTTTATTGGGACAAATCTAACACTCATACGCTGTACACGTATGCCATGGTTATGCTTGGCCCACATGTTTCGTGAGCTTTTTCGTTGTTAGTGTTTAACGCATAAAATGAGAAATTAGCTTTTATCGCGTATGCATAAAGCACTAACAAAAAAAAATAAAGCTCACCTAACATGTTTGCCTAGCATAACCATGGCATAGGAGAGAAAAGCTTATTTGTCATTTTATGCGTTTAACACTACCAACATAAAAGCTCACCAAACATGTTTTCCTAGCATAACCATGGCATAAGAGAGAAAAGCATATTTTTCATTTTATGCGTTAAACACTACCAACAAAAAAGCTCACCAAATATGTTTGCCTAGCATAACCAAGGCCGTAGACAATAAGCGAGAAAATAAAGTTAGTTTTTCAATACAATTTTGTTATTAATAATTAAATAAATTTTGTAATTTTCCAAAACTCTTTAAAAGCTATAAAAAAAGCTATGCATAAGCTACGAACTTGAAAAAGTTTATACATTATTTAGTTTATGCAAGCTTTGTTTTTGGTTTACACAAGCTTTCAATAGTTCACATTTGTTTCATTACGCACACAATTGTGCTAAAATGCAAACATTTCGATTATTCAAATGAATGATAAATTATTTCAAAGCTATCATGCAATTTATTGCTTCCCTGAACTGTTACTGAAGATAAAAACAAGTTTGAATTATTTATCAAGTAACATTGTCAAAGCTGCAACAGAGTTTATAGTATTATTAATAAAATATTTAGCAGAAAAACTGGATGCACTGCAAATATTGTAATGCAACCTTGTATTTGCACTGGGCTTGCACGAAGTGCCATTTGAACTTAATAATGCTGTACTCATAATTAGCTATAATTTTTCTTGCAATTAATAATATTTTTTTTATGTGTTAATTAAAAGTAGACAAAAATAAACACAAAAAAAACACCCAAGCAGCTAAAGCTGTTTTTCAAACACCTTCTAATTAGATGGTATTCATTCATAAAAAAGCTTGCAAGCATCAAACATGCAAGCTGAATAACAAAAGCTGTGGATTTTAGCACGATCATCAACGGAAATTAAAAATTTACTAGTTATATAAAATAATTAAAAATCTAGTGACTAAAATAAATAAAAAAAAAAAAAATTTCAAAATGCTTAAAAGCTTTCGAAATTTTCTATTTTTATCTTAATATGCAGTAGTATTATACAGCAAAATTGTTGTTGTACAACACAAGTTAACGAAAATAGCAATACCAACATGATCTCCACGATCTTCATGTCGAATTTCAGTTACCGCCCGCCTCCATTGCCACCAATGACTTCAAACTTCAGCGTCCAATTAACCTAAATCTGTCAAATGCAAAAAAAAAAAAAGAGTTTCTATATAAAACTGCAAAATCTGTTGTATAATGATGAAGTTGAAGAAGCGCGGCATTCAATAGCAGTAAAAAAAAAACGCAGAAAAAGAAACCGTAGAAGAGTAGAAAAAAAAATTAAATTTGTTACAAGTATTGAAACGCTTTCAAAATCCATTGATCATTGACCAATGATCATTGATCATTATTCAGTTTCTTTTTTTTTCTCAACCATTGTATTTGCATCTTTTTTTTTTTTTGTTTTCTTTTCTTTGCTTATTTGCTTAGTCAAAACTGCAGTTTGAGTCATAAAGTTTGCCATATATGCAAAAATTTAAAAAAAAAACAAACAGTTTTTCATTCATTGATTTCGCAATTCATTCATTTGAAGTCTATTGTTGCGCATGTTCAGTGATCTTGTCTTGAATGTTGAGTTGTAAGCTGGCAGGCAAAGTTTGCTTTAGGCGCAAAAACGCTCTAAAAAAATTTTGCTTAAATTTTGTTAAAAATTTGGTCTTTGGGCAAAATGGGTTGAATATGAAAAGCAAATATTTGACAAGCTAATGAAACAGTTTGTGAAAAGGCTCACATAATGTCAGAGCTTTTGAAAGCTTTGTGTTAGGGTTCAAATTAAGCTTTTGCTGAATTCTTCTTAAACCTTTAATTCTGTTTTATTAAATTTTTCTATGTTTTTACTTAACTATATTTTGCTTTTTGTATTTTGCAAATGATTTATTGCATATTTTTCACTTCCTATACTCGTTTTTTTTTAAATTTTTTTTTTGTCATAAATTTCCATCTATAACAATCATAACTCATAAAGGCGGCTGACACCTACGCCGCAAAGTAGGCTAGTATTTTTTTTTTTTTTGTGTTCTTTTCCTCTACCAGTCTTTTATGCTTTGAACAAACATCTTTTTTAATGCTTTTACTTTTTGCAAGCTTTAAGCTATATAAGCCTTTTTGGTAAGCGTTCGCTTGTCAAGAGTTGGTTTTAGTTAAAGCCCTGCAAGCCTTCAACTAGCTATTCAGCAGCGCTGCGTGTGGGACTATCAGCTTGTCCGTAGTTGAGACGGGGTTGAAGTTGGTGGGAGGTTGAGAAAAACACACAAACAATTGAATTGCATTGTGAATAAATCATATATTGATGGTTTTAACTTGGAGTGCTCTTGTAACGCCCGTTTTGCCCCTTCAACTTCACCCATAGTCACACTGACTGTGGCCACCAATTGCATCTTTGAGCAAGACACAAGTATTAAAAAAAAAAAAACAAAAACAATATAAAAATACAAAAATAGCAAAATACATAAAAATGAGTGCTGTAAATGTTGAAATATTTCAAGTTGCACAGTTTTGTTGTTGTTGTAGTTGTTTCTTGTTTTGTCTTTTATTTGAGTTAAATTAATTGTTTATCTAGGTTAGCCACTGACGCAAAATATTGCAAAATTTTACAAGCAACAGCAATTTTTTTTTAATTCGCATTTATTTTTAACTGATTTCCGGCAATTGGCAAAGAAATTTTTGAATCCAACATATAAAAGATTTAAGCTTCAAGCAACAGGCAAAAAAAAGCTTAAAGTTTGCTTTTTGAAACAAGCAATTAAAAAAAAACTTATTTATTGTTAAGCTCTTTTCTTACTTCACAAAAGCTTTTTTGAGTGCTTAGGAGAAAGAATGAAAAAAGCTTACTTTACGCTTTTGTCATGACTATAATTAATTTTTTCCCTGTCAAATATATATGTAGACTAAAACTACAAAATTTAAATTTTTACTTCTAAAAACTTAGCATAACTTTTTACTTTTTCATTGACAAATCTTGAGTGAGCTTTTAAATGAAAAGCTTTTCTGTAGTAAATTATTTCATTTCCTAGCCAAATATGTTAGTTAGAATAAAATAAAAGAGCATTTTTGTGTGCGGGTTGTAGAGAATTAAGAAACAGCTTATTTAAAGCTTTTGTCATGAATATGATTATTTTTTTATGTTTTTATTTTAATTGAAAGCTTTTCTGTAGAAAAAGATTTCATGTCCTTGCAAAATAAGAGAGTAAGAATATTGTAAAAGAAAGTTTTTGAGTGCTTTTGGAAAAATTTTGAAAAAAGCTTACTGAAAGCTATGTAATTAAAAGTTTTTCCGTAGAAAACTATTTAATTTTCTTGAAAAAAAGTGTGAGTAAGAATAAAATAAAAGAGCTTTTTTGAGTGGTTATGGAAAATAAAAAAAAAAGCTTTAAAGCTTTTGTCATGACTATATTTTTTCTGCCAAATATGGATGTAAATTTAAAAAAATAAAACTTTTTTATTGAAAAAGTTTGTCTAATTTATGGATTTTTAATCAATTTTTAATCAATTTAAAGTGAGCATTTAAGTAAACAGCTTTCTTCGCTTTTATCTTTAAAAAGTTTTTCTAAGATTGCGTCATTTCAAATATAGAACATAAATACATCTTTTGTTTTAAATTTTAAAAAGTCTTGTGAGTTTTGAGTGGCTCAGGGAAAAAGCTTTAAATGGACACTTTTGTTAGGTTTTTTCATGAAAATGAAAATTTTGCAGTAAAGTCTGCTATTGGAAAAAAATAATTAAAAAAAAACCTATACCTTTTAAGTTCTTTCCTTACTACACAAAAGCTTTTTTAAGTGCTTATGGAAAAAATATATAAAAAAGCTTACTTTAAGCTTTTGTCATGAAAAAGCTTACTTTAAGCTTTTGTCATGACTATGATTATTTTATTCATGCAAAATATATATGTAGATTAAAAATAGGTACATTCAAAAGTTTTTTTAAGATTTAGCTTTGTTTTTGACTTTATGATCAACAAATCTTGACTGAGCTTTTAAATTAAAAGCTTTTTTTGTAGAAAATTGTTTCATTTTCTAGCAAAATATGCGAGTAAGATTATGCTATTTGAAAATTATATTTTGTTAAGCTTTATCTTTACCCCAAAAAAGCTTTTTTGAGTGCTTATGGAAAAAATTTAAAAAAGTGGCTGACCTGAAACTTTTGTTTTGAATTTTTATTTTTTTAACAATTTTTTTTCCTGCCAAATATGAATGTAGATTTTTAAAAAAACTTTAATTTCTTTTTAAGAAACTTATCATAAGTTTTGACTTTTCATCAACAAATCTTGAATGAGCTTTTACTTAAGTTTTTTCTTTTACTTAAACTCACATTTTTTTTTAAAAAACTTATCATAAGTTTTGACTTTTCATCAACAAATCTTGAATGAGCTTTTAAATAAAGCTTTCCTTGTAGTGTATGATGTCATTTCATTGTAAAATATGTGAGTAAAAATAAAATAAAAGAGCATTTTTTGAGCGCTTACGGAAAGAAATGAAAAAAGCTTGCTTAACACTTTTATCATGACAATGAACATTTTTTACTGTCAAATATATATGTATATTACAAATAGAAAATTAATTTTTTTTTTAAAAACAGCATAATTTTTGACTTTTTTATTGACAAATCTTGTGTGAGCTTTAAAAATGAAAAGCTTTTATTTAAAAAATTATTTCATTTCCTTACAAAATATGTGAGTAAGAATAAAAGAAAAGAGCTTTTTTGAGTACTTTGAGAACTTGAGGAAAGAATTGAAAAAGAAGTGTACTTAAAGCTTTTGTCATGACAACGGCAATTTTTTACTGCCAATTATCTAAGTTGAATAAAAATAGAAAAATAATATTTTATTAAAAAACAGCATAATTTTATACTTTTTCATTGACAAATCTTGACTGAGCTTTAAAAATTAAAAGCTTTACAGTAAAAAATTATTTCATGTCCTAGCACAAGCATAAAATAAAAGAGCTTTTATCATCAAAAAAGCTTTCCCAAAATTGGGTAATTTCAAATAAAGCAGAAAAGCACACTTATAAAAAATTTTACTAAGCTTTTGAGCTTTGAGTGGTGAGGGTAAAAAATAAAAAAACTATTTAAAGTATTTTTCATGAATAAGAAAATGATGAGGCTAAGTCTGCTATTTTTTAAATAAACAATACTAGTATAAGAAAAAATTATATATAGTTAAGTTTTTTTCTTACATAGCAAAAGCTTCTATGAGTGCCTATAGAAAAAAAGTTAAAAAATAAGCTTATTTAAAGCTTTTGTCTTAACTATGATAATGTTTTACTAACAAATAAAGATTCAAAAAGTAATTAAAACTTTTATTTAAAAAACCTTAGAATAATTATTGAAGTTTTCATTGGCCAATTTTAAGTGATTTTTAAATGAAAAAAGCTTTTATAAAAAACACAATTTAATTCTTTTGCAAAATATGTAAGTAAGAATAAAATAAAAGAGCTTTTCAAAGCTTTCAAACAAAGTACAAAAACACAGCTTTTTGATAGTTAAAAAAGCATTTGAGTTTTGAGCGCTTTGGTGAAAAAACTTAGAAAAGAAAATATTTTAAGATATTTTATATGAATATGGACATTTCCGTGGTGGTGCACGTGACAATCGTACGGCTTTAATAAGTGAAAAAATAATGAAAAATTTGACTAACAAGTTCTTTATTTTGATTTTCCAATAGCTTACTAAGCACACTATACAAGGTGTAAAAGCTAAGAGCTGTCAAAAGTTCGGCTCTTAGATAGAAGCCACCAAAAATGATGCGTTACGTGACAAAATATAGAAGTGGTTTTTGACTTGGATCACAAAATTAGTAAAATTCTGTAAATTGGCAAGAGTTTTTGTGTAAAACTTTTTTTAGAAGGATTTGAAATAGTATAAGTTTATTTTCAAAGTTATCAAATTTAAAAAACTTTTATCGTTTTTTTATTTTTTTTATTGGGCTTAGTATGAAACGTGACGTGACATTTTTTCCATTGTAATTCATTTGGGTAATTAAGTAATTAGGTAATTGAGAAACTATGTGATTTAGCTATTAAAAAACAAATTTAATATATTCTGCCTCCCCTTGCCTCAACGATTTTTCATTATTTTTAGCCAATGCCTTCCATTTTTACTAACACAAAAACGTTAACGAAACATTTACAAAACATTAACTAAAAAGAAAAATTACATTTGTGAAACAGTGCAGACGATTTGATCATCATGGTAAATGAATTTATATTTAAATTGCTTAAATCAGTAAAATAAAAATGTTACTCTAGGATAATAGCATTGAATAATAAGTTTTTAATAACTTTTTTTAATTTTCGTGTCACGTTGGACTTTTCAGCGGAAATGCCCATCTGCTACATATTGTTGCCAAATATATTAACAAACAATAAAAGCTTTTTTTCAAAACTTTTGACATTCTCATTGAAATATCTTATTTAGAAATATATTTAGGGTAAACTCCTCAATTTAAGGCCGCATTCATAGGGAAGCTTAAGCCGCGGCGTATTGAGCTTTTTTATTTATTTCTATCTCGCTTGTTCATATAGCGTAGTAAGTATGAAAGCCTATGATTTACAATTTTGACATTTTTTTGAAGATTTTATTAGCTGTCCCACTCATGACGACATTGCTTTTTGGGTCCAAAAATTTAACATCTTCTCAGACGGCCATATTTTCTGGTATCTTACACCCAATTAATATACTTTATTCAAGGTTGTAGCTTTTCAACGGGATATAGTGTTTCGAAAGTCGAAACCTAAAGAGAATTGAAGAAGTCAGTGACTTTTTGGCTCAAATATATATTTTTTTTTTTATTTCTAAACATAGTTACTTTCTAGATCGATACATTTACTCCAGGGATTTACCAATTTTTTTTTTTTTTTTTGTTTCTTCCATATAAAAGGTCTTGTCAATGACTTCTTCATTCGAGCCCTATCTACTGTCGTTCACTTTTCACATACTAATTGGCATCGACAAAATTAAACTGGTTGTGAAGTTTTATTTATTATTATTCATTATTATATTATTAAATATTTATTCATGTCATAATTTATTAAATATTCATTTTCGTTCATTCATTCATTCATGTTATTAGAAATGAGTGCATTTTAAAAAGAAAATAACTTGAGTTGAGCAAACTTTTTGTGCAATCAAAAAAAGTTGTCCAGTGCTGTGTAAAGCATAGTTGAAATAAAATCTGTTGAAAAATTTAAGCCTTTATCTTCTATAGTTTTTGTGTTATAGTCGATAGAACTGAGCTTGCCATATCCACTATGATATTTAGTTCAAAACGTATATATTCATAAAATTATTATGACAAACTTTATACAAATATTTTCATTTATAACAATCAGAAATACGCCCATAATTTTGACAAAATTTAATTTAAAGTGTTCATGTGTACAAAAATACATGTGTGGAAACACTTAATGGATCATCACTCCTGTTTAAAAGAGACGTCTTAAAAATAACACTTTTGATATATGTATGTATTTTTTTTTTGTGTTTCCACACTTATATACGCAAGGATCAAATGTTTTAATAATTCACATTTTATGGTCTTTTTATCCTCTGGCTAACAACCCGCATGAAAAATTATTCGAAATATTAGATTTTTGTTTTTAAAGTGAATTATTTTTTTTTTTTTATTTTTGCCAGCCGAAGTCCCTATGGTCATTATGCGGTAGTCTTGAATTTTCAATTGAGTTAAGGGTGTCCCACACAAGTCATATAAATACACAAAACACACACACAGCCTTAACGCCTCATGGGTCACACCCTCTTGACACAAATTTTATTAGTGTGTCACTTTTTTGTTGTTGTTCCGTTTTGTGTTTGCTTGTTGTATTGCTAGTTGTTATTGTTGTTGTTGTTGTTGTTGGTGGTGTTTTTGCTCTTGTTTCTGCTGATAACTTATCAAATAGTAACAGCAACGGCGATTCGCTCGCTCATTCGTTCTTTCGTTGGTAGATCCGTCTCCGGTTCTTTCATGCACTACATAGGGGCTCATTACGTGTAATATCAGAGACAAAAAAAAAATTGTTTTTTTTCGTTGTTGTTTTTGCTACAAAAGATGCTATCGCAGTTGAAGTACTATTTAGGAATTTTTATTTCATGTCTTCAGTTTTTTTTTTTTTTTGGGTGATTACAACGAAAAAATCAAATCACTCCATATTTTTTTTTTTTACACACTGAAAGATGACATATTTTGAAATATTAATCAATGAAATTTGAACGTAATTAACATATAGATAATCAGCTTAGAATGTAATGAGTCGAGTTTGGTAGAAAATGTCACTCATTTACAGGAAAACCGTAGCAAGAAATGCTAATTATCTTTGATTTTCATTATAAACATTGATTAAAACAGTTTATAAATGCAGCGAAGTTTGAACTTGCCTACATTTTCAGAATTTTTCAGCAGCTTACATCACTTTTACTTTCTTCTATGAATACACCTAAAAACTTTTTAAATGATTGACTACTTTAAATGATTGTAATTTGTAATTTATACAATTATTAAAAAAAAAAAACAAAGTTTATGCACTCTAATACATAATAATGAAAGTCATTAAAAAAAAAAAAAAATTTTTTTAAAAAAATCCCAAAGACCGGCTAAAATTACCGTCTAAAATGCAAGAAAGCTCAACAAATAAAGTACAATAATATTATTTCAGAAAAAAAAATAGTGCTATAAAAGCAATGCTATTATCTAATTCTTATACAATTGCTATTATTATAGTTGTTGTTCTTATATTACTTTGCAGCATTTTTGTTCTAGATACTTTTTAATAATAGTAAATAAAATGTGTAAAATTTCATTTTGCAAGAATGTGACTGTGTAAACACACGCACAACTATTGTAAAAATAAGTTATAAAAATACACACACTCTTAGACAAAATAAATTTATTCCTTTCTTTACATACATATATATAAGTTCAAATTTCTTTGTCGTTAATATTTTTTTTTTTTTTTGCTTTCGTCTTATCACAAAAAAACAAACTTTAATTAGAAAAAAAAAAGCAATAGACGGCACATCATGCCGTATTTTTCCCCCACTCACTTGATAAGCTTATCAAAAACGACAATATTATAAGAAGAAAAAAAAACGCACACAAAAAATAAACTACAACTCAAACTAATTTTAATCAATTTAATAGAAAAAAAAACAAATCAAGCAAAAATTAAAAAAAAAAAAAATCGAAATTTACAAAATATCTAATAACGCTTATTAAGAATCGGTTATTTGAAGTAACTACTACAAAATCTCTGATAACTTTTGATCTTATACCATATTATTTAATCAGTAGTTTCTAAGGTTTTTTTTGCCATGATAACTTTTAATCAGAACTCTCGATTTTTGAGCTATTCGGGCACCCACGTTGCTCGGGTAGCTCGAATAAGTCGGGTCATACACGGCTATCGGGACTTTTCAAATACCTCAAGCTTTGCGGTGATTTTCGACCTTTTCGAGTAGCTTTAAATTTTATATTAAACTAATATTAATTAAATATTATTATATTTTGTATTACATTTTATTATATTCCAAAAAAAGCAAGCAATAGATGTGGTTGATTCTAAGTTTAGAGGTTCTAGCGGTGGCTAAATCAAAAAAACCACACATAAGTTGAAAATTTGAGGAAAATGACAAACGTACATAATAATAAACAACGTTTACTTTGTTTCCAGTAAATTGCAATACCTAAATAACCATAGTTTAGTTATAATTGCATGTTAGCGGTGAAAAAAGTATCTACCCTGGCCTGTCCCTTTACTATTTCGCAAAGAAGTCAGTGTAATTGCATACATTTCTAATTGATTAGACATTTCAGCATTTTTTTATTTCATAAAGCAACATTAGTAATAATAAGAGTTTGTTTTTTGGTAAAATTATATCTCCCCTGTCTCTCGAGATGCCAGGGCAGAGACCATAAGTCCACTTCAAGTGAGCATAAATGAAATATACTGCGCATCAATATCACGTGTGCTAGTTAACCTATGGGTTTGTTTTGGCGCAACTCATTTCTTTTGTTTGTATTCTGTTCGAGTCTCTGGTCTTCATGTCTCTATCCTGTATAGTATAGAGCAGTGGTGTCCAACCGGTAGTTCGCTGGCGCCTGGTAGCTCGCGACCGTATTTTTAGGCGCCCGCAAACAAAGTAATGCACAGAATAATATTTAGAATCGGCGATTTGTACAAGTATGCTTGTAACATGTTCAAATCGTTTTAGTTTAACAACTAAAAAGAACTTTTCATTTAATACGGTCATTTACACTGCCTGAACTAGTTTCAAATTGACAGCGACACCGGTTTTTTAGCTGCAGAGCTATTTTTTGCAGAAGCTTTCATTATTTTCTGTGCCACTTATGCCGTCAATAAATTTTTCATAGATTTGCATACTTGTGTACTGATATGAAAAATTCTGGTCTCTTACTTTTATTTTTTTCATTGTGTATGACTTTTTATTTTGCTTCAAAATCTAAATATTTGAAAAAATTTATTTATCTGCATTAAAAGTGCCAAATTTTAATTTTAAAACTTTCTTTAGATTCAACAAGCAAACGAAAAAGCTTTTCTGACGTTAGTAATGTCAAATTTATAAACTTTTTCAGATTTGGGTGTGTTTAATAAAAAAAAATAATTTTTAATACTATCGGTGACCTCGAAGCAGGCTCATGGTTTCAAAGCAGCCCTCAGTACAATTTCGGTTAGACACCACTGGTATAGAATATAGAGTATCTCCCCTGGTACCTTAAAAAACTCGTATAGAGTATAGTATATAGTATATAGAGTATAGTATACCCCATGGTTCCTTAAAAAAACTCGTAAAAATGAATAAATTGACTGGCTATCTTAAAGTAGTATTCAAAATACTTGATAACATAGTACAACTTCGGAAAAAAAGACATAATTTAAAATATTTATGTCATGCCGCTTTTCCTAATATCAGACAATATTTTAAGGTAGAATCACCCGTTTATAGGTTAAGAAACAAAAATGTTCGTTAGGAATTTCTGTAAGTATCGTTTAAAAACCATATCGATCCTCGTTTTATATTTAGTGGTACTGAGTTTTTGATCAATGGACATAGTCAAACCTACTGCTTCATTCAAAATTCAATTATTGCTAGATTTTTATCATCTGCAAAGTTAATATTAAAGTGTCCACTTAGTTTCAACGGTACATCAACAAATATTTCGGTAAATTTTGCTTGAGTAGTTCATCAAATTTTCATCAAATCATCAAATTTTCGAAATAAAAAATCTCTCCCGAATCAAATCCTGGAGGGGTCATTTATATGGGATAGTGCTACTAGTTTTTGTTCTTTAACATTTCTTCTGAACACACCTAACCTCTATCTACCACCCTTCTGGGGGTCCCCATACAAAAAACACAAAATCTATAGATTATAGTTCATATCTCTCCCAAATTGACTGCTAGAGGGGTCAAATATATGAGCTGATCCTATTTTTTTTACTCTACAACATTTCTTCTAAAATCACCTGACCCCTATCTGGCATTCTTCTGGGGGTCCCCATACATAAAGTTACAAAACTTTCGATTATTGTTCATATCTCTCCTAAATTGACTTCTAGAGGAGTCAAAGATATGAAGTGGTTCTATTATTTTTTAACCTTTAACATTTCTTTTCAACAACCTAGCTCCTATCTGTCACCCTTCTAAGCGTCCCCATACAAAAAAACCAAAAGCTGTCGATTATAGTTCATATCTCTCTCAAATTGACTCGTAAAGGGGTCAAATATATGAGCTGGTCCTATTATTTTTTTATCCTTCAACATTTCTTCTCAACAACCTAGCCCCTATCTGCTACTCTTCTGAGCGTCCCCATACAAAAAACCAAAAGCTGTCGATTATAGTTCATATCTCTTCAGAATTGGCCCCTACACGGGTCAAATATATAAGCTGGTCGTATTATTTTTTTGCTCTTCAACATTTCTTCTGAATGCTCTTAGCACTTATATGCCATCCTTTTGGGGGTACCTATACAAAAAACACAAAAACTGTCGATTATAGTTCATATCTCTCTCAAATTGACTCCTAGAGGGGTCAAATATATGAACTGGTGCTATTATTTTTTATCTTTCAACATTTCTTCTCAACAACCTAGCCCCTATCTGCCACCCTTCTGAGCGTCCCCATACAAAAAAAAAACAAAAGCTGTCGATTATAGTTCATATCTCTTCAGAATTGGTCCCTACACGGGTCAAATATATAAGCTGGTCCTATTATGTTTTGCCCTCTAACATTCTTCTCAAGACTCCTAGCGCCTATATACCACCCTTTTGGGGGTCTCAATACAAAAATCACAAAAACTATCGATTATAATTCATATCTCTTCCGAACTGACCCCTAGAGGAGTCAGAAATGTGTTCTGTTACTATCATTTTTTGCCCGTTCAAATTTCTTCTGAAAACACCTAATCCCTATCTGCTACCCTTCTGGGGGTCACCATAGAAAACACGGAAAACTGTCGATTATAGTTCATATCTCCCAAATTGCTGGTCCTATTATTTTTTGCTCTTCAACATTTCTTTTCAACACTTCTAGCGCCTATATGCCACTCTTCGGGGGGCAGAAGAGAAAGAAATGCAGATATTTATAGTAAAAGCCTTACCAGTGCTGACGTTAACAGTGATGTTGTTAACAGTGGTTAACAATGCTGATGTTAACAGTGCTGACGCGTATTAATAAATTTTTCCCCTATCAAAAAGTACTCAACGAAGTACTAAAGAAGTTTTCACATCAACAATTTAAAAAATGTGTGATTTTGTTTCAATTCTGAAAATAAAGGCAATTTACTGTTATAAAAAGTAGGAAAACTTTTAAATGATTAACTCTGACATAGTTGTTGTGTACCGTGACTGAAATTAGAATATTATGAGAAATATTTTTGTAAAATAAATCAACCCATTAGCAAACCGTTTTCTAGGTTTTATTTGATCCTATATAAAAAAAATTAAAAAATACCCTTAAAAGTAGACTTGAGGTTAAAAACATTCTAGAAAAATTTTGCTCAGTAAAATTTAATTTTAAGTGAGTTTGAGCAAGATTTATCCACGGCTAGCCGCTGTCGAAAAATATAGTCTAAAAGCTTTTGGCTTTATCAGCATTTATTAATTATGCAAAAAAAAAACAAAAAAATATGCTGCAAAAAAATAGTTTTTTGATAAGAATATTTTTTAAAAAAAATTTTATTCAAATTTAAGGTCAAGGTAAGCAATAAAAATAAAAATTTTGTGTCAATGCTTCTGAAGTTGCTAATGTTGTTGTTGTTATTTTCTTGATTTTGTTTTTTTTTCTTACGGTTTTTGCTAAGCAAAGCAAAAAAAAAAATAATGAAGCCGCATCATAAAAAAATTATAAAAAAGATTGGCAAAAACGATTAGCAAGAGCTAAACTTAATAAGTAAAAGAAAAAAGAAAGGTAAAAAACATAAACTTTCTAAGTTTTTGTTTAAAAATATTCAAAGAAAAGCTAAGAAACAAAATATGCAAAAAAAAACAAAAAACAACAAAAGCATAAAATGAGAAAATTTCACCCACACTCTACACGATCGGCTGGCAAAACACACACACGATGAATCAGTTGAAAATCCAAAAACAGCAACTACAACAACAACAATAACAAAACACAATTGAAATGCAAAAATAAAAAAAAAAATTAAAATATATAAAAAATGCAGCAGTAAATGAGCTTTGGAAATATATAAAAGATCAACACTTCTTTAGCTCAAAAAAATGTATCGATTGGATTGAGCTACAATTGTTTTTTGCTATTTTTAGTTTTTTTTTTCTAAATGCTTTAAATGCTCGAACAAAAGAAGTGAAGGTAGCAAAAATTGCAAAAAAAAAAAGATTAATTTGAACTTTCTACTTTATTTCAAGCAGCGCGCAAAAAACAAAAACAAAAACTCAAGCATGCAATAAAATATCTAAATAAAAAGGAAAAAGTTAAATAATTAAAATAAAGCAATATCGTAAAAAAAAATAAAATTAAAAAACAAACACAAAAATTTAAAGCAAAAGTTAATTAATAAAATCCAAGCAATTATGCAAAAGTGTGCACAAATCAAAACGTAAAATTAAAAAAAAATCTTTTAAAAAAAAAATCCTTATCTGCATTCCAGTTTAATGCATCTATAAGGCCTAAAATATTTTTTAAGCACTTGACACAAAAAATAAATAATGGCGACACAATTTAAAATTTTTTCCATAGATACTTTTTTTACTTTAAAAAAAAACAGAAGTAATTTCAATGCATTTGCTGCTTTAATTGTCTCATTTGCCTCTTAATTAATGCTGCAGCACATTTTTGGTTTTATAATTTATTTCATTTTTTATTATAATTTTTTTTTCTTTTTAATTTTTAAAGGCCGCCTGACCTTTAGATAACATTTTAAGAAATCATAAAATTCTGTGCGTTAGCGACGAGATAAGCCGCTGTTGTGTCGCAGCACTCAGCAAACAAGATTGAAGCAGCTAGATACATTGTTGCTATAGCGCATGAGTGCAGTTAATATTAATATTTGTGTGCTCTGCAAAATTTATTATATAACTTCTTTGCTAAACAGGAATTTTTTATAGGCTTCATTTAGCGTGAGCAATATTTTAAGTTAAATTAAAAAAAAAAACATAAATAAAAATAATGGGGGAGAGAGGGAAAGGTCTTATGCTGACCAAAGTGAAAACACAAAGCTAAGAAAAACTAAAGATTTTTGTTGTTTTTTAAAATTTCAAATTAATTATAGTATAAAATCATTCATTACCCAATTATTTCATATACAGCCCAATTCCTGATGAACTCTCCCCGGGAATTAAAAAAGAGAATTTTCGAATTTTTAACAATGTTCACAGAATTTTTGAAAAATTTTAATGCAAATATTTCCATTCATAGTAAATTTTTAAGATTACAAGAAAAAAAAACTTTAAAGGTATTATCCCAAGTCTAAAAAATTAAAACTCTCTTTTTCAATTCCCGGGGAAATTTAATTCAAAATAAGGCTGATATTCCAAAAAGTAAGGAAAAAAAATGTTTGATTGGAACTTCCGTTAGTATCGTATAAATACCGCATCGATCGTCGTTTTAAACATATACAGTAGCAGTAGAAATAAACAAACCTACTGTTTTATTAAAAAAATTCAATAAGTGATAGATTTTTATCATATGCAAAGTTAATATTAAAGTCTTCTTTTAAGATACATTGTCAAATTTTTCGGTAAATTGTTTTTGGAGTAGTAAAGAACCTTTTTTTTTTTGAATAAATCATAAAATTTTCAAATTAAAAAAACTCTTGCGAATTGAACCCAAAAGGGGTCAAATCTGAAGACACCTACTCCCTATCTGTCACCCTTCTGGAGGTCCCCATATAAAAAAACACAAAAACTGTCTATTATAGTTCATATCTCTCTCGTATGGACCCCTAGAGGAGTGAAATATATGAGCAGGTCCTTTTATTTTTTGCTCTTCAACACTCGTTTTGAAATCCCCCAACTCCTATCTGCCACCCTTCTGGGGATTCCCATACAACAAATACAAATCTGTCGATTAAAGTTCATATCTCTCACAAATTGACTCCTAGAGGAGTCAAATATATGAGCTGGTACTATTATTTTGAGTCCCTCAACATTTCTTCTGAGCACATCTACCCTGTATCTACCGCCTTTCTGGGGATACCCATACAAAAAAACACAAAAACTATAGATTATAGTGCATATCTCTCCCGTATGGACCTTTAGAGGGGAGAAATTTATGAACAGGTCCCTTTATTTTTTGCTCTTCAACAATTCTGTTGAACACACGTTCCCCCTATCTGCCATCCTTCTGGGGGTCCCCACACACAAAACACAAGGGGTGAAATATATGAGCTGGTATAGCTTATTTTTTGTCACTCAACATTTTTTCTGAACACATCTACCCTGTATCTGCCGCCTTTCTAGGGATTCCCATACAAAAAAACGCAAAAACTGTCGATTATAGTTGATATCTCTCCCAAATTGGCCCCTAGAGGGACTTATATATGAGCTGGTCCTATTATTTTTTGCACTTATGTTATATGTTACCCTTCTGAGGGTCACCATACAAAAAGCATAAAAACTGTTGATTATAGTTTATATCTCTCCCGAATCGAATATGAGCTGGTCTTATTATGTTTTGGCCTCCAACATTTCTTCTGTACACACCTACCCCCCCCCCCCCCCACCACCCCACTCATTCATACAAAAAACTCAGAAAAATTGCTGTTTTCTGTTTGCTTGGTAGCTGCATCAGAAATGCAGACATTAACAGTGTTAACGTTAACAGTGATGACATGAACTGTGGTGACGATATAGCATTGCTGACGTTAAGATTGATAACGTAAACATTGCTAAGGTTAACAGTGCAAAACACTGCTGACGTTTACATTGCTGATGTTAACATTGCTGAAGTTAACAGTGCTGACGTTAACAGTGGTGCCACAAGTTTATAACTTTTAGCTCTACAAAAATGTGCTCAACACGCCTTAAGATGTTTTTATTTAAAAAATAATTAAAAAACATAAAAATTCCAAGAAAATTTCTTTAAATATCTAAAAAATTCTAAACTAAATATTAATGTTCACTAATATTTCATCATATATCATATTATCATATTATCATATTATCATATTATTATATTATCATATTATCATATTATCATATTATCATATTATCATATTATCATATTATCATATTATCATATTATCATATTATCATATTATCATATTATCATATTATCATATTATCATATTATCATATTATCATATTATCATATTATCATATTATCATATTATCATATTATCATATTATCATATTATCATATTATCATATTATCATATTATCATATTATCATATTATCATATTATCATATTATCATATTATCATATTATCATATTATCATATTATCATATTATCATATTATCATATTATCATATTATCATATTATCATATTATCATATTATCATATTATCATATTATCATATTATCATATTATCATATTATCATATTATCATATTATCATATTATCATATTATCATATTATCATATTATCATATTATCATATTATCATATTATCATATTATCATATTATCATATTATCATATTATCATATTATCATATTATCATATTATCATATTATCATATTATCATATTATCATATTATCATATTATCATATTATCATATTATCATATTATCATATTATCATATTATCATATTATCATATTATCATATTATCATATTATCATATTATCATATTATCATATTATCATATTATCATATTATCATATTATCATATTATCATATTATCATATTATCATATTATCATATTATCATATTATCATATTATCATATTATCATATTATCATATTATCATATTATCATATTATCATATTATCATATTATCATATTATCATATTATCATATTATCATATTATCATATTATCATATTATCATATTATCATATTATCATATTATCATATTATCATATTATCATATTATCATATTATCATATTATCATATTATCATATTATCATATTATCATATTATCATATTATCATATTATCATATTATCATATTATCATATTATCATATTATCATATTATCATATTATCATATTATCATATTATCATATTATCATATTATCATATTATCATATTATCATATTATCATATTATCATATTATCATATTATCATATTATCATATTATCATATTATCATATTATCATATTATCATATTATCATATTATCATATTATCATATTATCATATTATCATATTATCATATTATCATATTATCATATTATCATATTATCATATTATCATATTATCATATTATCATATTATCATATTATCATATTATCATATTATCATATTATCATATTATCATATTATCATATTATCATATTATCATATTATCATATTATCATATTATCATATTATCATATTATCATATTATCATATTATCATATTATCATATTATCATATTATCATATTATCATATTATCATATTATCATATTATCATATTATCATATTATCATATTATCATATTATCATATTATCATATTATCATATTATCATATTATCATATTATCATATTATCATATTATCATATTATCATATTATCATATTATCATATTATCATATTATCATATTATCATATTATCATATTATCATATTATCATATTATCATATTATCATATTATCATATTATCATATTATCATATTATCATATTATCATATTATCATATTATCATATTATCATATTATCATATTATCATATTATCATATTATCATATTATCATATTATCATATTATCATATTATCATATTATCATATTATCATATTATCATATTATCATATTATCATATTATCATATTATATTATCATATTATCATATTATCATATTATCATATTATCATATTATCATATTATCATATTATCATATTATCATATTATCATATTATCATATTATCATATTATCATATTATCATATTATCATATTATCATATTATCATATTATCATATTATCATATTATCATATTATCATATTATCATATTATCATATTATCATATTATCATATTATCATATTATCATATTATCATATTATCATATTATCATATTATCATATTATCATATTATCATATTATCATATTATCATATTATCATATTATCATATTATCATATTATCATATTATCATATTATCATATTATCATATTATCATATTATCATATTATCATATTATCATATTATCATATTATCATATTATCATATTATCATATCATATTATCATATTATCATATTATCATATTATCATATTATCATATTATCATATTATCATATTATCATATTATCATATTATCATATTATCATATTATCATATTATCATATTATCATATTATCATATTATCATATTATCATATTATCATATTATCATATTATCATATTATCATATTATCATATTATCATATTATCATATTATCATATTATCATATTATCATATTATCATATTATCATATTATCATATTATCATATTATCATATTATCATATTATCATATTATCATATTATCATATTATCATATTATCATATTATCATATTATCATATTATCATATTATCATATTATCATATTATCATATTATCATATTATCATATTATCATATTATCATATTATCATATTATCATATTATCATATTATCATATCATCATATTATCATATAATCATATGTTCCTTGTAAAATATTTTTTGCAATTATTTCAACACATTTTCTTCTATAGTATAACTGTATGTTAACAGTTTTTTCTAGTAAAAGTCTAAAGTCTAAATTTTATTAAAAGTTGGCGCCTCATAACAAATCTCTGATGGATTCTATTATAATTATTGAGTAATTTGTGCTCGAAATTACGTAGAACTTGAAGTTCACGTGAGCAGCATTCACATTATCTTGATCGACTTGTAGAATTCCATGTAATTCCATTCCAAACAAGTTTTTAAGTTTATCTCTCTGTCTTACAGAGAATTCTATCTTTTAAAATTCTATCTATTAGTTTAGTTTAGTTGACTTTAGCTCAGATTTGAATTGCAAATTTTTTGTGGCTTGAGTTAGTCAATATATACGTATAATCGTAGAAGAAAATTAATATGTTATAAACTACAGGCAATAAATTTAATAATATTTCACAGAGGACTTGAACGAACTTTTAATGTGATGCGACTTTCGAATACTGTTTATTTTTAAGTGGGAACCGATAATATTCTTTCGTTATTATTTTCGTTTGTTTAGAGGCTTGGAACTGAACATAACTTTTAAGAAACTTGTGAATGCAAATTCGAAATTTTCTATCTCTCGTTAAAACTTCGATAATACTTGTGTAGGCAAGTCTCAGATTTTTGTGAACGAGCTTGTATTGCGTGCTTCGCAACAAGCTGATACAAGCATCTTAACGAGGAGCCTCTCTGAGTTTGTGAACGATAAAATTACTCTCCCTCGATAATTATCGATTATTTTAATACTTCGGAGCTTTTTTATAAAAGCAAATTTCACATTTTTTGGAGCGAGCTTTGCTAGAAGTTTCTCCGAAGCTCTTTAACGACGCTATTTCCGATATGTTTTGATACGCTTTTGATACTACAACAAATATGCAATAGATTGGTCTAACGGATATCGTTTTGGTAAGGAGTGCGATCAAGCCTGTGTTTAAATCTCAATATGATCTCAGATTTAATCTCAGATCTCTTTGTTTTCTCTTTAGTATTCTATATATATGCTTCCAAATATTAAAAAAAAAGAGTATATAAATGAGCAGTGGTGTATCTAGGATTTGCCAGAGGAGGGAGAGCTGAAGGAGGTGAGGGAGCTGAAGGAGGGGGTACATTAGGGCATTACAAACTTCGGGGTTAAATCACTCATTATCATCAAAAAACTATCGTCACACATTTTTTATATTAATACTGGAAAAAAAGAGAGTAGAGTATTTCAATAACACTCGTAAATGTTGAAAATTTCAACAAGTTTGAAAAATGTTGGGTTTAAAATTTTAACTTAATAGTTAATTAATTGAAACTTTTAAGAGGATATTTTCTTTAGACAATAAATTAATTTCTTACACAATTATTTAGTCCAACTGAAGTTAAAAATTTAAACTATTTTTTAAAGGCATATACGATATATACCAACTTAAAAGTTGGAGAGAAAAGAATCATTCACAATTTTGGCAACATTAAAATAAAAAATGTACTTTGTATAAATACAATATTCATAGGCTGAAGTGGGGTGATGTGTAACACGTTTTCATTTGCTTCAACAAAAGTGTTAAGAAATTAAATTTTTGATTGTTTTAAAGGCCTATCTACCCCTTGCAGAAGGAGTGACAATTCTCACAAATAAAATGGCTCACAAAAAAAAAAAAAATAAATGTGCGTGCATTTGTGACATTCAAGGGAATTTTGTGATATAAATGTTTTGGCAAAAAAATCGCAACAAATCATGCAAAAATCTCGATCATCTTCGGATGACGACAAAGATCGCCGGCTTTGTGGCCAAGCTTTCTTTGTTGCTTGTTTGGTTTTCTTTTTCATATTTTTTTTTTCCACCTCCTACTACTGTAAACGTTTTTTTGACGTTGTTAGACAATTTCATTGTCTACCACAGCTTTTCATTGACTTCCTAACACGATTGGATTTTGATCTGGGTTGAATAGTGTGAACTGGAACGATCTCTTTTAATGCCGCTGATGAGGTTGCATTTCAGAGTTTGACGTTGTTGGATCTTTAATGACAATTATAAAGTGTAAGATGTGTTACACATAAGCCCACTGTGAGTGTTACACATTACCACGATACAAGTCACTTTTTCTCATTAATAGTATTTAACCACAAATGTGAAACAATGCAAAATCTTTTGTTATATTTGAAGATATTTAACAATACCACATTTTACATCTACTCACTTTTAATATCTGAAGAAGATTTTATCCGAAATGCTATTTTTTGTAAATTTAGAAAAGCTTTTTAACAAAAATTGTTCAAGCTTTTAAAGAACTCTAATGAAATGTCTGTCTGCCTAATTCCAGCACTTATTAAAAACTGGACGCTATTAAAAGAAGCATATAACAGTTGTTTATTCACTCATATGTCAACATTTTGTATAAAAAATCGCCGTGTTACACATCACTCCAAGGTACACATTACCAAGCCTCACCCTACATAATATCTTTAAAAAGTAGTACAATGAAGCCATAAAAGGGACAACGCCATGTATGGGACTGACATATTTTATATGTGTTTAGAGAAGACCCCTGCTATTACAGCTTAATTCTTCTTGGTTCCATAGCCACTGGACCGATAGTTTATGAAAATACAATCAGTACCTTACAACGCATTTCAGGTTTATATCTTCGTACAAACAAGTAAAGCATTTAGACACCCAGAGAGACAATCATACTGGATGTCAATTTCACAAACATAAATCAAAGTCAGCGTACTTTTATGTGACAACAATACTTAACACATTACTTCGCACTTGTAGATAATACAATATTCACGAAACCACATAAAAGCTTTCAAATTATTTTCAATAGTATCAATTCGACTACCAGTTGTTGACATACCTTCATTTGTCATCTACTGGTGAAGACGAGACATATCCAATCTTTTGTACAACGAGTGAAAAAACTTATGTTAAATTAACAAAAAACCTAGTATAATTTATAGCTGACTTTGGCAGTTTTCAGCCTCTCAAGTTCTTCATCAAAGCGCCTATGTTTTACATATTAGCTTGCCAATTTTAATTTCGGCGAAAAATTAACTAAATATTTAGTAATTTATTATGGCTACGACAAAAAATTATGGCTTCGACAATTTATATTAGCGTGCTTGCTTAATCTGTCTAACATAGTGTTCAAGTATTCAACAAAATACTTTGTTGAAGTATCTTAGTTAAATAGTATGAAATACCCAAGCACTTAGATAGCACCACTAAATAGAAGTGGACGAGAAATTTAATGGCGTAATTTATGTAAATCGAAATTAGAATTTTGTTGATACGACATACATTTAAATTTTACAGCATAAGTTTAAAAAGTAGAAAAAATTATGCATTTAGTGCGCTTATAAATGTATTAATGATTGAATATTGTTGCTCTAAATAGTTAATATTTGTAATAACACTGTGTGTTTTTAAGCTCATTTCTTAGAAATTTTTTTTTAGCAGAAAGTGTAGAATTTGCCTACGATATTGCTTAACCCCTTAAGTCCTGACAGAACGCATATTTTAATCGCATATTATTCAGTCCCAATATTTTTCACAAAAACAGCGTCAGAAAAATTTCGGACCCATTGTATCCGACGAAAAATTGACTCGACTTCCTGGTTCTTGCATTAATGTGGAATAGTCACTGGTTACGTTTCTGAAACGATTTTTTATGACCAGCAAATCCAGTTCCAGTTTTACAGTTTTACATAGCAGAAAATTTTTGCATTGGGAACGCCATATTGAACACCGCAATTTCTAATTCGAACTGCAAATGCATAGTAGGTTAACTTTAGAGTTCATGGACGCGATATTTTTTGGAATTCAGCAGATCCGGAGTCGAATTCGTTGTGAATGCCTTGATTGAAAAAAGAGTTTCTTTAAAAAAATCAGGTTTTTTGTTAAAAAACTGAACATAACCAATGCAAGTTCAGTAAATTTTACGTCTTATGCAATGGGTCCGGAATTTTTCTGACCCTGTTTTTGTGAAAAATACTGGGACTGAAAAAAGTTTAAAATATGCGTCCAGTCAGGACTAAAGGGGTTAATATGTTATAAACTAGGTGAATTTAAATATTTTTTTATTGGCAGGGTATCGAAATATGTGCTTTCAAAGCAATGTATTAAACAATAAATTGCTTGGGTGAATAAGCATAAGCATTTTTTCTCGGTGTATTCTTAGGGATATACCAGGCCAGTCGTACGCCGGCCACTCTAAGCCTGTGCAAAGCGACTTTAAGCAAACCACAACCAGCATTAGATTACCCGAAGGTCCGCTCATGATAGTCGCCCGGACAAGGGCTCCACCAGATGAGGCCTTTCAATATCGACGACAAAAAGACCAAAAATCTAAATATGAACTTTTATAACTGTCTGTGTAAAGTTAAATACACTAAATCGTGCATGATTGGCATTCAATTTCGTTATTAAGAATTAATGAAGGTTAAGGATTATGTCTCATGCTCTTCTTTATAAAACCTTTTTTATGGGAAGGCCGTCAACGTCGGACTCCAAGGTAGGCCCTCTTTAACCCGGACAAGGCAAAACTAGTACATGTTGGCAAAGCATTTTTCGTCTCAAAGCATCTTATCCCGCAACCATCCTTCCTTTTCTACTGGCTTGGGACAGACAGGCGCATCTTGTTGATGCTAACCTGGCGAAGTTGCCATGAATGAGACAGTGAAATATAATCCAGGCAATACTAAAATTTCGACTGTTATCACACAGTCTCGTTGCTAGCTCACTTTTAAATAGCGTGCGGAAAGATAAACAGGTTTAACATTTTTTTTACCGAAAATTTGTTTTTATTTCTAATGAATCTGTTTTGTACTGTAAAAGAATTTAGTTCTTGTTTGTACTCATTTATTATTTTTTTTTTTTTGACTGAATTGAAATCAAAATAGAAGGGTAATATATGCAGTACACCTAGAATTGTTTGTATTTTTGGCATATAGGATTATTTCCACAAACAAAAAGAAGTAAATAGAAAAAATGGCGACCTTTTGTCGTGAATGGAACAGTTTTTTCTTCAAGATTGGGACACTTTTCAATGTTGTTTTATTTTTTATGTTTACATAATTATTATAGGTGTATATTTTTTGTGTTTGCATGTTAATAAATGACATTGAAGTACATATTTTTAGTAAAAATTCACAATTGTTTTTTATTTGTCGTAAATGGCTTAATGTTTTTCGTGCAGTTTTAAACGAAATTTTTTACACTTGAGCCAATATATGTTGTTTGTGTTTCGAACATTGGATGTTGAATCAAATGATTTACATGAATAAATCAACTTTTATAGTTGAGAATTTAAAAAAAAAATTAATATATATTTTGAAATTTTAAGAATGTGGCATTTGCTTTATAATTTCTAACATTTTTTAGATGTTTTTGCAGCTGTCTTACTCATAACGAGGACAAATAAAATAATTTACATAAATAAACCAACTGGTATTGTTTAAAATTTCTAAAAAATTTAATGAATATTGTTAAAGTTTCAAGAAAATGTCATTTGAACTATAATTTTCTATATTTTTTTCACTGTCCCACTCATGACGATTTTTTTTTTGAGGACCAAAAACCGAACATCGCTATATACTTTAATCTGCAAATTTTTAGCTTAAACCTGTAGCTTTCTAACGTATTCGACAATCAAATCAATAGTGGATGGCTATACGTATCGTCAAATTTTTCATTCTACATTTTTACTCTATATACTTCTTGCTTAAAACTCACTACGATGACACTCATGTCTATAGTTGAATTGATTTAATCATCATTATCTCAATCATATTTCAGCACACTCAATCATATTTTGACAACTAAAGTTTATCACACGAAGTGATCTCTACTGTATAATAAAAACAGTGGCGTGCCCATAAGAAATGGCAACTTTTTTTTATATTTTTTTTGCTACATACTAGCAATTCATTAGATTTTACGCGGTATATTCGATACGCTGACGTTTTAATATTTACATGTCATGCATTTCAAATGCATATGTTTTGCTATAATTCTATTAGCAATTTTAGCGATTCAAGAGATAAGAGATGGAGAGGAGACTGTGTTGGAAAGTCCTGAGAACAAATTGATATGTGTCGTTTAAAAATATTTGTTATTAACCTTAAACATCAAGTAAGGGAAATATTTTTCAAACTTACCGGATCTAGATCGGAGTCCCAAATATCCTTCAGGTCCCCGTCGTAAAACGTCTCCATGTTGATGATGTCCAGTGTGTCGAGTTCGCCGCCGTACGGAATTTTGAAGCCTTTTCTTTAAAACTTGTTGCGAAGGGAAGTGGAGGATTATGTAAGCTCGGGAAATTTGTAGACTTCCCTGCTTAGGTTTGACGTGGGATTTTTTTTTTTGGCAATAGAGATAATAAAACTTTAAGCTGTAGTTGTAGATTTGTCACGTCTTAGTATAATTTTTTTTTTTTTAAATGTCTTTTCAGTCAAATTCTAATTTATAATTAAAACTGTTAGCAACACTTTGCTGAATTAAGTTTTTTTTATAGGTATATATATATCTTCAAAATAACTTTTTTTGTGTAAATTTTTATATAATATCTCTTAAATTTTTCAATTTGATTTTGAAGTTTTCTGTTTTAAACTGCAACATTTATTTCGTTTTTAAAACACTTTGTGTATAAATACACGTCAAATTAGGTAATTTTTTTTTTTTGCTTTTTTGTTATTTAATGTTTGAACTGTTTTATAGTTTCTTTTAAATTTTTGTGTGTGATATTTTTTTTTCAAGTTAAATTAGTGTTTTTTAATTTTTTTTTTATTTTATTAATTTTTCTAGCTTAAAATTTGCACTTTTGATTGAGCTTTGTTAGTTTTTGTTGAATAAATTCTTTGTTTTACTACTCTTTACTTTCAGATACTTTCAGTTGTTTTTGTTTCGGTTTTTTTGGCTTTGCTTGGTAACAGCATTTAATTATTTTTATTTCTTACTCACAGCTACTCATAGAGTTGTCATTTATTTGTATGCAGTACTTCTACCAGTTTGAAGTATCTTACAGATAATAATTTTAATTAAATTGAAGCCAAGTGTTGAGCATGTTTTAATAGGTTTGGTAATGGATTTTTTCGTTTTCGATACTGTTCAATTATATGAGCTGTAGATACTTTTTTAGTTTTTGAATTTTGTTTTTATTCTTATTTTCCTTAAGTACAATTTTGCGCCTTTTCTTTGTTATTTTTATTTTTAGCACTGTCAAACTCTTCGGTTTATTTTTTTTTATTTATGTTACTGTTCAAATTGGTCAACAATAAATGATTACAACAACAAATACAACATTAAAGCCAATGACAACAACCTGTTGCTCAGTTTATCTGGACGTCAAAATGATAACGTTTTTGTTTTTTTTTTTTATTTTTTGTGTTTTGTTTTTGTATTTAATATACAGTTAAAATATGATTCTTTTATTTTTAATTTATCTTTTCGTTACTTTTATTACGTTTGGATTTTTTTGTTTTATAAATTTTGCACGTATCTTTCTATCACTTTTCACAATTTCTGCGAAATGGCGTTACTCAAATTAATATAAAGCGCTTAACAACTTTAAACATTAAACACAAAACAATCTATCAGATACTTTGGCAACGCACGCAAGGCACTTTCATTATTTTTCGTTAATATGTTGTATTAAATATGTATATAAATATATTTATATATTTTTTGCACTTTCCGAACGCTTTTTTTTATTTTTATTTTATTTTTTTAATTTTTTTTTTTTTGTTGTACTTTAGTTAATTTTAGTTTTCATTTATATCTTGCCAAGCCGAACTTTTGTATCTTTTAATTTTACTCTAACAAAAAAGCATTAAATTTCGCTTATATTTTTAATTTTGGCAACAAATATTTTTTTTACAGCTTTTATTTATTATTTATTTTGACAATAATTGGTAATAATTGGTTAAATTTGACTAATTAACTTGTTGTTTCATCTACTCTTTTAATTCCTCTACTAATTCTTTCTTTCACTACTAAGTCTGCCTTAGATTTTTTGCAGTACTTGGCAGTATGACGTCTCTGAGTGAACTAAACTAGGCAGCAGCAGCAGCAGTCAGCGTTAACGGGCAGTGAGCAAACCGTGGAGAAATTCTTGTGAATGCGTTCCGTCAAGTGAGTGTTTCTTGTATATTTTGCCAGTATCAAAGCAAAGCAAACAGCAGCGACGGTAACGTTGACGTTGCCAGCAGTAGCAGCAACAACAAAACAAGCACCAGCTTGCCGCGCTCAGCTGCTGTCAACGTATCTGTGTATCTCTATTTTGTTGTATTGGTAAAAAGTATCTATGTTTTGCTGTTAATAAAGGCAAATAGTTGCTCTTTTCTCACATTCGCCGGTCTCTTTGAATTTATTCTCAATCATATCTCAAATATATTGCAGCCCCAATAAAAACATTTCATATCATTTATTACCACTCCACATTATATGTCCGCCTGCATCCCTCCGTTACCTCATTCCACACGCCACTGAACAGCCTCTGGGCAACTAACACGCACTCATCTCTAACTTGTGGGAGCAACAGTTGGTCGCTCTCTTTTCAAAGTCACTAAAAGCACTCAAAGAAAATACGTCAGTATTCTGCATGGAACTCTCTCTTTCTTTAACAAGTTGGCTTGCTCTTTGAAAACCAGGATGTTTTTTTTTCTGTATTACTATTAACCACCTAAAATGCGCTTCAAGCCAGTTTTTGTGGTAACTACCAACAAAAATGTTGTTAACGCAAAGATTTTGCCTCAAACTTTTTCTCGTACAATTTTACTTCAAAATTGTACCGTAAAGTTGTCTACAAGTGAGTAATATATGTAAAATTTTGGACTGAAACTGTAGCAATTATATCGTTACTAAGGTAAAATTTTAAAAAAATTAAAGAAATAAACAGTGCTTGGATTGTAAATATAAAGCTTAATATATAAATAATAATAAAATAAAAATATCAACAAAACACAAAAAAAAAATAAACAATAAATTAACAATGATAAGAAAAACATAACAAGCCGACCGTGACTCAATGCGGAACCCCATCTTTCTACTAAACGCATTGCACGCCGCTTAATTCTTAGGTTGTGAACATAGTGAACGCTTGTTGCTGAGCCGAGCCGAAAAACTCATTGGAGCAATAAGGAAATCAAGTCATGCATCTCTTTTGCTCCAATGTGTATTTCGGCTCGGCTCAGCAACAAGCGTTCACTATGTTTGCAACCTAACGATCGTAACCAGCGACGCTAGCACTAAAAACCGGTAATTGTAAACAATAGGAGTGCAATTCGCATTGAGTGTCCATCGGCAGACTATAGTTCTCATGCTATTCATACGTAAATATGAGTAAATAGGAGACAAAATGCAACAATTGGCACTCAAGTTCACTTGGAAAAGCAGTTGTCTTGAATGAGTAAGACTATTTTCTGATGATTTTTTGATGAAAAGAAATTGTTTGGTTGCAATAAACTGCAACCAAATCACAAAACCAAGATTGATAACCACATTCGGCTTCGGCCAAACACTAAGCTTTGGCTTTCCGGCTTCGGCCAACACATCAAGCTCCGGCTTTTTGGCTTTGATCAAACGCAAGCCTCGACTTTGTGACTTTAGCCAACTAATTTTAAGTATTTTTAAGTCCGTTCATTGTAAGGCCCCCTTGCAATCGACACTCTACCGCCCACCATATGATTAAATCGGCCCTCCGCCGCCATGTGCACTTTATCACTATAAACCAGATGTGAAGTATATGAAGTAATCTTAACCATAGAACTACAAACCGCGGTAAATATCTACTCCTGACAAAGTTTGAACTACTTTTCTAAGATAGTCAGTGGCAATATCGACTGATGACCTATATCATACTTTAGTTGAAGGTTCTTCATACTATGACTGAGTGAAGCTTGTGTTGGGTTGATATCCACCCCGGCCTGTAGTTATTTTGCAATATTTTGCAATAACAAATTAGATATATAATTTTCGGCGATTATTTTCAAATTTTAAGTACCCATACACAAAGGGCAAGCGACCAACCTGCGATAATCATAGAGTAATCTATTGCAGAGGGTGGTGCCAAAAGTACCAGAAAACAACCTGATAGCGGTTGTTGCTTACTTAATTACTATGGTTGAAAGTACTAACCTTATAAAGCTTAAGTTTCAAGTTTCAAGACGCTACGTTGTTTGGCAGCCATCATAAGTGAACGTTCTCAGTGAATTTGTAAATATGGAAAAAAAATTGGTCATCGTTATGTGATACACTACCTTCATTTGAAAGGTCTAAGTCTAATCAATATCAAAGCCGAGCTAAATTCTACTCTGGGGGGTCTGATCCTTCCTCTTTTCACCTTTTACTGGTTCCTTTACTTTTTTTTTTTATTCGTTTTGAGCCTTAGATGTTCTATTCCTCTAAAGTGGAAATTTATACAAAAAACAGCCATTTTGAAAACATTTCGTTACAAACTCATACAATAATTTAACGATAATAGTCCAACCAACATAAAAAAAAAAATTCAACCCTCTATTGATTATAGTTTGCGAGCAATATCCATTCATTATCGATGAAAAAATATAAAAACTCAACTTTTTCTGAAATTAGCAAAAACAGGTGTGTTTAACCGCATGCCACGCTCACAATTTTAGATATTTTGACCTAAATATTTGGCTAAAAAATGGCGTGAAAATTTTACAAATCGATTACCACAAAAAATGGGTATTTTGGCCAATGGATTTTATTCTTGTACCACAGTGCGTCGTGAGGATGTTTCAGTCGATTGTTTGGCGATGCTCCACAGCAATAAGCCCGAGTTTTTGCGTCGATTCATAACCAGAGATGAAGCATGGGTCAATCACTTCACACCTGAGACGAAGGAACAGTCAAAACAATGTACTGAAAGAGAAGAATCGACTATAAAAAAGGCGAAGACAGTTCCATCTGCAGGCAAAATCATGTCGTCGGTTTTTTTGGCATGCGCATGGGGTAATTTTCATTGATTATCTTGCAGCGTTTGAGTGATAAAATTAAAAAAAACCGGCCGCATTTGACGAAAAAGAAAATGTTGTTTCATCAAAACAATGTACCAGTTCACACCAGATCCACTATCACGATGTCCAAAGTCAATGCACTAATGATCGAATTGCTTCCTCACTCGCAATTCTTCTAAGTCGCAGGGCCAGAATTAGCCCCCTCGGATTATTTTCTTATTCCAAACTTGAAAAATGGCTCGATGGTAAAAGATATGGTGGAATCTACGATTGATGGCTATATTGAGACGCTCGACGGTTCTCACTTAAAACAGGGTATCGATTCTATTGAACATCGCTGGGAAAAGTGTGTCGAGCTAAAAGGAGACTAAGTTGAAAAATAAAAATATTTGTTCCCAAATTTATTTTGTTTTCTTTGTTAGGACGGGTACTTTTGGGACCACCCTCGTATGTTGCATTCAACTCTGAAGTTCGAAATTAGATTTTGATCGCATGCTGGAAAAAATATTTCTAGTTCAATCTTATATTAGTGGTATAAATTGTAAAAGACGAAGAAAAATTTTACTCTTTTACTTCTAAACTCGTTGAAGATCAGAAAACAGTCATTCATGCCACGGCATCCTCACCAAGTATTGCGGATGCCAGAACTGACGTCCATGAATTGGGTCAAGGCCTTTTGCTAAACGAAGATCAAAGCTCTTTTCCAGAATTTGGGTGTTCTCCTGGATGAATTCCATTTTCCAGCTGGTCGAATATATACAACTTGAACGAATCTGGTTTCTCAACCATCTCCTAAAAAATAAATTATCTTTTCTACATATTCAGTGGCGTTTTACTTTATATTTTTCCATTTTTAGGATATTTTCCAGGGGTGCCCACATCCGGTTAAAAAACTTTTTTGTTCATAGTTGATTACTCCATACAAAGTTTAATAGTTTTTTTTTCATTTTGACAGAATCAAATTTATTCTCTCATCAGTCGTTATTTAAGGTCTATTAAGGATAAATATTACATAAAGCTATTTTCGCTATTACGAGTAAGTGAGAATTTTTGGGTAAAAACATGATTTTCCGGCTTGGCACACTCGTTGAAATAGTTCACTCAGATTACGGTATAAAGTGAATGTCATATTTTTTCGTATGAATCCGGTTTCACACAATCACACAAAAAGTTTTTAATTGCGGCTTGTATAACACACATATGTATGTATAAAAAAAAAAAAACAAAACTGTATCTATGTGCACTCGGTGAGCGATGAATAATAAAAGAAAGCAATAACAACAAAAAGACCATAGTTGTTGGGATGGATGATAAAATGGGGCCAGGGGGAAGGCATAAAAAGAACCGGTCTCTCGCGTTTGATTTAAAATTTTCGATTACAAAATCGTATGGAGGGAAAGGCAGAAATGAAAGACTATGAAAGTCGAAAATATGGCTCAGCATTGCTATATGTGTTGATAGTAAGAGTTCGTTACTTACGGAGAGTTAGATTGAGAACTTCAAATTGAAGAGTAAATGAGAGTGAATGGTAGCGGAAAAGGCATGAATGAGCACCCATTTTGAGAAAAACTACTTTTAATGAGTACAAAAAAGAACACTTGTTGATCAAGCGTGTATTTTTGTTAAAAGTATCTAGATACTTTTAGACTGAAACTGAGTGACAATATAAAATAAGGAGTGTACGAAAAAGAGATCGTATCTCAGATCTTAAATTAAAATGTTGAGTAACTTTTGTTTGAAGAATTTTTTATGGTTTTCTGGTTTTTTTTTTGTCATGGTTTTTATTTTTTTTTTCACTTACATTGTTATTGCACTTTGCTGAGTTACAACAAAAAATGCAGCCATTGATTTTTGCTGTTGTGGTTCATATAACTGTGAGTTTCTTTATTTTTTTTTTTCTGTTTTTTTTTTGTATGCTTATTCTAGACTCTTTGATTTAATTGAATAGCATAACTTAAGTAAACAAACGCTCATAAGTATCTATAAAAGTATCTATACGTTCCAGATACTTGTGCACTGACTGTGTTTTATGAGTCAGGCAAGGCAGACAGTAGTGAAGTGCTTTGAAATGGAATGGCATGGAACAATTTGGAATGGAATGTCATGGACTGAAATGGAATGTTTGCATATTTTCATGATCTGTAAAGTTTTTTAGGTCATCGCGCACTGGCAAGTTTTTTTTTATATTATATCTAGCTATAATTTCAAAACATTTTTTTGTTTAATAATTTTTTTTTTCTTTTGCACTTTGGAAATAATAAATAATTTTTTTGCTAGACAGATTGTTGTTGTTGGTGTGGTTTTTGCAAATTTTTGCATTCATTTTTAAAGTTAGCCAAATTTGAAGGCTACCCACAAAATTGGCTTTCATTGCTGAACGTTGTTGGTGTTGTAATTGAACATTTTTATTGAAGTGTTTTTGTTGTTTTTATTTTATAAGTAGTTGTTGTCGCCATTAGATTTGCACAGTTTTTAGTTTGGTCTGGCCCGGAAACAGTGGCAACCACTTATTTTGGAAAGGAAGTCGTTTTCCTTCTAATACAATATACTTTAAACTTAGTACTTCACACATTACAGTTGATACTTAACACTTAACTTGCTACTTAACGCTTAATAATTAATACTTATTACTTATTACTTATTAGTTATTACTTATTACTTATTACTTATTACTTATTACTTATTACTTATTACTTATTACTTATTACTTATTACTTATTACTTATTACTTATTACTTATTACTTATTACTTATTACTTATTACTTATTACTTATTACTTATTACTTATTACTTATTACTTATTACTTATTACTTATTACTTATTACTTATTACTTATTACTTATTACTTATTACTTATTACTTATTACTTATTACTTATTACTTATTACTTATTACTTATTACTTATTACTTATTACTTATTACTTATTACTTATTACTTATTACTTATTACTTATTACTTATTACTTATTACTTATTACTTATTACTTATTACTTATTACTTATTACTTATTACTTATTACTTATTACTTATTACTTATTACTTATTACTTATTACTTATTACTTATTACTTATTACTTATTACTTATTACTTATTACTTATTACTTATTACTTATTACTTATTACTTATTACTTATTACTTATTACTTATTACTTATTACTTATTACTTATTACTTATTACTTATTACTTATTACTTATTACTTATTACTTATTACTTATTACTTATTACTTATTACTTATTACTTATTACTTATTACTTATTACTTATTACTTATTACTTATTACTTATTACTTATTACTTATTACTTATTACTTATTACTTATTACTTATTACTTATTACTTATTACTTATTACTTATTACTTATTACTTATTACTTATTACTTATTACTTATTACTTATTACTTATTACTTATTACTTATTACTTATTACTTATTACTTATTACTTATTACTTATTACTTATTACTTATTACTTATTACTTATTACTTATTACTTATTACTTATTACTTATTACTTATTACTTATTACTTATTACTTATTACTTATTACTTATTACTTATTACTTATTACTTATTACTTATTACTTATTACTTATTACTTATTACTTATTACTTATTACTTATTACTTATTACTTATTACTTATTACTTATTACTTATTACTTATTACTTATTACTTATTACTTATTACTTATTACTTATTACTTATTACTTATTACTTATTACTTATTACTTATTACTTATTACTTATTACTTATTACTTATTACTTATTACTTATTACTTATTACTTATTACTTATTACTTATTACTTATTACTTATTACTTATTACTTATTACTTATTACTTATTACTTATTACTTATTACTTATTACTTATTACTTATTACTTATTACTTATTACTTATTACTTATTACTTATTACTTATTACTTATTACTTATTACTTATTACTTATTACTTATTACTTATTACTTATTACTTATTACTTATTACTTATTACTTATTACTTATTACTTATTACTTATTACTTATTACTTATTACTTATTACTTATTACTTATTACTTATTACTTATTACTTATTACTTATTACTTATTACTTATTACTTATTACTTATTACTTATTACTTATTACTTATTACTTATTACTTATTACTTATTACTTATTACTTATTACTTATTACTTATTACTTATTACTTATTACTTATTACTTATTACTTATTACTTATTACTTATTACTTATTACTTATTACTTATTACTTATTACTTATTACTTATTACTTATTACTTATTACTTATTACTTATTACTTATTACTTATTACTTATTACTTATTACTTATTACTTATTACTTATTACTTATTACTTATTACTTATTACTTATTACTTATTACTTATTACTTATTACTTATTACTTATTACTTATTACTTATTACTTATTACTTATTACTTATTACTTATTACTTATTACTTATTACTTATTACTTATTACTTATTACTTATTACTTATTACTTATTACTTATTACTTATTACTTATTACTTATTACTTATTACTTATTACTTATTACTTATTACTTATTACTTATTACTTATTACTTATTACTTATTACTTATTACTTATTACTTATTACTTATTACTTATTACTTATTACTTATTACTTATTACTTATTACTTATTACTTATTACTTATTACTTATTACTTATTACTTATTACTTATTACTTATTACTTATTACTTATTACTTATTACTTATTACTTATTACTTATTACTTATTACTTATTACTTATTACTTATTACTTATTACTTATTACTTATTACTTATTACTTATTACTTATTACTTATTACTTATTACTTATTACTTATTACTTATTACTTATTACTTATTACTTATTACTTATTACTTATTACTTATTACTTATTACTTATTACTTATTACTTATTACTTATTACTTATTACTTATTACTTATTACTTATTACTTATTACTTATTACTTATTACTTATTACTTATTACTTATTACTTATTACTTATTACTTATTAATATTTAATATTTAATATTTAATATTTAATATTTAATATTTAATATTTAATATTTAATATTTAATATTTAATATTTAATATTTAATATTTAATATTTAATATTTAATATTTAATATTTAATATTTAATATTTAATATTTAATATTTAATATTTAATATTTAATATTTAATATTTAATATTTAATATTTAATATTTAATATTTAATATTTAATATTTAATATTTAATATTTAATATTTAATATTTAATATTTAATATTTAATATTTAATATTTAATATTTAATATTTAATATTTAATATTTAATATTTAATATTTAATATTTAATATTTAATATTTAATATTTAATATTTAATATTTAATATTTAATATTTAATATTTAATATTTAATATTTAATATTTAATATTTAATATTTAATATTTAATATTTAATATTTAATATTTAATATTTAATATTTAATATTTAATATTTAATATTTAATATTTAATATTTAATATTTAATATTTAATATTTAATATTTAATATTTAATATTTAATATTTAATATTTAATATTTAATATTTAATATTTAATATTTAATATTTAATATTTAATATTTAATATTTAATATTTAATATTTAATATTTAATATTTAATATTTAATATTTAATATTTAATATTTAATATTTAATATTTAATATTTAATATTTAATATTTAATATTTAATATTTAATATTTAATATTTAATATTTAATATTTAATATTTAATATTTAATATTTAATATTTAATATTTAATATTTAATATTTAATATTTAATATTTAATATTTAATATTTAATATTTAATATTTAATATTTAATATTTAATATTTAATATTTAATATTTAATATTTAATATTTAATATTTAATATTTAATATTTAATATTTAATATTTAATATTTAATATTTAATATTTAATATTTAATATTTAATATTTAATATTTAATATTTAATATTTAATATTTAATATTTAATATTTAATATTTAATATTTAATATTTAATATTTAATATTTAATATTTAATATTTAATATTTAATATTTAATATTTAATATTTAATATTTAATATTTAATATTTAATATTTAATATTTAATATTTAATATTTAATATTTAATATTTAATATTTAATATTTAATATTTAATATTTAATATTTAATATTTAATATTTAATATTTAATATTTAATATTTAATATTTAATATTTAATATTTAATATTTAATATTTAATATTTAATATTTAATATTTAATATTTAATATTTAATATTTAATATTTAATATTTAATATTTAATATTTAATATTTAATATTTAATATTTAATATTTAATATTTAATATTTAATATTTAATATTTAATATTTAATATTTAATATTTAATATTTAATATTTAATATTTAATATTTAATATTTAATATCCAATATTTAATAGCTGATATCCAGAGACTCTGCTGGTATAGTACTGTTGCCCACCGTCACCACGTGGAGGTGCCCTGGATACAGACACAGATTCTGGATTGGAAATAAAATCCAACGGGAGTGAGGCTCGAAGTGAGGCTCTGAGCTGAAGATACATTGAATTCACACCTAAGAAGTCGAAATCTCGAAGAACAGTGGAATTGCCCAGTCCAGTTTTACCAAATTTTTTTTTTTAGAACATTTTTAGGCTATTTTTACATTTTACCAAAATCTGGTGGGTAATGGAGCTTAACGGATATCGCAACTACCGCACTCAGCTAACTGACGGTTGCCAGCTTGCCGTTGCCCAGGGAACAGCAAGAGAAGATTTGAGACGACTTGAAAATATTTCAATATGGATTATACTGGTCTCGCGAAGTTGAGGCAGACAAATACGTTACCATATCAAGATTCTTCCCCTTTTTTCTATATAGTGAGCCACTTAAAGCGGGTAGTATTGTATTAAGACTGAAGATTTTTAAAACAGCAGCCATCTTGAAGGTTGTAGCAAGCGATATTTTGTGAAAAATTATATTTCAATAGCAAATAAGTAAATGTAATAGAAGTTTAGCTGAAACCTTTTTAAAACAGCCTTTAACCTTTTAAAAATTTATTACTTTACAAAAACTTGTCGCCATTGTACTTTGACGATTCTTGAAGATTCTTTGAAGATTCTTGCTTCCAGTTCACAAAAGTTTCAGCAAATTTGAAAATGTCACTAACTTTTATTGGAAGTAAGAGAAAGCATTAACAACTCTGTCATAAAAACTGTCATAATTAAATTTAATTCCAAAAGTCATAGCTTCAGAATATTGGCGGCGACAGCAACATAACGACATCTGTAAATGTTTTTAACATGCATGTCTTATGGAAAAGAATTTTATGATAATGTTGCAACGATATGGCTACTTTGCAACAATGTTACTGTCGTCGATTTACAACATATTGAATTGATGTAATAATTATTTTAAATTTGACGATTCTTGCTTCCAGTTCACAGAAAAGTACCCACTGCAAATTTGAACATGTTTATTGGAAGGGAGGGTAGGCACAGTTAAGTAATAGAAAGCATAAATAGCTCTGTTATAAAAAAGTCATAAATTACTTTGTCGCAAGCAACTGTTTTCCAAAAATTAAAATCTCAACACATTGGCGACGACAGCGACATAACTGCAGCAACATCTGTCACAATTCTTTTTTTTACAAGCATTTCTTATGGAAAAGCATTTTATGCTTATGTTGCAACGACATGACTTCATTGCAACAATGTCGTTGTCGTCGATATACATCTATTATTAATTTGACGAATAACAGAAGCGGAAATATCAGGGTATTTCTGTTCATGCTTGATGAGATTTTTCTGTTGTTCGTTTTCATTGTGTTTTTGTTTATCTGTTTGTTTTAGTTGAAATTCCATAACTAGAAATGTATGAAATTCCAGATTTTTCCATTGTAATCAAAGTATGAGAAAGTATACGACACTATGACTAAATTTAGTTTTCTCTTTACGTCGAGTCGTTATGTTGCTGTCGTTACCAATGTGTAGAAATGAAAAAGGATAGCTTAAACACATTAACGACGACAGCAACGACAAGAGGTTAAATTAGGAATAGTTCTATATCGACGGCACGACATTACGGCATTAGACTAATTCTCTCCATGAAAAAAACATGTAAGCAAATTTGACACATGTCGTAAAGTTGCTGTCGTCCTCAATGTGTTCAAGCTATTAAGTGTTGAATAGCAGAAGAACAAGTAAAAATTGAACGCTCAATATTTACAGAATTTATAATGAAAGTTTTGTTTGACAATTTTTTTGAAAAATTTAGATAAAAACTTAATTTTCCACCTTAATGCAACTGAGCCAATAGCTGACCCAAAAAATTCTTGAGCCACTCATTTAAAATACCAACTATAATACAATAACAACAACCACAACAGCAACAACAAGAAGCTCTTTTATGCAGCAACTTAAGCTTGCTAGCAAGCTATAACACGACACAACAACAGCAATAGCAAATACCAATCACCGCTGACAACAATAACAATTAGTCATTTGTTTTCAATGTAGATCCAGAGGCATACAAATCCAAGACTAGCTGCAAGCCCATAAATGCCATAAGAAAAGAAAAAAATAACCTGAAGCACAGCGTCATTGATCGCAACAAGTCGCAATTGACAATGCAACTAGTGACAGCAACAAACAGCAATACAAGCAATAACAATGGGTACCAACAATAATAGCAGCAACTACAACAAATAAAAACTAACGGATTTCGTTGAATTTTTTTAAGCCGACGACGCGCAGGCGCGCAGTCACTCAACTTGGAGACCCTTGTTCACTCGCTCGCTCTCTTTTGTGTGGTGAGCATGTTGGGGAAAATGCTGCCAACTGAGCCAACGGAATGTCGTTCATTCAACCAGAAGCATCAGCAGCAGCAGTGTTGGTAACAGCGGTTACAACAACAACAGTAGCAGCAAAAATTTGTAGTTGCCGCGTGAACCAACCGCAAGTTTTTGGAATGCGCAACTAGCTCTCAACCATTTTTGGACACAAACTAAACTGGCTTAGTTGAGCGTGCTTGTGAGCATGTGTGAGGTGTTTAGGCCGCTAGCAACCCTACCAATATCCCCTGCCCTGCCCCGCCCTCCAAATGACTGCTACTGGCTCTTGCGTGAAAAGAAAATTTCGCGCTCATATAAATATTTGTGCAAAAATAGACGTAGGTGCCGCACCTCTAAGAGTCACCAATCGCAATAAATAAGGCCGAGAGGAGCGCGCCGAAAAATAGGAGACTTCGTTGGAGGCGCAAGAAAATATAGCATCAGCAGCCGCAGCAGCAACAAGATGGGGACCACCACCAGTCAAGACGGCAACAAGTTGTTACTTTAAAAGCCGGTTGGCATTGGCTTTATAAGAGACAGAGAGAAAATAAAATATTCAGAGAGAAAGAGAGAGAGAGAAAAAGAGTGAATAAGATGGAAATTCGTTACGAAAATAAGAGAATATATACCTCGAAAATGAAGAGTTATTTAGTTTGCTACTGTGCTCTTTTTTCTTTATGCAATTTTATAATTTTTCCAATTTTGAATATTTTTTTCATCAACAGTGTGCGCAAAAAGTTTTAATACACTTGAGCTAGACATTATTCGAACAATTTCTTGATTTAAAAAAGTTTCTTGAGTTGCGACAATTTCAAACTGCGTTGTGTTCTTAGCTTATCCTAAATTGTCTACTTACAGTTGTGTTCATAAACATAGCAGCTTTAAGTCAATTATTACGAAAGTAAAAAACTTTGTATAAAAATTCTTTTTAAAGAGTGGTCCACTTGACTGCATGAAAATAACATTATAACGGTATATCGCGAGAACTCAAAATATTTTTGCTTTATATTATAGCATATTTTAAAAGCATATATATATTTTAATAGCAACGGTCAAGGTTGATTTATAAGGTTGTCGCAGGGCTGATCACACAAAACCAGCCAATTTTGCGAATGACTACGAAAGAAAAACGGATGATAATAGAGAGCACTTGCAGA
The DNA here is from genome assembly GCA_914767935.1 of Coremacera marginata. Classification (NCBI taxonomy): domain Eukaryota; kingdom Metazoa; phylum Arthropoda; class Insecta; order Diptera; family Sciomyzidae; genus Coremacera; species Coremacera marginata. The sequence continues at coordinate 144,011,548 of OU612047.1, forward strand.
TTTTCTATGAGCTGTCAACTTCGATTTGACAATTATGGGTACTCGCTCTCTCCCTTGCGACAACCTTTTAAATCAACCTTGGCAGCGGTATTAAATCATGTTCTCTATTGAAAAATAAGTTATTTTGAAGTTTAAACTTCTTTAGGAGCGTTGAGCACTTTTTGGTAGACAACAAAACTATAGATTCGCGATATCATCACTCTGTTAGCGATATCTTTTTAGCTGTTAATTTCTGTTCATTTTAGCATTGTACAGCATTGCCTTTGCCGTGGTTATGCTAAGCAAACATGTTTGGTGAGCTTTTTTTTCTATCGAGGCGATTACCAACCGATTACCTAACCAATTACCAATTACCGAAGCTATTGCCAACCAAGTATCGAAGCGATTACCAACCGATTACCGAACCAACTACCGATTACCGCGACGCGACTACCAATCAATTACCGAAATGATTACCAACCGATTACCGAAGCGATTACCAACAGATTACCAATCACCGAAGCAATTACCAACCGATTACTGAAGTGATTACTAAACGATTACTGAAGGGATAACTAACCAATTGCCGATTACCGAAGCGATTATCAACCAATTACCAAACACCGAAGATATTCCATCCCATTACCGATTAACGAAGCGATTACCAACTGATTATCAATACCGAAAGTAATTACCAACCGATTGCCGAAGCGATTACCAACCAATGACGGAACCAATTACCGATTACCGAAGCAATTACCAGCCGATTGCCGAACAAATTACCGACTACCGAACCAATAATCGATTGCCGAAGCGATTACTAACCGATTACCAAACCTTTTACCGATTACCGAAGCGATTACCAACCCATTACCGATTACCGAAGCGATTACCAACAGATTACCAACCACTGAAGTGATTACCAACCTATTACCGAAGCTATTAGCAGCCAATCACCGATGCGATTACCAACCGATTACCGATTATCGAAGCGATTACCGAAGCGATGACCAACCTATTATTGACTACCGAAGCGATTACCAACCAATTACCGGAGGGATAACCAACCAATTACCGATTGCCGAAGCTATTACCAACCCATTAACGATTACCGAAGCAATTACGAACTGATTACCAATAACGAAAGCAATTACCAATCGATTACCGAAGCGATTAACAACCAATTACGGAGCCAATTATCGATTACCGAAGCAATTACCAACCGATTGCCGAACCAATTACTGATTACCGAACCAATTACTGATTACCGAACCAATTATCGATTTCCGAAGCTATTACTAACCGATTACCAAACCATTTACCGATTACCGAAGCGATTACCAACACATTACCGATTAACGAAGCGATTACCGACAGATTACCAATAACCGAAGTGATTACCAACCGATTAACGAAGCGATTAGCAACCGATCACCGATTCGATTACCAACCAATTACCGATTACCGAAGCGATTACCAACTCATTACCGATTACCGAAACAATTACCAACCGATTACCAATTACCGAAGCGACAACGAACCGATTACCGAAGCGATAACCAACCCATTACCAATAGCAGTTAATACATTAAAAAAAAAAAAAACAAATTGGCCATTTCAGCCCTTGAAAGGGCTTTGACCGAGCTTCTTATGATCAATTGTGTTGTGTGTGTGTTGTGAAATGTTTAAACACAAATGGTTGAGAACTGGACCTACCAGCTTTGTGCCGACTCCGAACGACTTATTTTCTCAAGAAGCTTTTCATGGCAGTCTTTTACTCTCTGAGGTTTGCCATTGTCTGCAGAGAGGTGACAGCCGAACAGAAAAATTAATTCAATTGAAAAGCTTTCTGTGTCAGATGGGGGATTCGAACCTGGGTTTTCTAGCATATGAGCCACACACTCTACCCACTGCGCCATGGCCGCCACATTTAGTAACGCATAAATTGATAAAAAGTGTTAAAAAAGTAGAACGCATCTTATTTGCTGACTCTATCTACTTCGGAAATTTATAACAGCTATGTTATTTCATAGCTTTAAGTTTTCACTTCGGTCAGCAGTCCCCACCCTCCACTGCTTACATTTTTTATTTTTTTACACATATGTAAAGCTTTCGTGTAGGACTTTGCTTAGAGCACTATTATAGTGCCGGCTGATTGCTGTGTCAATCCGAGCAAATAATGATGCTGAAAGCAGCCACCGACTTGTTGCAGCTGGCTTTTGACTATATTGGGTTTGTTTGTATAAATTACGTTTTTTTGTTATTTTTGCAATCGAAGCAGCAAAAAAGCCACGCTGAAACGCACTTTCAGCCACTGCAAGCCACTTCAAGTCACTTGTCGCTCGAACTTGTTTCAACTTTTTTGCAATTGCTTTCTGCTATGCTTCAGCTGGAACCCACATCAAGCCACATTAAACCACTTCATCTTCCAACTGGTTTGAATTTTTTTAACTTTTTTCTTTAAGTTTTGTTGTGTTATTGTTGAGTTATTAGTAAATATTTCTTTGTGTGCATTACACAGTCTCGTTGATGATGACTACATTGACCAAAATCGAGTTATTTTGATATTTTGAAAACATATATCTGCAACCTTGTTACAGAAAATAAGGTTCATTGTTATTTTTGTGTTTTTGGTTTGGATAAATATTGCTTGCTTTTTGTTTTTTTTTTTTTTTTTGCAACGACAAAAGAGAAATTAAGAGGGGAAAACAAAAGCAACTGATTGCTATTTTACATGGATTCCGCCCACTTGCTTTTGATCCCAAGAAAAAACGAAGAAAAGGCGCAACAGCAAAAACAAAAAAAAAATATGTATGGATTTTATTCGAGTTTTCTTGTTGTGCAAACAAAACAAATGCAAACCGTGTAAGCGAGCGAAAAAGCAATAATCAGCACGCTGAATACCTACACACAAGTCGCTTTAAGCTGCCTGCTCGGCTGGCACTATGCGCACTTTGAGCTTATTTCATATAATTGTATGTGCAGCGTTTTTCAGCATTCCTTCTCGGCCTGCATTCCAACCTGCTGACACTATAAACGCGCCCTTAGACTCTTCGTTTAGTTAATAAATAGTTGACCGTTTTCAATATCTAGTTAAAGAAAACATAATTTCTTTAGTGCGAAAATCTTAAAATTTACAAGTGCTCAAACTACGGGCCCCAAGAAACTTTTCCACGAAACTTAATTCTTTCTAGATAATTATATTTTCAAGGTCCTTTCAATACTCTTCGAATAGTTACTGATTTGAAAGTTCGTTTTTATTGTTCATGAATTTGTAGAAACATCAACAATTGTCAGCTGAAAGTGACATCTTATTAAAATAAGAATCCAGTTCATCAATAATATTAATTTTTTTTTTTTTAATACCATTTTATGCTTCTGACGTAACCAAAAGTTAATCTCCTCGTTAACAAGGGTAAAACTAAAATTAAAGTTATTTATAATTAATCCGCTTTTTTAGTGACATAAGTTATTTCAGAGAACGTCGCAAATACAAGGTCAACATTTTTGACTGTAGCCCATGAGATTTCTACACTCAACACCAAGGATTTCCGCACTCAATACCGAAAGGATTTGCGACATTAAAAAACTTGTATATAAAAGTATAGATCAATGTATGTTTTCTCTTTGGACTTTGCTCTTAAGTTATTATCATCAATCGCTGAGCATAGTAAATTTGACGAATTTAGGTAGTTATTATTTAAGCAAATATTCGTAGTAATGATGACATCCGTTTTTCCAGGAAAATCTATCGTATATCGCATGTAGCTCATTAAGGCACCAGTGACGTCAAAGCTATAAAACTACTTCATGCACTTACTTTAAAGAAATGATCTTTTAAATTTTTTTTATAATTTTTTTTTTAATACACAAATTATACAAATGCCAAAAATTGATGTAATTCCCAAATTTCACTAACTTGTCGCTCCTTTTGTTAACTGTCAAAACAAATGATTTTTTTTTTGGCATTCAAAATCATGTCAGTCCAGTGATTACAAAATCACATAAAAGTTATGATTTATTTTTTTTTTCTTAGTCCTTTATACTGCTGCCAGAGTGCAGATGATAAGCAGCTAATAGCTGTGCCTAAGAAAGATCAGCAAAACGGCACTTAACGGAAAAAAAAAAAAAAAAAAAAAAAAAAATCCAACAAAATAAAAACTACCTGTGCACTGCGATGAGCATAACGGGCTGAGGTCAATAAATGAAATGGAACTGTTATTTTTCGGTAGATGTTAGTTTTTTTTATTGTTGTAGTTATTTAGTATGATTGGCTTGGTAGCATGTTTGTGTGCTTGAAGCATTAAAAATCCAATTTAAGAATGTTAACGCAACGTATGAAGATGGATCTGGAGGCACCTGTAAGCGAGACTTTATGCAAATAAGATGCTCAGAGTCAAAACAAGTGGCTAATGAAGGGTATAGTGAGTTTGAAAGCTGTACAGGATTTAAGTGCAAAGCTGAACGAAAACCGTGTCAGAGAGAGAGAGAGAGAGAGAGAAAGAGAGAGAGAGAGAGAGTTAAGAAAAGGCTTTCAATTACCAACTTTTTATTAAAAAACTAACTTTAAATCATTTGATATCAAATTCAAAAAGCAAAGAAAAACCCTGGCAATCAGTTTTTTTTTTTTAAATAATAAGGGTCAAGTTGACGTTTTACACAAATACATACACAAAAATAACAACAGCAACGGGTCGAACAAGTTATCAATGTCAGTCCTGTTTATCGTGGAAACCTCTTTCTGTAAATCATCAAAAAAAAAAAAACTGTTACTCAAGGAACTGCCTTAAAATTAAAGCGAAACAATTTGAGTGCACAAAAATTAAACTAAAAAACAAAAAAAAAATCCAAGATAAAAGTGTGCAAAATTAAAGAAAGTAAATCAACCGCACGTTCCACTGGCAAGCGTCTACTAGCTGCTCAGGATTCATGCATTTGGAGCCTGCCTTCATTCAAGCAGGGCTGCCAAATATTCGCTGCGCTGCCTGCTATGCACTGTAATAAAGGGTTTTACTTAAACTGCAATCAACTTGATCTGGATACGCTTTTTAATATAATGTTATTTGTTGGTTGTTTTTTTTTTTTTGCAAAAATAATGGAACTTTTGCTGGAACGGTTATTTTGTAATCTGGCGTTTTGGGCCTCTACAGTTGGCTATAAAAAACATTGTTGTTTATGCGCCGCATTGAAGATAAAGTTGAAATAATTATTACCATTTAGGTACATGTATGTTGGAGATGTTGTAATTGCTGTGACCAGATCTTTTTTTTCGACTAATGCAGAGATTTTGTTATTTTTTTTTTTTTTTTTATTCTTCTCCTTTCAGGTACTGTTCAAAGCTTGGATATCGTGATTTTTTGCCAACCAGTTTTAACAAAAGGTTTCATAAAGCTTCCCTTTAAGGGGCACGCATTTTGGTTTCAGACAAAAAAAAAAAAAAGACGACCAAGACCTAATTTTTAAAGATGTTTGCAAAAATTTATATTTTTTATTTCAAGCACCTATTAAAAATATATAAAGGAAAAGAAAAAAAACAACCGACTACAAAATCACTACAAAGTAAAAAATAATTTTAAAAATACTTTTGCTTTTAATTTCTTGGTCATATTTGATAATTTATTTAAACATATTAATATATATGAAATCTTATTACCTGAATTTTTTTCTTATTGGTTTTATTATCATAAATATATTAATTACTTGGTGAATACAAAAGCTTTTAAGGTTGGCGCTAATATAATCAGACTTTTAATCAGAAGCGCCCACTTCAAAGCATTTGTATTCATCAAGAAATGAATATATATATGATAATAAAACAAATAAGAAAAAAATTAAGATAATAAAATTTCATATATAATAATATGTTTAAATTAATTATCAAATATGACCACGAAATTGAAAGGAAAAGTATTTTTATTAAAATTATTTTTTACTTTGTAGTGATCTTGTAGTCGGTTTTTTTTTTTTTAAAAATTTTTATTTCTTCCTTTTTAGAGAATATGATAAATTTTCTAAAAAAGAGTATAAACAACATTAGTACAATTGTTCCGAAAAAAATTTGTTCTATTAAATTCTGAAAGTTTGTTGGTTATTTCAAATATCTGCCTCTTAAATTTAAATTAGATGTCACATGTTTTGAAATTATTATACCCATTCTTGTAACGAGTTTTATTACCCTAGTGTCAATATTATTCGAGATATAGTGTTTTTCATATATTGCCACGCCCCTTTGTTAAATAAGCGCCCACTTTCTGGAGCGTTATTTCCAATAATTGTGAACATTGTGCCTGTACTTTATTTCAGTAGTCAATATTAAGCGTCAATATTAGCTGCGACTAGTGTTTATCTAGTATTGCCACGCCCATTTATCGAATAAGGCCTAATTTATTGACCATAATTTTTAATAATTTTGCCTACCCCTGTACTACAATAAATTTCAGTGCCCTAGTGTCAATATTATTCGAGATACACTGTTCTTCTAATATTGCCACGCCCAGTAGTCGAAATCCGCCCACTTTCTTCACCGTAATTTTTACTAATAATGCCTACCCCTATACCAAATTGCAGTACCATAGTATCAATATTATTCAAGATATACTCTTTTTCTAATATTGCCACGCCCATTTGTCAAATAACGCCCATTTTGTAGACGGCAATTTGTAATGATTGTGCCTACCACTACACTAAATATCAGTACCCTAGTGTCCATATTATTTGAGATACACTGTTTTTCTAATATTACCACGCCCAGTAGTCGAAAGCCGCCCACTTTCTTCACCGTAATATTTACTAATTATGCCTACCCCTATACCAAATTCCAGTACCATATTATCAATATTATTCGAGATATACTCTTTTCTAATATTGCCACGCCCATTTGTCAAATAACGCCCATTTTGTTGACGGCAATTTGTAATAATTCTGCCTACCACTACACTAAATTTCAGTACCCTAGTGTCCATATTATTCGAGATACAGTGTTATTATAATACTGCAACGCCCATTTGTCGAATAACGCCCACTTTATTGACGATAATTTGTAATAATAATGCCTACCCCTATACTAAATTGCAGTACTCTAGCCTCAAAACTATTCAAGATACAGTAGTATCTAGTATTGCGAGATCTATTATTGCCACGCCCAGTTCTCGAATACCGCCCACTTTTATACGGGCACCTCCATGCTTATGATATCTATCTGTTCCCCAAAAATTATGGCAATCAGGCATATGGCTTAGGAGTTATCGATGTACATACATTAAGAAAAAAAAAAAAAAAAAAAAAAAAAAAAAAAGAAACCGACGAACTTGAGAACCTCCTCCTTTTTGAAGTCGGTTAATGAAATTCGTTCTAGTTTCCTTTTCGGAATTCGCGAACGGAAGAAATTCACACTTCGTTTTCGAAACGAGATTTTTAGAATAATCAAATCGTTTTCGAAAGAATATTTTTTAAATAATCAAATCGTTTTTGAAGCTTGATTTTTAAAATAATCGCATTGTCTTCGAAACGAGAATTTTACAACAATTGAATCGTTTCGAAACGAGATTTTTTAAATCTTTGATTCGTTTTGGGATCGATTTTTGCATTTTTACGTTAATATATATGGATATTAGGGTGGTCCTTATTCCTAATGAAAATTATTTTTTTTTCTTTAAATTTCATGGGGCAACACATTATTTGAATACATACCATAAGAAACAAGTACATTTTTTAATTTTTGAATAATATTTAGGGGTCGCTACCAAGGCACATTGGTACAAATGGCAGGAAAAAGTGGTCAGGAAAAGTGACAGACGACCTCGTATCTACATAAACTCAGGCACCTATAGGTTTTTGGGATCGATAAAAACGAATCGGAAGTCAAAAATTTAAAATTCCAAATGGTGGAAATTCGAATTCAATTTCTGGATTTGTTAGGAATTCATAAATTTCTTTAAAGTTTTCCAATATCTCGTCCATTGTTTAAATACAATAAAAATTTTAAGCTCTTGCATTGTTATTAAAATAATTAAATTCTAAAAGTATGCACCATTTTTTAATTTCTATATAGCATTTCCAAAATTTGTATTGAAATTCTTCTGACCTATGTTCGAATTTTTAAAAAATTTGTGCGGCAGCTGCTATCATGTACAAACTTTCTTTACATATATTTAAAGAGGAAATTTCCAGATTTCATAATATCATTGTGAGACGACCGAGGAACACCGAGCTTAATTTATATTTTCCATAGAAAATGGAAAAAAAAATGTATGGATCAGTTTTGATTATCTGATAACTTTTAAAATATTCATGTAATCTACAAAATTTTTTTATAAGAAGTAATAATAATTTGCTAGTAACAAATTTTTGTTTGCTCAAATTTACTGCTAAATTGCATAAAAAATTTTAATCAATTTTTTTGCTTATATGTTATAAGGCAAATTTTATAAAATAAAATTTTAAGGAAAGCATTAATGGATTCTTCATAATTAAACATTTATCTTTAAGTCTGCAAGACCACATTTTAAAAATAGAGTGGTCGGAAAATTGATTTTTTCCCGCCAAAATATCTCTGCGCGAAGTTATTATATTATTATACTAGCTGAATACCCGGCTTAACTCGGGAGTTGATATAAATAATTTTCGATTTCATTCGTCGATTTGAAAAAACTTTTCACAATCTTTAGAAGGAATTTTGTGTGCATCTTTTAAAACAGTAACTTTGGCGAAATTACCAAAATGTAGCTATAACATCTAAAATTTATGAGAAAAATTTAGGGAAATCGTGATTTGTGTGTGCGTGCCGGCCGATCGCTTGAAAAAATATATTTTAAATTTTTATATTGTATTCGATAGATTGCACATTTTTGAAATAAATCAGAGCAAAAACGAATTTTTGGCAATTCGCAAGGAAACTCGACAAAAATTAAATAAGCATTGAAAATAGAAATTGCAATGTCAAAACAATGCCAACTTATGACGCAACTGACTTGCGCATTTGTTGATGCGTACTCAAATACTACAGAATTCGGCATCAGCTGTACTGATTTGCGAAAAAAGAAAGTGGTATATAAATACACATAAAGAAGAAAAGAAGATATTTATCAACCTTCGCGCTTTGCTACGCCTTACTGTATTTTATAGTACAGCGCCCTCTGGGTTCAAGATATAGCAATATACATAGCGCCAAAAGACTCACCACACCCGAAAATCACTTATAAAAATCATACTTATCGGATGAGTTGTTTTGAGTTTTTTGCGGTATTTTCTATATGGTTTTCGAGAGAGAATACAAAAATAACGCCCAAGCCCTTTCCATACTCGATAATCAAATCCTATATGTCCGATATACAAATTTTTATTTAAATCGGATGAGCGGTTTTTGAGTGTTTCACGATTTTTTAAGTGTTTTGAACTAAAGCACCATCTGGTGTTTAAGATAGCGCAAAAAAAAAAAGTCCAAGCTACTCACCGTATCCGAAAACTCCCATCCACAAATGTTCACGCAAATCGGATGTAAAGCTAGGAATTTTTCGAGATATTTTAAACATTTGTACTGCAGTGCCCTCTGGTGTTCAATATAGAACAAAATAGATAAGTCATAAAAACGACCGTACCCGGAAACCCCTAAATACAAATTTCCATGTAAATTGGATGAATGCTTTCGAAAACAAACTATAATTACAAAATTTGTGGAACCCGATTTCAGAGCCACCTAGTGGGTCCAATTACGAATCTGAACTATCCAGGGATCCACTTAAGCACACACAAAAAATTTCATCAAAATCGGTGAGGCCGTTTAGGAACAGTTTAATAACATGCACACGTACAAATTGTACAACAGCGCCCACTGATTTTCGAAACAGAGCAAAAGAGATAACGACAAACCAGTTGCCGTATACGAACATCCTTTAATAAAATTTTTCGTCCAAATCGGATGAGCGGCTTTCTACTTTTTCACTATTTCTTAGGAGATTTGTACTACAGCGCACTCTGGTGTTCGATATAGTACAAAAAAGATAAGTCTTAAACAGTCCCCATATTAGAAAACCTCTATAAACCAATTTTTATGAAAATCGGATGAACGGTTTCGGAGATAAAATATAAAAATAAAATGCCTTAAACACGATCGCAGCGCCACCGACCGGGTCCAATTGGGAATCTGAACCATCCAGGGATCCACTCAAACACACACAAAAATTTCATCAAAATCAATGCAGTCGTTAAGGAACAGTTTAATAACATACACACGTACAAATTGGACAACGGCGCCCTCTAGTTTCAAGAAAGAGCAAAAAAAGATAGCACCAGAACCCTTTGTGTTCTCGAAAATCGCTATTTACAAATTTTCATCCAAATCGGATGAGCAGTTTTGGAGGTTTGTACGATTTCCTAATATTTGTCCTAAAGCGCCCTCTGGTTTTCAAGATAGCACAAAAACTCAGCGTGTCCTAAAACCTCAACATACAAAATTTCATGCAAATCGGATGAACGGTTTTGGATTTTTTCGACTTTTTTAAAATATTTCTACTACATCGCCCTCTGGTGTTCAAGATAGAACCTAGTTTATAAGTCATAAAAACTCACCGTTTCCGAAAACCTCTATATACGAACTTTCATGCACATCGTATAAGCGACTAAGGAGTTTTTTGACGTTTTTTAAAATATTTGTACTACAGCACCCTCTGGTGTTCAAGATAGAACAGAGTAGATAAGTCATGAAATTTCACCGTATCTAAAAACCTCTGTATACCAATTTTCATATAAATCGGATGCACGGTTTAGGAGTTTTGCGAGGTTTTTCAAAATATTTGTACTACAGCGCCCTCTGGTGTTCGAGATAGAACGGTGTAGATAAGTCAAACAACTCAACGTGTCCGAGAACTTCTCGATACAAATTTTCATGCAAATCGGATGAACGGTTTCGCAGATAAGCTGAAAAAACGAATGCCTGGATTTCGATCGCAGCGCCCCCTACCGGGTCCAACCTTTTTTACTGGATAACATGATAGCCTATGTTATAACCGGGTATATAAGGAACCTAGATTCCAAATTTCATTTAAATCCATCCAGTGGTTTTCGCGTGATGCTTTAACAGACAGACAGACAGACAGACAGACAGACAGACAAAAATTCTAAAAATGCGATTTTCGGACTCAGCGTCATTCAAAATGTCCATCGCAAAAGGAACTTTTGTTAAAAGAGTTAAAAATCAAACGTCTTCGTCAATTCCAACTCTTTTAAAAGATGATAAAATCTTCACTGACTCGGTTGATAAAGCGCACCTGTTGCCTGGATTATTTGCACATTAATGCACAATCTCGGATAGCAATCAGCCACTGTCGTTCGTCGCGATTAGTTTTTCTTCAATGCAGGAGATATATTTTCGAATGAGAGCAGTCAAAAGAGTTCTTGCAAATCTTAACCAAAAACAAAGCCGCTGGTCCCAATGGCATACCACCAATTGTGCTTAAAACGCTTAAAACCGTAGGGTCCGGTCCTATTGCCAACTTTGTTCTTGGTTCTTATCAACGACCTTCTGACGTTGAGTTACAACACGATACATATTCTTTCAACAAATGGACGAGCTTTTTGGAGATTGAGAAAAAGAGGCAAAATATGAGTGACACACTTCTAAAAAAAAATCTCCGAGTGGGGTCTTGCTAACAGAGTAGAGTTTAATGCAATTAAGACTCAGTGCTGCCTGTTAACCCACAAACGAATAAACTGCTATCCAAAAAAATCCAAAAATAATGCTAATGCCTCCTTAATTGTTTACTGTTTTTCCTTGCTCGGTCTTGGTACACTTTTAAGAATCCGTTTTGTTCTCACTGGACTAGCATCAACAACCTTTTCAACAATTTCCAGTTTTGCTTATTTTTTATCTGCTCGCAATTGATGCAGGAAAGTTTCTTGAGCATTTTCACTTCCGATTTAATCAGTGATATCCTTTAGCTTTCGATTCTTAGATCTATCGCTGCCGTTGTCAAGTTCTTTTTTTGGTCTACCTGCGCTAATTTTGTCGGTAGTTTTTGTAGCTCTCTGCACAGTAATCTCGCATTCCAGCCATTTTTTTCGTTATGTTTATAAAATATTTTTTTCGTGTAGTTATACTGGCTGTAGCGCTTTTTTAAATTTTTGACGAAAACAGATAATTTCTCTTCTAAGTCCAATGGTATTTTGAAGTTTATTTTTCTTTGAACGTAGTTTGGGGCATCTGTGATTTGCTTGGAGTGAAATCTGAAAAATTTTCGACAGATTTTTACTTGCAAATAGGATGGTTTTTTTGTAGCTAGCGCTTATTACATTAAGAATATTTAATACTTTAATATTATATACTAAAAATATTATTTAGCCCGCCAGGGGATCGAACTCGCGTTCTCGTAAACGAGAGTCCAACGCACTATCCACCAGGCCACAAAGACTTGAAATAAGCGGTTGTTAACTTAATATTAATTATAGCAGAAGCTATGCTGCAGTTGATCGTCACCATCTATCAAAAGATAGAGGATTGTGTATTTGCTATTCTACAACTGACAAAAAATTTGCTTTAATTTGCCACAAGGTGTCTCCAGCATCGGTGTGTTCGTATTGTGAATGCGTTTGTGGTGTTGTTGGCACAAAGAAAATTAGCAATGCCCACAAGTGCGTTTTTAAGTGTCAAAAAAATAGTTGATATCAATATATATGGAATTAACAAACGCATGCATGACATCGGCAAGGTATCTAAAATGTTTGTTAAATTTTGTTTTGTGTGCGTTTTTTAATATATATATGCTTGGAGTGAAATCTGAAAAATTTTCGACAGATTTTTTCGGTAGGTAGTACGCTGTTGAAGGAAAAAATTTTTTCAGTGCAGCCAAGTTCACAACCATGTGTGGAGAGTTAAAATGGAGAGTCGCTGGCCAGTATATGTAATTGGCGTGGAAATTTAACATTCAACAATAAAAAAAGAAGCAGTAAATATGTTTTCTGTTATTTTAAATTTTTGTGTTTAAAAGTTAATTTATTAAAAAGAAAAAATTATTAAGCTATCCAATCTATGTAACTGCGAAAAAGCTTCGCTTCTCTCGTGTGTCCAACGACGCACCTGTGTTTTTGTTTCTTAAATACTCCAGAGTCAATCCTTTATAACTGAATCTCTCCATGATTTTCGAATCAATTTATTTATTTCCAATTAATGAGATATTATATATCACTTCCGAATATCACTTCCTTATAAGCCTTTCCATACCATAGTCCATTACTTATTACCTGCACCAGGTCTATAAAGGTAAAATTTATAACTCCAAAATTCCACATGTTTCATACAGGTAGAATGAAATGGGTTATTTAAAAAAAGCTCTAGGCACTATTTTAATTACTAGATCCTGTATATTTTTATTTTGTATATGCACCTGTCTTATAGAGTTGGAATAAAAACGGTAAATAAGAATACCTTAAGTTTAAATAGAATACTTATAGGAATGCGCTTAAATTAACGTCGTTCGAATATTTGTGTGAGTAGTTTTAGTAAAACGAACAGAGCTTCTACGGAGGTATCGTGGGGGGTATAAAAGTGTATATAGGGTGAAAGAAGAGACTTTCATCTTTAACTGGATGCTTTATTTTTTTGATCTGTTTTGATCCTTAGAAGTTATATTCCACCAAAGTTAAAATTTATACAACAAACAGTCATTTTGAAAACATTTCGTAACACCGAAAATATAAATAGCACATCTACAACCTCAAGCAAAAGGAGTTCTCCATTAAGTCCGAAGAGGCTTATAGACTTTACACCAATTTAATTGGAGAAAGGTTTATTGAAGACAAGAAAAAAATTTTCGATTTTGTAAATGTAAAACAGAAATCGACCGGATACCCAAACTTCATGTTTAAAGGCAATGTTACTTCATCTAACTCACAGGAAATTTGTAATCTCTTTGCGGATCATTTTAAAGAAGTCTTTTGTTCAACTACTTCCCAAAATCAACCTACATTTGCCAGTATAACTAGTAGACCGACATTGGTTTGTGAAACTAATATTACACGGAGTGACATAACCAATTCCATTAAAGAATTAGATTCAAATAAATCTCCAGGAATTGGTGGTAAATCACCTTATACCACCAATTTCACTTGTTCAATGTTTAGACCAAGTAATTACGCCGTTACATATGATTTTTAACAAATCCTTGCATACAGGTATATTCCCAACTTTTTGGAAATCTTGTCATCTTACGCCAATTTATAAAAATGGCGACAAGAGATCAGTTGAAAATTATAGGGGTATTGCAATATTGTCAGCAATTCCAATGCTATTTGAAAAAATTATATGTTCCAAACTCACGAGCATAATTAATCCGTGTTTAAACGAGCAGCAACATGGTTTTCGTAAAGGACGATCAACAACCACAAATCTTGCAATCATGGCATCAGACATTCTAGCTAAAATGGAAAAGGGCCACCAAATAGATGCAGTCTATACAGATTTTAGTAAAGCCTTTGATGGTGTTGATCACGAAATCCTAGCTAAGAAACTAGAAAAATTTGGTATATCAGGTACTGTGCTGAAATGGCTCAAGTCTTATCTCTGTGAAAAATCCCAATATGTAAAATTTCAGGGTACTTTGTCTAAAAAGGTTGTTGTCTCGTCGGGTGTACCTCAAGGTAGCCATCTTGGCCCACTTCTCTTCAACATATTTATTGCAGACATATCTGAAGTTTTGCATGATGTCCCCCATCTCTTATATGCAGATGACTTAAAATTATACTATAACATTAGATCAGAAGTGGATTCAGTATTCTTACAGAATAAGCTTTTTTCTTTGGAACAGTGGTGTAGTAAAAATAAACTTTATTTATATATAAATAAGTGCTACATTATAAGTTTTGCCCGTAAAAACGTAACCACATATAGCAGATACATGCTAAATAAGGAAGAACTTAAAAGGGTCAACCACATAGCAGATCTTGGAATAATTCTTGATAGTAAGATGCGCTTTAACCTTCACTACGATCATATCATATCCAGGGCAAACAAAATGCTCGGATTCATAAAAAGACGTGCAAAAGAATTCAAAAACCTTTGGGTAACTAAAGCCTTATACTGCACATTAGTACGACCAATCTTAGAATACTGTTGCATAATTTGGAACCCAGCTTTTGTAGTGCATAGTGAAAGTCTAGAATCTATTCAAATACAATTCTTGCTTTTTGTATTGAGAGACCTATACGATCCTCGTGACTATACAAATTTACCACCATACGAGAGTAGACTTAAAATCCTCAATTTACTGTCGCTGTCATCAAGGAGAATATTACTTTGCTCATGCTTTACATTCGATGTTATTACAGGTAACATCGATAGCGAATACATCTCGAGCAAGGTACTATTTAATGAACCAATAAGGCGAACAAGGTATACAAAATTGTTAAAAGAATCGCATCACAACACTATTTACGCATTGAACGAGCCCTTGAATAGATGTTGTAAAATATTTAATAATATCAGCGAGCATTATACACCGCCAATATCGAAATTTAGATTCAAGCGTTCTCTTTCCAAATCACTTTCCTTTACATAACTACCCCCTTATTAAACACCAATTCACGTTCTATGCCCAATGGTACATATAAGTGAATCTTCTCCAATTCCTTTTCACCATTCTGATCCCTTTTCTATTTAATTGATCTAGCATTTGTAGAAAAATTGTAAATCAAAAATTTTAATGTCAAATAAGTAAAACACCGCATTGTAATATTAACTGTATTCTCCCAGGCCTCTTCTTACATTGCCGTCTACCACCCATACCTAAACAAAATTTAGTTGTTCTCCCATTTAGCTTTCCATCTTAATAATATTTTAGCATAGTATTAAAAATTAGTACATATTTTTACTATGTGTATAAAATCTGTTAGTATGTAAGCTTAATATATAGGTTCCCACTTCGTTCTTCTTCTTGTCTTTTCTTTTTGACGTGTTTTTGAAAATGTGTCGATTCATGTGGGCGGATTACGCCCACTGAGAATTGCATATCTTCTACACCTAAAACAAGGAAAGAGGAGAGAAAAACAAAAAAAATAAAAAAAAAAAATAAATACAACAACAACCTGTTAGAAAAACAAGTTAGAATATGTATATTGCCTTGTTTGGCTAATTAAATAAATAAATAATTTAACGTTGGACTACTAGTCCAACCAACCTAACAAAAAAAAAAATTCAACCCTCTATTGATTATAGTTTGCGAGCAATGACCATTCATTTTCGCTGAAAAAATAAAAAAAAAAACTAATTTTTTAATGAAATTAGCAAAAACATTTGTGTTTAACGATATTTATACCTTAATTTTTGGCTACCTAACTTTGAATATATTTACTACAAAAATTTCGCAAAAATTTTATAAATCGGTTACCACAAAAAATTTTCGAATAAAAAACAGAAATATTTTCTTGGAATTATTTAAGTTACAGCGAGTGAGAAATATATATTTTTCGATTTTTTGTAATTTTTTTGTGATCGAAATGCCAGAAAAGAGCATTTTAAGTATTTTTGGAAAAAAGTCAATTTTCAACAGATTTAACTTTTTTCCCCAAATTTCGGTTTTTTTGTTTTTTTTTTTTTTTGCAGAAATACGTTCAAGATTATGTTTAAACCATTTTTGTTTATTGCTTGTTAAAACTTAGTATTTTTGGATTTTTGGGAATTTTTTTTTTGTAAAAATAATCAAACTCGAAATTTTTAAATAGATACACTTCTGTAAAAAAAAAAAAAAATCGTAACGTTCAGGTTATTCAACACAATTACACAATTTTTTGCTTCTACAAGAGGTAAATTTTAATAGAATATTTCCACAAGATTTATTTTATTTCAGTTTTTCAAATTTAAGTTTTTTATATATATTTTTTAATACAACAGAAGCAAAAAGAAGTTTTCGTTCAATTTTTATTTTTCAAAGCTTATTTTAAAGAAATATTAAATAGAAATCGAGCGAAGAAACAGCCTTTTTGGAAATTTACGCTAATACAAAAGTTATTTGGGTTTTTTCAAAAAAATAAGCACTTTTTTCTCAAATCACCAAATACTGACATGTATCAATGCAAGTCGGCACCGGTTCCCGTAGTCATAGGTACATGAAATTTTATTTATATTTATTTTAACATCGGTGGCGGCCGTGGCGTAGTGGGTAGAGTGTGTGACTCTTACGCCAGAGAACCCAGGTTCGAATGCTCCATCCGACACAGAAAGTTTTTTCAATTGAATTCATTTTTCTGTTCGGCCGTCACCTCTCTGCAGACAATGGCAAACCTCAGAGAGTAAAAACTTGCATGAAAAGCTTCTTGAGAACATAAGCCGTTCGGAGTCGGCGTAAAACATGTAGGTCCAGTTCTCGATCATTTGTTTCATTTCACATTTCACATTTCACATCACACACAACACAATTGATCATAAGAAGCTCGGTCAAAGTCCTTTCAAGCGCCATTTCGTTTTTTTTTTTTTTTTTTTTTTTTTTTTTAACATCATACAAAAAAAATGAAGAGGGTATGATGGAGGTTTCAATTTTTAAGGGACACACTATTGTAGAAGGTACCAGTCATTTCTATCAATTCTACCAAGTTTTTTTACGTAAACTTTTACGTAAGTTTGCAATTCATTCTTTAGATCTTAATCTTGCTTATCAGCGCCTTGTCTTAACATCTCATCGTTTTTTTATCAAAATTTCCAATTAATAAATATTTTATTATTTAATACTTGACTTAGAGCTTGATTGTGTTAATCTTGCTTGAACTAAAAAAGTGAACCTACTATACACCTGTCAAAGCTGGTATTTCTCTTATAATTGGAAATTTTTTTTTTCCATAACATCTTTTTTTTATGCAATATTTTTTTGATTCTTTTAAGCATGTTGTTGTTGTATGGACACTTAAGTGAGCAGGTTTAACCAGTTCTTAATGGTTTTTAATATCCCAAAAATATCAAAGATATATAAATATAAGCCAAATCTTCTACACAGGGAGGCGCGGCGACGATTTCGTTGATTAAATCTTGGTGTGCTTCAAAAAATTAGGGAACAAAAAAAAATTATAATACATATTCAAAAGTTCTGAGATCACTTTCAGAGCACATGACAAAAAGAAGTGGCATAGAAGATAATGAAGAAAAATAGCAGCAGAAAACAGAAGACATAGATGAAGAAACGAAGTTAAATTAACATTTAATGAATAGAAGAATATGCAAATCAGCGACAGCAGAAACAGTCGAAAAAGTCGATATGATATGTAAAAAAGTCAACAGTTTCAAAATATAGCCAAAAAAATATTAAAAAATTCTTAACAACAACCACACTTAATGGCTAACGTGCCGTGCCGGCTAAAGTGAGCGCGTTAACATGAAATTGAGCGCATTGGCTTGGCTTGGCTTTCAAAATTAAGCGCGCGTATTTGTTTTTTATTTATTTTCTTTTTTTTCTTTTTCTTATTCATTTTGTATTATTTATATTTTGGCCTAAAGGGAAATCTTACAACAGTTTGTTATTTGTACGAATTATCAAAGAAGATTTCGTGGAAATAAAAAAAAAATCAAAACTTAATGAATCAAATATTTAAATATATTTGCATGGAATTTAAAAAAAGACACCAAACTATTTTCATATCAAAGAACTTACTGGATGCCAATTAATGTTATATACCAAACAGCCAAAAATGCCATAAATATATTAGTAAGCGTTTGAATAAAGGCTAAAATTTAATGTGTTGTTTGCATAGATTTTGTAATTCTACAGGGTGCGCCAGCTTTTATGTTGGTATGTCAATAATGAATAACTTAAAAAAAAACAATTAATTTCTATACATGAGGTATTTTAATTTAATATTAGGGGTATTCACGATTTGACAAAATTTACAATACTTACAACTTATTGTGAGCGAACCTTCAATAAAGTCTTATATTTTTAAAATCAGCTAATTTGTGTATATTTGGAAATATGAATTGGAATGCCCACAAAATAATGAAACAATTTGAACGTAACTCTAATAATATTAAATTTTTTTAAATAAACTCACATCGCAGCCGGTAGCTTTCTCAATGTTGAGTAGAAATGCTTTTACGATCAGCTGATCACATACATAACATAATTTAGAAAGAATACAATAGGGTTTCGTTGTTGTATTTTTGCTGCAGGGTTGTATTTTGAACACTGTGTATTTTGTTTTTTGTAATTTTACAAAATTATCAAAAAAAAAAAAAAAAATACAAGGATAAATACACCACATCGTGAATACCCCTATTGTTCCTTTCAATTTTCTTGGACTAGTTTTTGGTTACAACATCTATTAAGTGGCTGCCTCTATTAGCGAAAGCAAAGTATGCCTTTTTTACTGCATTTTCTCTCACTCTTTCGAGCATCTTAGGCGGTATAGCGATGATAACGCTGTCCCATTTCATGAGTTTCCCTTCCTCGCGGCTTACATTTCAGCCAGGAAAGTGTGTGTTGAGGTAGTGTTCTAGTGATTACTCTGTAGATTCCGTCCACGTACTATCTTCTTATAAAAGAAGTCCTGGAGTGTATCTTAGATATAATTCTACTTAGTCTTGCTGAGTTCTCAAGATTGTCAATAGAATGAGTGTATTTTTCACTTCTCCGAGTTTCGATTAGCTTTCTCGAGTTAGTAATAGCTCCTAATATCTCTCCTAAGTTCAGAGAGATCCTTACTCCACCACGGAGGAAAGAATTTCTTCGGACCCCCTACTAATAGGACAAGACATCCTAAAGGCGACCTACATGGCCTCTTTAAGGGCATAAACGGAATAATTTGTGAGTAGAATTTATAATATTTTTACCTATAATAGGATTACCTAGCATCGACCAAGCCGAAGACCGAACCAATTATCGATTACCGAGGCGATTACTAACCGATTACCGAACCAATTACCGAATCAATTACAGATTACCAACGATAACCAACCGATTACCGAACCAATTACCGAAGTGATTACCAACCGATTACAAAACCAATTACCGAATACCGAACTGATCACAGAGCGATTACCAACCAGTTACCGAACCAATTACCGATTACCGAAGCAATTACCATCCAATAACCGAACCAATTACCAATTACCGAAGCAATTATCAACCGAATACTAATTACCGAAGCGCTTACCAACCGATTACCGAAGCGGTTACCTACCTATTGCCGAACCAATTACCGATTACCAAAGCGAATACCAATCGATTACCGAAGCGATTACCAATCCATTAACGATTACCGAAGCGATTACCAACCTATTGCCGAAACAACTACAAATTACCGAAGCGATTACCAGCCGATTACCAATTACCAAAGCACTTATAAACCGATTACCTACCGAATGCCGAAACAATTACCGATTACCAAGGGGATTACCGAAGCGATTACCGAAGTTATTACCGAAGTGATTACCAACCGATTAACCTTTACCGAAGCTATTATGAACCGATTACCGAATCAATTACCGGTTACCGAAGCGATTACTAAAGTGATTACCAACCGATTACCGATTACTAACCCATTACCGTTTACCGAAGCAATTACCAACTATCGAAGCGCTTACCAACCGATTAACGAAGCGATTACCAACCGGTTACCGAGCCAATTACCGATTACCCAACCAAAGTAATTGTGTTAGTTACAAATATATTAAATATAAACATTAAAGAATAGCAGTTTATACATCCAATAACGCATTAATTAATAAAAATAGTTCAAAAAGTAGAATGCGTCTGATTTACCGACTCAAGCTACTTCGGAAATTCATAACAGCGATGTTTTTTCATAGCTTTAAGTTTTCACGTTGGTCGGCAGTACCCCCACTGCCTATTTTTTTTTAATTTAATCGCAAAAGTGAGTAGATAAAAATTGTAAAAAATTGCTTTAAAATAAATTCAATTTTATATATGTTTTTTACAATAAAATTATTTGCTATTCCCTATTATACAATAAGTTACTTCTGATTCAAAAATTTTTATACAAACTAGCATCAAATACGAGTATATAAAAAATCCAGTTCATCGATATTGATATGATAGCCATTAACAAGAATCGATAAAATATTGCCATGTTTTTGTTTTGTAAAGCAAAACTTAAAAAAAAAATTCACATATTAAAATTTTTGTTTTTTTTTTCTTACACGAAAGAAAATAAATAAAAAGTTCAAAACACTTTTGCGTTCGTTACACCTTTCCTGCGCAACTTGCTATCCTACCAACCACCTTGCCTACCATCCTTCCACACCAAGCTACGCACTGGGGTCAATGAATTTTAAAATTTGTTGCTGTTTTCGATAAACGCTGTTTTTGTGTATTTTTCATTTTCTAGTTTTTTTTTTTTTGTTTTTTTTCTTTCGTTTGGCTACTATCGATGAGTCTATGAATTGAACTGTGTTGAGCATGCGCACAGCTACCTGCTGCTTAAGTTGCCAAAAAATAAAAGCTCCAATGAGCAGCGTACGCAGCTCTTTTGTCTGCAGCAGCGCTAGTTTTTTTTTTTTCTCGTATCTATAACGCGCTTTGTTAACTTGGCCAAGTTGGTCGCAGCGTAGTTTTTTGTTTATCTAGCTTCTGCGTATGCTCAACGAACGTCAGCCATCAAATGTTAGCCATTTTATGGATCTCTTAATTTATTCTAATGACTTGTGAAGAATGCGTGAGAAATGGTTTTGTTTTTTTTTTATTTTTTTTTTTTTTTGTTTTTGAGAAAAAATATTTTTTATGTACATATAGTGCATTCGAATGGTTGGAACTGCAAAGCACAAAAGGGGGAAAAGCAGTTCTGAGCAGTGTTAATAATGAAGACATAAATAGGTGTTTGTACTAAAAAATTTCCTAACGGGTCTTTCAAGACATTCATTTATTTTAAGGTAATTTTTTAAATTCTTGTCGCGTTCTGTGTCTGGAAAAAACTTAAGATTGCTGCAGCACGATTAGCAATAAGCACACCAAAAAATCTCCAAAATTTAACACAAAATGTAAATGCAAAAAGAAATTGTAGCAAATACAGCCGTGTGGAAACGCGGGTGCATTGAATGTTTATTAAAAAAACTTGAAGTTTTGATATATATTTCTATTTTTTTTTTTCAAACCTGAAAGCTGTAGTCCAGTGAATTAGTAAACATTTTATTAAAGTAAACATTAAAATCTGTCATCTGTGAAACGAACCAGAAATGAACCTGTGGCCACTAGAGCCGTCAATAAAAACCATTCAAAATTTAGCGTATTAAAGAAAGTTCCAAAAAATTTAAAAATCAATTCGTGCTCCTGCAACATGACTGATTCCACCAGACAAAATGAAAGTAAGTTAGTCACAGTTTGCTATGTGTTTAAATTAAAAAAAAATTTTTGTTTTTTTTATTTCCTCTTTCACGAATTTTTTTTTAATCGCATGCAAATTATATGGTTAACAGCAACAGCTCTACAGCGCATAAAGATATTAAGTGCAGCCAGCAAATCAAAGTAAAACCAACGAAAATTCAAAGAAATAAAAAAAAATTAAATAAGTTTCCAAAATAATCAGCGGTATCTCACAGATTCACCTACTTAAGTCAAGTCAGTTTTTGACTGATTCGCTGATACAAAAACTGGCAGCTAAATTTTATTTTTAGTATATTTTTTTTTTTAGTTTTAAGGCTTAAATGTTGCTGTTGCCATGTTATAAAATGCGGTTTAAGCGAGTTTGCTTAACTGTGTTTTGCATAATTTCTGTAGTTTTTTTTTTTTTTTTTTGTTATTTGCATTTTGAAGATACTTTCAAAAATACGTAAATTTTGTCGTTACTGTTTTATTTGTCGTTTTTTGTTTATTTTTCTTTTTTGTTTTCTTATTTTGCCCTTTATTTTTTGTTGCATTTTGTTATGTTGCAGCATTGCTAGCTGGTAATAAAATTTTTTTATATTGTATATCTCTGAATTTTTAATAAACTCTAAAACACAAAAAAAAAAAAAAGACAAAGAAAAAACTATTCATGCAAATACACGTTTTTTTCACTCTCTTTCAATGTAGTGTTGAAATATCGAAGGTGCACTAAATGGAGCAGGTTTTAAAAGTTCAAAGTTCGGTTTAGATTTTGAGTAACCGATCTATGTATAGATTTGTGCATATAACGTTTTTTGTTATTTACAATTTATACTGATAGAGATCGAGATACAACGGATACGAGAGATAAGCAGATAAAAGCTCTAGGTTAATGAAGATCTACATAATTCGTTGAGCTATCGATAGAAATATTCATTTAAAACATTTATTAAATTCTTTAGCCATGAAATATGTTGTTTTGAATGAAAGTATATATTTCAAAATATCCTTGTCTTTACCCTTCCCTTGTCGTTGTCATTGTGTTTATTTCTATCGTAATACTTGTCTTAAGCCTTACCCTAGTCTTTATCCTTATACTTATCCTATTCCTCAAATACTTCAAATAGTCAAATAGTGTTCAAATACTTGCTTTTATCCTTGTTCTAGTCCTTTTACTACTTCTTGTTCTAATCTTTGTTAAAATCCATGTATTGATCCTTGTCTTTATTCTACCCTTGTCCTAATTTTATTGCGAATTCTTGCCCTTTTCGTTGTTCAAACCTTGTAGCAAACTTTGTCTTAATCGTTGTCTTTAATCTATATAATATATATTTATATTTATTTATTTTTAATTTTTATATATTTGATACGTTATATTTAATCTTAACTTTATTCTAATCTATGTGGAATCTTTGTCCCAGTCCTTTTCTTGTGTCCCAATTCTTGTTCAAATCTTTTTCCTTATACTTGTTCAAATCTTTGTCGTAATCCTTTTTTAGTTCATGTCCCACTTTTTGTCCTAATACTTATCCTTATCATTATCCTTATCTTTGTCACAATACTAGTCCAAATCGTTATTCTTATGATTGTCTGTATCCTCGTTCTCATCCACATTCTAATCCTTGTCCAAATCCATGTCCTAATCCTTAACATTTTTCTTGTCCTTATTTTTGTTCTTTGCTCTTTTTTTTTTGTCTTAAGCCTTGTAATAATCTTTGTCTAGATAATTTTCTTTTTCTTTGACCTAATCTTTGTCCTTATCTTTATGCAAATATTTGTCCAAATACTTACCCCAGTCCTTGTGCAAAGTCTTTCCCAAATCTCCGTCCAGGCTCTTGTCATAGCCCTTATCTTAATTATTATCCTAATAGCTGCCCTCATTCCTGTTCTAATACTTGTCCTAATCCTTATCCTTATCCTTATCCTTATCCTTATCCTTATCCTTATCCTTATCCTTATCCTTATCCTTATCCTTATCCTTATCCTTATCCTTATCCTTATCCTTATCCTTATCCTTATCCTTATCCTTATCCTTATCCTTATCCTTATCCTTATCCTTATCCTTATCCTTATCCTTATCCTTATCCTTATCCTTATCCTTATCCTTATCCTTATCCTTATCCTTATCCTTATCCTTATCCTTATCCTTATCCTTATCCTTATCCTTATCCTTATCCTTATCCTTATCCTTATCCTTATCCTTATCCTTATCCTTATCCTTATCCTTATCCTTATCCTTATCCTTATCCTTATCCTTATCCTTATCCTTATCCTTATCCTTATCCTTATCCTTATCCTTATCCTTATCCTTATCCTTATCCTTATCCTTATCCTTATCCTTATCCTTATCCTTATCCTTATCCTTATCCTTATCCTTATCCTTATCCTTATCCTTATCCTTATCCTTATCCTTATCCTTATCCTTATCCTTATCCTTATCCTTATCCTTATCCTTATCCTTATCCTTATCCTTATCCTTATCCTTATCCTTATCCTTATCCTTATCCTTATCCTTATCCTTATCCTTATCCTTATCCTTATCCTTATCCTTATCCTTATCCTTATCCTTATCCTTATCCTTATCCTTATCCTTATCCTTATCCTTATCCTTATCCTTATCCTTATCCTTATCCTTATCCTTATCCTTATCCTTATCCTTATCCTTATCCTTATCCTTATCCTTATCCTTATCCTTATCCTTATCCTTATCCTTATCCTTATCCTTATTGTATTTACGGTCTACAAATCCAGGCTACGGTCTATGTATCCGATTTGAAATCTTTGCCCTTATCCTTGTCCTAAACTTTATCCCAGTCCATATCTTTGCTTAGCTTTTTAAGTTGTTGCTTAAGCACCAACCTTTACTGTGTTACATTAACATTTACCTAAGTGCCATGCAATATATCGATGCATCAATGGTGTATTTACGTTATGTTAAGCCAATACCTCAGTGTTCTGACGACGTCATCGATTCATATTGTGTTTTTGTCAAAAGGCCAAAGAAATCACCTTTACTACTGCATTTAAAAATTTTCTGTTGTGGCTATAGTCGTCCAGATATAATGCCATGCAACGCTTTTGCATTTTTGTTGCATTTCTTATGTAATGCAGAAAAGCGGCTGCTTTCGTCTCGTTTCATTTTTTTCATTTTTTTTTTGCAGAACCATATTCTGCACAAAGTTTCAAAAGAAACAGAACTGTAAAAGAATGCAATAATTTTGTATTGCAACCAGTGACTTTAAAGCTAATGACTTCAAGATTTGATCGAAAGCTTTAGGTCTTTTTTGCTGGCAATGACTTCAAAACAAAAAGACTTTAATCATTTTGAGTTATTGAATCAATTCAAAAAAATTGAAGTCATTGCTGACTTCATTAAATTCTATATTGCAGTCATGACTGACATTCTCTTGGAAATATTGCAATTAGTGCAGTAATTATTGAAGTCTTTAAAGTCAATTTTAAGTCCTTGAAGTTATATAATTGCAATCTTTCAAAATAAATGAAATCATGACCGAAAAAATCATTTACCCCACGGTAATATTTGCTTAGCTTAATTTTCCACCGTAAACAATTTCAAAATATGTAACAAAAAATAACTCAATTCAAAAACGGAACGAGATTAGCGAAAAGTTGCAAAGAACTATTTTTCGTTTTGTTTTTTATTTTTTATTTTTAAATAAAAAAAAATTTGTTAATAATTATGTATATAAAAAAAAAATGTATATAAAACTTGAAATTTGAATTTTTTTTTAATTTTTTCAAAATGACTTCAAAATTTTTTCAATATAATCAAAAGACTTCAATTGACTTCAAATTATTTCAATTCTTTGAAAACACTGAAATAATTTAAAACATGATTTCAACTGACTTCAATCAATGAATCCAACGACCGCAACTTCAATCACAGTAAAGGAATCAAAAGACTTCAACAAAAATTTTAACGATTTGATTTCGAAGTCATGACTTCTAAATGGTTGCTGATTTCAAACCATGAAGTCATGAAATCAAAAATTATTGAATGACTTAAATCTTTTTTTGGCATTTAATGACAGTTTTTGATTGCATTAATGCATTCTTTTACAACTCTGGAAAGAATGCATTCCAAGAATTGCATTGGAACCTTAGCACACTCCAACACTAAGTGGAAAATCTACAAAAAAGGTGACATTATGCCAAAGACTGACGCCCATCGTAAGCCAACTTATTGGATTTTATCTGTGTGGTTTCAGACATGGAAAATCTACCACCGAACATATATTTACGCGATACGACAAATCTGGGAAAAAAACCCTAGAAAAACAAATCTATACCCACCATATTTTTGTCGATTACAAAGCGAATAATGTTCATATAAATAGCGAAAAACAAAGTTTTTGAAGAATCAAGCCTTTTAATCTGGGGATTCATATATTTAAAGATAATTCTCATATTTCAAGGTTATGGTATTAAAATGGTATTAAATAATAATCAAACATTTTCATTATTATTATTTTGGCTATTGTTGCTAAGCACTTAGTTTGCACAACTTTAGGGTTTTCCAACTTTATTAATTTTGTGTTTTATGAAACTGCTCATGTTTTATTAAAAATTTTTTTGTGATCTTTCCTTATAGTTAAACTAAAAACATAAACTATGACTTTGAGCCCAAAACAACTGTGCAAACAAAAAAATTGAAGAGAGTGATCGTAGGTCTCTTTTTCACTTACACTACAATAGCCGAATTTTATTGTTAACTGTGTGGTTTTTTTTATTGACATTTAGCTTAGAACTTTAAAAATATGAACAAAAAAATAAATTTTTTGTTTTGATCCATTTTTTTATTGCTACTAGAATAACAGATGAAAAACCGTATTAAATGCTGCCAACTGTTTAAATGTGGGCTGTATAAATGGGTCTTTAATTTTTTTTTATTTCCTGTGTATATTTGTTGTTTTAATGCTGATGTCAAAAAACACACGTTTCTTTAAGCAAATATTTTGCAACTTCAAGAAATTTCGAAGATAATTTAAACTTAACTTCTTCTAACTTCTTAGATATAGCGAAATAAATAATCTGGCTGTGTTTAATTTAACTAAAACCTTAAATTACGACTTTGAGTCCAAAACAACTGTTTAAATAAAAATTGAAGAGAGCGATAGTAGGTTTTTTCACTCCCACAACAATAGCTGAATTTTACCGAGTAGAAAATAGCTTTGGAATTTTAATGGCGACAATGAATTAATTTCACTAAAATATTTCGAAATTTTTTTTTTTTTTCGGCACTTATACTGAGCGAAAAACCTGTCTAATAAAATAATTCAAGATATAAAATTAACAACGATTTTAAATACAATTTCTGAAGTGAAATTTATTCTTACGACTGGCTCGGAGTGTAAGTTTAGAAAATTCAACGAAAGTGAACTTAAACCGCTATAAGTATGTCTTTTTCCAAACAGAGCTGGGTTGTAATGATTCCTTTTGGAATTCTTTGGAACTAGGAATTGGTAATTGGTCATCTCAATTCCTCAGCAATGGAATTGAAAAAAATCGTCAATTCCATTACAGGCATTGTAATTGGAGGTTGGAACTTCAATTGCTTTTTCATTAACTCAAAACATCAATTACAATTCCTGTAATGGAATTGAAAATTGTTTCCAATTATAAGCCTAAGGCATGGAGATGTTCAATTTCCCATTACAATTCCTGTAATGGAATTGACGATTTTTTCCAAATACATTCCTGAGGAATTAAAACGTTCAATTACCAATTACAATATATGCTTGTATATATATTTTTTATGTAAATAAAACAGTTTTAATTAATACATTTTAAACTTCTAAGAAAAGCAGGAATTTTTTGAGGGCATTTTTGATTTAATTTATTAAAACATTAATATAAAAATAAGGGATAGTCTCAAAATTATTAAATTTTATCTTTTTTTACATAAAAATTAAAAAAATTTTTTTTTAAATTTTTCTTTTAAATTTTCAAACAATAATTTAAAAAACAATTAATACATTTTTAACATAAAAATTTCACAGTAATTTAAAGATATAAATACATATAAATTAGGGCGGGTCGATTTAAAAATCGCTCAATGCTCTGTGAAAATCGTATTCTAGGGATCAAAATAAGAAACTTTGCCGAAGGAACCATACCTCTAAAACGAATTCTGATGTCCCCCAATTTGGGTCGAACTTTTGGGTAGGGGCAAATTTTGAAAAATCCCACTTTGACCCATTTAGAGTGCTCCAATCGAGTCCAAATGTATGACCGACCCCCACTAACTTTTGAGGCTTGACCCACCCATGCCAGTGGCACACACTCTGGAACCCCCTGTGGGGTTCCCCATACAAAAATTTCAAAAAATCACCAGTTTTGGCACTTTACATGAACAAATCGGCGAAATGGCTATGTTTTTTCTTTATTTTTATTTATTTATTTATAATAATATTTATTATTTATTTATAATAATATCTATTTTTTCTCTTTTGAAATTTATTTAGTCAGAACATATGTAAATGAAAAAATTAATTTAAGTTAGTTATAGAAAAGAAACTAAAAAAATTATTGTTTTATTGTCTTTTTTACTTTCAAGTCTGGGCAATTTCGCACGGCTCTCTAATGTCGTCGCCATAACAGCCTCTACATTTTCCGGTATAACCCGTTTGGAAACGCTAGCTAGCAATTGAACATGTCGTTCCGTTCCTTGTATGTGTGATGCAATTTTTGGATCATTAAACGGTGGATCATCTTGATTTAAATATTCTTTCAATGTATCGTCCGGAATGCTTCGCGTGAATGGTGGTTCAAATACGTTATTTATGTCATTCATATTGATCATTTCCGTGTAACTTGTGCAATTAAACTTTATATCTGGTTTTTTATAAGCTCTAAGTTGCGTTGGGTCTTCAACATCTGTTCGATAGCGTAGAATTATGTTGATAGCACAGTCGCGCTTTTCTTTGCTATCATCAAACAACATTGATAACAAGATATTTTCCGAATGCGCATAATATGAATTATCTGTAATTACTTGATTGACAATTTTGCGTAAACGAGGTTCTAAAAATCGTGACCAACTAATGAAGTTGAAAAATAATGCACTGCCGTACACGACAGAGCTGTAATACTTAATATTGAAGTACATTGGCACATAACATTTAATTATAAATTCAACCAGAATTCTTAAATTTGCATCTGGATTTTCCGTTGTCACATATAATCGTAATAATCTAGCGGCCTTGGTGAGCCACCGAGAATGTACGATTTTCCCTGGCTTGATGTTAGCCAGCTCCACCGAAACCACGCCGCTAGAAATTGCATGGGCCATGTCGTATAAGTACTTCGAATCGGTGGAAAATTCAATTTTTTTCTGGAGCGAGGGCATATTTTGCAACTCAATTTTCTGGAAGCCGTCCACCACCTGAAAATATATAATAATAAAATAATTAAAAATGGTTGACAATTATAATTAATGAGTGATAGCAATAACTTACCGGAAGAGTTTCACAAGTTTCGATTTGACGGATCAGTTTTCCGGTTGCCGATCTTGGTCCAGTGCTGGTTGATTTATCCAAAGCTTCAAACAAATGCCGAAACGGAAGTTCGTTGAAGTGTAGAAGGCAAACGAACCAATGCAATGGTCTTTTTAACAGCAATTCGAATCGTCGTATAATTCCACCGTGTGGGCCAGTGTTTGTTGGCTCACCGTCAGTGCATATTCCAATTAATGCATCCAGTGATATATTTTTATAGTTGAAAAATCACTTAATTTGGTTGTTTTGTATTCAGCGGTTTCATGTTCCAGTCTTACGTAACCAATCAATTCAGAATTGGGTTCTCTCAAAATAACAAGATGAGGTTCTGTTACCATCCTAGTATGATACTTCTGATCAACTTTAGCTGTCGTTAAAGTATCATCTTTTCTGTCATCGAATGAAAACGCTAACAAATTGGTATGATCTAACCGTTTGCGAACCACTTCTTGTCTGCATTTCTCTTTTTCTCTGCGAACTTTCGATTTATCCATGATGAGAGGTTTGCCATGCTTATCTTTCATTTTAAAATCTTGAAAAGAGCGGTTCCCAATGCCGATGCTACTCTATCAGGCACACCGATAGCAATTTTCCGATTTGCAATTGTGTCACAGTGATACCTTCATTTTTTAAAAGGGTTGAATAAATTTCTAAAGAGAAAAAAAACTCCAAAAAGAAAAAAACATAGGCATTTCGCTGATTTTTTCATGTAAAGTGCCAAAACTGGCGATTTTTTGAAATGTTTGTATGGGGTACCCCCAGGGGGTTCCAGGGGGTGTGCCACTGGCATGGGTGGGTCGGGCCTCCAAAGTTAGTGGGGGTTGGTCATACATTTGGACCCGATTGGAGCAATCTAAATGGGTGAATGTGGGATTTTTCTAAATTTGCCCCTACCCAAAAGTTCGACCCAAATTGGGGGACATCAAAATTCGTTTTAGAGGTATGGTTCCTTCGGCAAAGTTTCTTATTTTGATCCCTAGAATACGATTTTTACAGAGCAATGGGCGATTTTTTTGCCTCCCCACAAATCGACCCGGCCTAATATATATATATATATATATAAATATATATAAGAACACACGAAAATGATCATTTTAGCCCTTGAAAGGACTTTGACCGAGCTTCTTATGATCAATAGTGTTTGTGCGTGTTGTGGAATGTTTGAACACAAATGACTGAGAACTGGACCTACAAGTTTTATGCCGACTCCGAACAGCTTATGTTTCAAGAAACTTTTCATGGCAGTTTCTACTCTCTGAGGTTTGCCATAGTCTGCAGAGAGGTGACGGCCGAACAGAAAAATTATTTCAATTGAGAAAAACTTTCTGTGTCAGCTGGGAATCGAACCAGGGTTCTCTGGTGTATGAACCACACACTCTACCCATTACTACACGGCCGCCATAAACGCATCATTGGTTCCTGTCCTTATTTTAATAAATATAATAATGTTGAGTCCGTTAATGATAAAAGTATTTGTAACATTTTTGTTAAATTTTCCAAGTCAACTTATTTATCATCTTTGTTTGATAATGGGAACTATTCCCATAATGTTTAATCTGGACATGTTTGTCTCCCAATGGTTAATACCATTACAGTTTTTTCATTCTCATAAAAAATCTTAAAACTTCATATAAGAGCGATCCCGACAACATACCCTCGTGAATATTGAAATACTGCTGTGAAGAACTATGATAGTTGCCCCTATGACTTTGCTTTATAATTCTTCTTTAAAATCTTGCTATTGTCCTGCTGTCTGGAAATCCTCATTCATTATTTCGTTATATAACAGAACGTTCAAAAAGTCCGTAAGAAGACACATAGATGGCGTTACTAGATTTTTTCCATATGATTTTTATTTAGTACCAACCTTCAAACGATAGATATAAAAATTTGACAACAATCTGACAGTTGATTCGTGAGTTATAGCATTTTGTGTGCAACTATTGTTATTGAAAAAAAAAAAAATGGAAAAAAGTGAATTTCGAGTTTTGATAAGGCATTGCTTTTTGATGAAAAAAAAATACAGTGAAAACCAAACAATGGCTTGATAAACATAGTCCGGACTCTGCTCCATCGAGACAAATGGTAGAAAAGTGGATTGCTGAATTTAAACGTAGTCGTATCAGTGCAAATGATGCAGAGCGCAGGTGGACTCCCAAATCAGACTGTTATTCCACAAAACATCAAAATAATCCACAAATTGGTTATGAACGATCGCAAATTGAAGGTGCATGAGCTAGCTGACATTGTAAAGATATCAGATGGTAGTGTTTTTACCATTTTACACGAACATTTGGGTATGCGAAAGCTCTGTGCAAAGTGGGTGCCACGTGAGCTCACAGTCGACCAAAAACAACAACGAATTGATGCTTCAGAGGAGTGTTTGGCTCTGTTAAACCGCAATAAAATCCAATTCTATCGTCGTTATGTGGCAATGGATGAAACATGGATTCACTATTTCACACCAGAATCCAAAAGACAGTCAGCTGAGTGGACAGCAGTCGACGAACCGAATCCAAAGCGAGCAAAGACCCAACAGTCGGCTTGTAAAGTGATGGCGTCTGTATTTTGGAATGCGAAAGGAATAATATTCATCGACTATCTCCAAAAAGGAACCACCACCATCAACAGCAACTATAACTGTGCACTTTTGGATCGATTGAAGACTGAAATCACCAAGAAACTGCCACATTTCCAAAAGAAAAAGTGTTGTGTCAGAAATCGATAAAAACGATGGCAAAATTGAATGAAATGGGCTTCGAATTGCTTACCCACCCACCGTATTCTCCAGATTTAGCCCCCAGCGACTTTTTTCTGTTTTCAGATCTAAAGAGAATACTTGCTGGAAAGAAATTCAAGTCCAATGATGAAGTAATCACTAAAACTGAGGCCTATTTTGACGAAAAAGAGAAATCGTTCTATAAAAGTGGTATCGAAAAGTTAGAAAATCGCTATACTCGTTGTATCGTTCTCGAAGGCAACTATGCTGATTAATTTAATCGAGTTTTATCAAAATTTTGTTTTTTCTTACTTATCCTACAGACTTATTGAATGACCTGTTAAATCTAGTAACAGGTCTTTAATTGATAACTATCGTGGAATTGCGAAATTAAGAGATTTACCAACATTTTCTGAACAATTATTACATCACAATTATCACATAGTGTTAAGTCGTTGACGTCTTCATCTGGAATATCTGGAATATCTACTGTAACTAATCTACTTGAATTTACATCTAAAACTATAGAGAATTTTGAAAAAGATTTCCAGACTCATGTTATTTAAACGAACTTTAGCAAAACCTTTGATGTTGTAAATCACAAGCTCCTAATTTTAAAATTATCTCTTGTTGGACTTCCCACACAGCTGGTGTGGTGTATTGAATCGTATCTACACTCTAAACGATTTCTGTTTATTTTTACGACGATAATCCTCGGCAACACATGCACATTTTTAAACATTTTTTGTTGAATAATACACAAACAATGTTTAACGATTTACACACGGGTGTGCAAAAATTTAAACTCACTTATGTTTATTTTTCAACAAAAAATGTGTAAATGCATGCATGTTTAGTTAAGAAGTATTTATATATTTTTTAAAATTCCTTCTTTTTTACACAAATCTACTGGAAAATTCTATTTCTGTTGTGAAGAACGAGTTTAAAGTTTCCATGTGAAACATTATATTTGAAGCAAGCTGAAAATCTAAAAGTATTTTGATTAAATAAAAATTTACAACATCACTAGATCGACTGTACCTGGGGTAAGCCCCAAAACCTTTTTACTTGGATCAAAATTTAAAAATGTATAAATCATGTAAGGATTTCAAATTTCAAAAGCATTTGCCATGATTGAAATTTTTACACATGTTAAGTTCACCATTACACATTTTTGTGTAGTTTGCACATCTTTTTAAAAAATAAACATTTTTGCCATATTTTAAATTTTTACACATTTTAAGCTCAACATTACACATTTTTGTGTAGTAATTCAAACATTTTTTGGTGTATATTTGAACTTTGCATGCTTTTTTGCTTAAAAATGCACAATTGTTGTTTCTTTTTTTAAAATTTGGAACACATTGGAATCTCTAGAGAGTTGTTATGATCTTAAAGTTACCATGGATCCCAAGCACCGCTTTCATATTCATATTAATAAAATAATAAATAGAGCAAATACTACTATAGGATTTATTAAACGATGGGCAGAAGAGTTTAACGAACCCTTTATAACGCAACCTTTGTTCACATCTCTGGCGCGGCCTATCTTGGAATATGCTTCAATTATATGGTGTTCACGTTACGGTTGTTACATTGATGTCATAGAATCGGCACAGAAAAAAAAGATTTCTTTTGTTTTGCTTAAGCAATTTTTATTGCAGAACTAGTTTTCATCTTTCATCTTAGAAAATATCGGTTACAGCTCTTGAATTTTGCTACTTTACAAAAATCGGAGAACTATACATGGATTTTTAGACAGTCCATATTTATTGAGTTAAGTTTACTTTAATATTCCTCTCAGTCCTAGAAGATCTTTTGAGTTATTTCTTTAAGTAAATCCATGTACTCAATTAAACATAAGAGTAATATTCTAGATTATCTCCTAGTATCGCAGTTGATCACAATCATTCTCTCCCAAGGGATTTAATTTTTTTCAGGCGATGTTTGACAATATATTACTACCAAGCTGAATCTACTTAAACATGATTATCCAGAGCGAGACCTCGTCCGTCATGCCTGGCATATGAGAGAGCTCGACCGCGCCCGTCTATCCTTTCACATATGTGAGCACGGCTCTAATGAATCGATCTATTAACCATCAAAATGACATCCGGAATACATGTACATTAGGGCGGGCCAAATTTTTTGTCGATTAGAGCCGCCCCCTAGGATGATTCTATGGACAATTCTAAGCAACTTTGGTGAAGGAACTAGGTCTATCTCGATTTTCAAGTCTCCCACTTTTCAAAAAATGATTTTTTTTCCCTATAACATCATTTTGATTTAAAATTCGATTTTTTATTCATCGTTATATTATCTTTTTTATGTGTATATGGGGGGTTTTTGGTCGAGAAATTCATTTCTGATCTTTATTTTTACCTATGACCACCGCCAGAGAGCGTTTCATTCATATTTTAACTATTTTTCGTCTATTTTCCGAGAAAATTACAAGTTTTTCGCTAAAATTGATCTTTATTTTATTTTTTTCAACAGAAATTCAACCTAAAAAATAAGAACATATGTAAAAAAAAAAAAAAATTAATTTAGTGGAAGAAAAGCGAAATAAGTTATTTTTGAAAGTCTTTCTTGCTTTCAAGTCTGGGGTATTTTGCACGGCTTTCTGATGTAACTGTCATAACACTGTGTCGACTTTTTTCTAAAACACGTTTAGAAACGCTAGCCTGCAATTGAACATGTCTTTCCGTTGCTTGTATGTGTACCGGAATTCTTGGATCAGGCAATGGTGGATCATCGTGTTCTAAATATTGTTCCTAATGATCATACGGAATAATAAGCGTAAACGGTGGTTCGAAAAAGACATTATCTTTATTTACATCAATCATATTCGTATAATCTGTACAATTGAAGTTTATCAAAGGTTTTTGATAAACTCTGAGATGTGCCGGGTCGTACAGATTTGTTCCGTAGTGTAAAATTTTCTACATTGCGATGTTTCGTGTCTCTTTTTTATCATCAAATAACATCGCTAACAAAATATTTTCGGAATGTGCGTAATATGAATTGTCTTTAATGATATTATTCACAACTACACGTAGATTTGTATCCAAATGTTGTGTCCAACGAATGAATTTGTAAAATAATACACTACCGAAGACCACCAAATTATAGTACTTGATGTTGAAGTGCATCGGCACATACACTTTCATTATGTATGTTGCCAGAATATTCAAATTCCTTGATGGATTCCCAGTTGACACATACAACCGCAACAATCTATTCGCCTTGGTGAGCCAACGTGAATGTGCTATTGGTCCTGGTTTAATGTGAGACAAATCCGCAGGAACAACACCATTCGAAATTGCATTGGCCATTTTGTATAGGTACTTTGAATTGGTGGATAATTCAAATGGATCTAAATCAGGTGGCATGTTCTCTAGCACGATTATCTGAAATTCATCTACAAGCTGAAAAAAAAGAAATTAGATGAATTAAATGCAATTTTACCATTTAATAATGGAAAAAATCGATGAAAAAAATGACAAATGATACATACCGGAAGATTTTCACACGTTTCAATTTGTTTGCCCAACGTTCCGGTTGTTGTTCGTGGTCCAGTGGTCGATGATCTGTCCAAAGTGTTAAACAAATGACGAAATGGCAGCTCGTTGAAGTGCAGAAGGCACACAAACCAATGCAGCGGTCTTTTCAAATGCAATTCAAATCGACGCAAAATCCCATTTCTTACGCCAGTATTTGTTGGCTCACCATCACAGCATATGCCGATTAATGCATCGAGAGCAATTTCTTCAATGTCATCAATTTGTGTTCAGCATCTTCATTTTCGACTTTTGTGTAGCCTATCAATTGAGAATTTGGTTCCTTCAAAACAACTAGATGTGGTTCTTTCGCCTTCCTTGGATGCAACTTCTCATCGATTTTTTCCATTGTTAAAGCATAATTTTTTCGGCCGTCGAATGAAAATGCTATCAAATTGGATGCATCATACTGCTTACGAAGCAATTCTTCTCTGCATTTGGCTTTTTCTCGACGCACTTTATTTTTATTATCCATGATGATAGGATTGCCATGTGCATCTTTTACGTCAATGTCTTTCATAAAAGATGTTGCGAGTGCTGCTGCTATTCTATCAGACACACCAAATCGATCACATATCGCAGCGAAGTTCGAAGCATCGTATCTGGGAGTATACGGTTCTCGTATCATTGGCGGAACATCTTGTGGATTTGAACTTGGCTCATCTGTATCAGTTCTTGGTTCATATGCTAAATGGGTCTCTTCAACGCTTGTTGGTTTTATTATTGACGTTGGTGCTGGCTCTTCAACTTCTGGCACGAATTCCGGTATCGTCAATCTTCTGACATTATTTTGATCTCGCATAAACTCTTTCAAATGATCTGGAATCAATCCACATGAGCATAATGATAATGGTGCCTTCAAGTCACATTGACATTTGCCGATGTAAAATAATTCTTTTGTAGATTGCACGAACGTTCTGAATGTGGCGATTTTTGGATGTTTAGTTTCGATTTGATACTTGTCAATCAATGTACCAAATTTTCTAACAACACTTTTTTTTGTTAGAATTTCAATATTAAGTTGACACCAAAATTCAATCATGCACCAAAAACAGCAACATCGTGCGAAGGCAAATGCTTAAAATGACTTTCGGTACTCGTTGATGTTGTTGCGGTTTGCGATGTAGACGGCAATGCATTTGGATCCATTGTATACTTTTACTAAAACAATTAAAAACTAACTGAAATTAGTATATTTGAAAACATTTGGTTCGAATATATTTTTCCCCCTACAAATTGGT
The DNA here is from genome assembly GCA_914767935.1 of Coremacera marginata. Classification (NCBI taxonomy): domain Eukaryota; kingdom Metazoa; phylum Arthropoda; class Insecta; order Diptera; family Sciomyzidae; genus Coremacera; species Coremacera marginata. The sequence goes on from OU612047.1 coordinate 144,048,850, forward strand.
AAATACACAGTGGTATAAATGGTGAGAATTTTATTTATATTAGTTACGTTTCTTGTTAGAACGTATTAGTATTTACGCACTATGTGGGCTTTTTACTTATTACTCACTATATGGGCCTTTTTATTTAATTAAAAGAGTTTATTTAATTAATTTCTGCTGTTCACTTATGTGAACGTGTGCTTCGCTTTATTAACTTGAAAAACTGACCAAACTTAAAACTTAAAATGATGTTATAGGGCAAAAATCATTTTTTGAAAAGTGGGAGACTCGAAAATCGAGATAGACCTATGGTTCCTTCACCAAAGTTGCTTAGAATTGTCCATAGAATCATCCTAGGGGGCGGCTCTAATCGAATTTTTCGGCTCCACACAAATTGTCCTACCCTAATGTACATACAACCTTAAACATTCTTGCCTGGCAATTTGTTTTTTTTTTACTAAGTAAACTAAGTTAAATAATAATTGTTATATTAAAATAATGCTTTAGATTTTAGCATACAATAAATAAATAAAATGTTTATTTAATACATTTCCTATTTTTTAAGAAATTTATTAATATATTTTTAAAATTTCACAGGAAGATATTTTAGGAATTTTAGAATTTTTTATTGAAAAATAATTATAATATTCAGAAAAAAATTTTGTTTTATTTGAAATATGTATTTGAGAAGTTCCCAAAACTTTTTTAATTAATTATTTTATTTTTCTTAAAAAATGTTATAGCAACAAAATTTTTTTTTCAGTGCATCAAACCTTGCTGCGCATTACAGCTTGTCGCGAATTACTGGCTGACAAAATATGGCACAAATAAGACACAATTGAGATTTTTTTCCACAATTGATTATTTTACCATTCAAGCGTAAACAAAAAGAGCTGTCTTACAAATTTTAAGCAATAATACCGCGAAAAACTGCGCAATTTTTTCTTTCCTTCAAAAATGATTCCTTTTTGTTAACAGAAAACTTCAATTTGTGCAGTTAAAAGAAGTAGAAATAAAACTTAATTCCAGATTTTTAAGTGGTAAAAGAAAAAAAAAATAAAACTAGAGATTTTATGATCTGCAAAGTTAATATTGAATTCTTCACTTATTGTTAGTATCATAGGTACATCTTCAAATTTTTCATTAAATCTTTTTTCGTGTATTATAGAAAAATCGTGTATTATAAAAAATTATAATACTAATAAATTATAATAATATAAAAGATACTAGCTTATACCCGGCGCGCTTCGCTGCGCTCCGCGCTAATCCCCTGAAAAGTGGGCGTATAGGGAGGCCACGCCCATACCCAATTATTTCCAACTATTGTTATGTGTCTGTTTGTTTGATAGTAATTTCCCTATAGGTACAAACTAACTTGTTTTTAAAATCAACTAGTTAAAAAACTAGTTTAAAATAAACTAGTATATGAAGTACTTTGAATTATATTAAGGCGTGATCCACTTCAATTCTAAATAGTTTTAATTGCATTATATATGAAGTAATTGAAATACTACTTAAAAACAAGTGGTTGATATACTACTTTGAATTATATTAAGACGGCAACTACTCTGACTTGGACATGGTTTAATTGCATATTTTTATTAGATTACACGTTTATAAATATTTAACCATGTTATTTCATCAAATATTATTAACTTTAGGTTCTCCAACATTTTGTTTCAAAAATACGTATTTTTTTACTTACGACATTGAGCTGCAAGACAGACGTGGTTTTAAAAACTTAGACTTTAAAACTAATAAACTGCCTTTAAGCCCTGTGAAACGATTAAAAATTCTTTATTATTTAAGATATTCAAATTACAAACTGGTACTGTTTAGCAAACATTGCACAATTTGGAGTCTGTACGGATATTGATGCATTGCTTAACCATTCAGCAAACACCTCATCACTTCAATAGTAAAGACGCACACCTTTCCCTACGTAGCGTCGAGTCTGCTCCATCACTTCATTGCGATTGCGACACATAAAAGAAGCACTAAGCAAAATATCGGTGTGTCCATCGACCATGATTGATGGTTGCAAAGCGTGGAAAATCCCGCTGACACGCTTGTTTAGCTCATATTTTGAAATGAAGCATCAAAAAGCTGGCTCGTGTTAAATAACAGGCGCACTATTCACACTATTTCGATCAATTGGATCGGCACCTTCGCTCATGTACCCAGGCGGTGGCGTGCCCGTTTTTGTAAACTGCTTCCGTGGTAGGCATGCTCACATATAAGCGCAGAGTTCCTCCAGCTTCTGGAACTATCACCTGTTGGAAGCAGAAATAGTCCAATGAAGAAAGGAATAATGAAATTATGTCTACCATCGCAGCGTACTACTGTTGAGCTCCTTGAATGTAATTTCTAGTCCTTTTTTGAATTAACTGGCAATGAAGCTTGGCATGAATCAGTTTTGAATTATTTCAAAATCAAGTAAAACTCCACAGAGAACGACATTTCACAATTTTCCATTAAAAAACTCTGTTCACTTTTAACTTTGTTTACATTTTGCTTTCAGATTTTATATATCAGAATTTATTTATGTCGACCAGGCATGATTTATGTTTTTTTCAAAACAGTCAAATAAATGATCTCTTTGATGTATAGAAATTTAAAATTTTTGTGCTTTTATATTCATCTTCAGTAAGTGGAATATTAAATAGTTTTCAATTGGTTACTTTAAAGTAATTAAAAAAATAATTTAAATTTAACTAGTTTAACAAGTAGTTGAAACTATATGCAAACGAAAGTCAATTGACTAATTTAGCGGACATCACCATACAAAATATGTTAGTTCCTTCTATGGAAAAAAGTCAGAATTTCAACTAGTTGTGGTTGACAAAAAACTACTTTTCAACTACTTTTAAATTAGTTGATTTTCCTACAGGGTTATTAAGTGCCCACATTTGTAATTACAGTAGCTGACGCTTGGTTCAATAGACCCTACATAACTTTTAACATACCTAGGTTTTACTTTTAAAGCATGTACAATTTTAATGATTTCAAAAAACTATAGTGTGACCATTCCCATTTTATGTCCATCCATCCATTTAAGCAAAATGACCAAATTTCGGAGTAATACGATCAAAATCCTCAGATATGTACATATATAGAAGTTTTTTATTTATTATTTTTTTATTTTTTTTTTTTAATAATCAACCCAGCGCGCATTGCTACGCCTAAGAAAAACCACTTTTATTTGACTCTTTGTTTGACACCACGCTCATTGTTCAATGCCCGTCCCAGTTTCCCGGTTGCAGGACTTCACCAAATAGTGAAAAACTCCACTCTGAGTTTCAATGATTAGTGATTTTTACTTCCAAAGCTATTCGATATCAAAAATTTGGCTTATAAGGGCGGAACCACACCCCAATGCTCTTCCAAGTTTTTTATTAGAAAGACATAACCAAGTGGTAACTCAAATCTGAGTTTCAATATTCTGTGACTTTTACTTCCATAGCTATTCGATATAAAAAAATTTGGATGGTATGGGCGGATCCACACCCCCTTGTCCTATGCCAATTAATTTTTTCTATTAGAAAGACATCGCCAAGTGTTAACTCAATTCAGAATTTCAATATTCTGTGACTTTTACTTCTGTAACTATTCGATATCAAAAATTTGGATGATATGAGCAGAGCCACACCCCTTAGTCCAATGTCAATCCAAGTTCTCTATTAGAAAGACATCACCAAGACATAATCTATTCTGAGTTTCAATATACTGTGAATTTTACTTTCATAGATATTCGATGTCAAAAAATTGGCTGGTATGGGCGGAGCCACTCCCCCTTGTGCAATGCATGGTCTAAATTTTCCATTAAAGCAACATCACCAAGTGGTAATTCCATTCTGAATTTCAATGTTCTGTGGTTTCTACATCCATAGTTATTCGATTTTAAAAATTTGCCTTATATGGGTGAAGCCACACCCCCTTGTCCAATGCCCGTCCAAGTCTTCTATAAGAAAGACATCACCAAGTGGAATCTGCATTCTGAGTTTCAATATTTTGTGACTTTTATTTCCAAAGCTATTCGATATAAAATATTTGGTTTGTATGGGCGGAGCAACACCAATACTTACTTACTTACTTACTTAGGTGGCCGTAACAACCCGTGTCCGGGTTTCGGCCGACATCATCAGCTCTCGCCAAGCGCCTCTGCTTTGCGCGCGCCTTCTCCAATCGGATACACCAAGTGCGGTTAGAGCTTCCTCAGCCTGGTCCATCCATCGGAGGCATGGTCTCCCTCGTCGTCGTTGACCAGCGACCCTCGCCTCGAGCACCTTTTTCGCTGGAGCGAAAAATGGAGCATACGATGGAGCATACGATGGACATGACCCAGCCAGCGTAGTCGCTGCACAGTTATACGCCGAACTACGTCAATGTCTTCGTAGAGCTCATACAGCTCGTGGTTCATCCGGATGCGATAGTCATTGCCGACTCGAACAGGACCGAAGATTTTGCGAAGAACTTTTCTCTCGAACACCCCCAGAGCGGCTGCGTCAGTTTGCGAAACTACCCATGCCTCAACGCCATAAAGCAGCACAGGTAGAACGAGCGTCTTGTAGAGTGTTAGTTTTGTCGATCAAGAGAGGGCTCTGGAACTCAGTTGCTTATTGAGCCCGTAGTAGCACCTATTAGCAATTATTGTTCTTCGCTTTATCTCCAGGCTGACTTCGTTGTTGTTATTGATGGCGGTGCCAAGGTATGCAAACTCCTTGACTACTTCAAAGTTATATCATAGCTGCCGGATGAAACGTGGGAGTCTAAACGCCGCGCTCCCTTGTTTGTAGACAGCATATACTTTGTTTTACCCTCATTTATCGTCAAACCCACTTTGGCTGATTCCTTTTCGATAGCGGCGAAAGCAGCGGTAACATCACTCTTGGTTCTGCCGACAATATCAATATCATCAGCGTACGCAAGGAGCTGGACACTTTTATAGAAAATGGTGCCATTACGATGCACACCGGCCTTTCGTACGATCCCCTCCATGACGATGTTAAAGAGATTGCAAGACAGTGTATCGCCTTGCCTGAAACCTCTTTCGATATTGAAGGTTGCGGAGAGGTCATTTCCTACCTTGACGGAGCTGCGTGTGTTGCTCACATCATTCTGCAAAGTCTAATCAGCTTTGCGAGGCAACCCCTTCTCGGGCTATCGAACGCACGAAACTCTGGTCTATGGTGGACTTTCCAGGTCGAAAGCCACACTGATAAGGTCCAATACCCGTCATAGTTTTCCATTAAAAGGACCAGGTGGTAATTCCATTGTGACTTTCAATGTTCTGTCACTTACTGCTATAGCTATTCTATATCGAAAATGTGACTTGTATGGGCGAAGCCACGCCCGTTTTGCATAGGAGTGTGAAAAGTTCCTTACAACCTATGCTCATAACCACCAAATACACACAAAAAATTTCATTAAAATCGGTCGGGCCGTTTCGGAGGAGTTCGGCCACAAACATTGTGACACGAGATTTTTATATATTAGATTATATGATAGAAAAAACCTCTCCCGAAACGCTCCCTAAAGGTTTCAAATGTATGAACTAGTTCTATTATTTGTTTCCCTTCAACATTTCTTCTGAACACACCTATCTATCACTCTTCTGGGGGTCCCCATACAAAATACTCAAAAACTGTCGATTTTAGATCATATCTCTTCCGAATTGTCTCCTAGAGGGGTCAAATATATAAGCTGGTCCTATCATTTTTTGCCCTTCTGGAGATTCCCATACAAGAAACGCAAGAGCTGTTGACCATAGTTAATATCTATACCGAATTGACCTATAGAGCGGTCGAATATAGTGTGATCGGCATAAATATTTTGACTAAAGTTGGCATAAAATCTAACGGTAAACGATTCTTTCTTATTGTGATAAATTATTGTGAAAACATAGTGTGAGGAACTTAAATCTGAATAAATGAAGTCATTTAGGCCCCACTTTTTGAGCTAGTAAGTCGTTTATTGCAAAAAGAAATATGTTAATTTCTTGGCGGCAAAAGTATTTTGAGGTTAATGCAAGTTACGATTTGGTAATTAATATCAAAGTATTTAATAATTATTCAACTTTATTCAAATGTATTTATTAATTTTAGTTATTCTTTTATAAAAAAAAAATGGAAAAAAATTCTAAAACTAAGTGTTGAAATGAGAACATTGCAATCGTGCAATCGTAGAGAAGCATAATTGTGGTATTTCTGTCAAAGAAATATGCTCCGAGTTAAATTTGTCAAGGCAAACCGTTCACTATCAATTAAATAATATCAGTGAAAAATTTGCTACGTTCTGGCATAAAACGTAAAACAACACGTAAAGAAATCTGGCTTATTGTATGGGAGTTCTCAAAGAACTCTTCCAATTCTAAAAAGCCATGAATTAGAGATGAAACATTTTTCTTAGAAACCAGTTAGCGAACGCAAAATTCACAGGCGTTTAAACTCCAATTTAAATTCCAATTCGGTACATATTCCGTTAAAAAACACCGTATATAACGCCGGCAAATAAAATGAAACAACTCCAATTTGTCAAAGATTTTCTCTGCAAGACTAGAATTTTGAAAACGAGTTTGGAATCATGAACTGATTCCAATGATGAAAGTACATTTGAGTAACACGGCTCCCCTAAAAAGAGATTTGTCCGAATTCCATTGAAAACTAATTCCAATAAGTAGCTCCAGCCTTACAAACAAATCGCCATGGCGGCGGATCAATAATGTTCTGGGAATGCCTTTTTTTTCTTTTGGTCATGGTTATTTGGTTCCAATTGATGGAACGATGAACCAATACAAATATTTGGATGTCTTAAGTGATCATGCATTATCATCTAGTGACAAACTTATTGGCGACTCATTTATTTTGCAACAAGATAATGCATTTTGAATCGAATTGGTGTAGATGTTTTAAGCTGTCCAACACAAAATTCAGATTTAAACGTTATAAAAAATTTGTGGGTCTATATTAAGCGAAAGCGAAGCGTTTGCTTTTGACTCGGACTAGGAATGAGGCTATTTCTGAAAGAATAAGTCTTTGGGAGCAAATGCTGGCAGATATTTTGAAAAATCTTGTGGAATCGGTACCTAACTCCTTTCAAAAACTAATAGAAGGTAATGGCATATATATTTTTTATTAAATTGTTAAGTTTTTGTATTAGTTTTTCTAACCTTTAGTTTTAGTTTTGCATAAAATTGAATTGCCAAAATAATTATGCCTTTTTTGAAATTAAGTTTTTTAATATGTTATCTTTATAAGTTATTTTTAAAAAAATGACACATTATTGGTAACATTTTAAGCAAATAGAAATATGGTATATTGATTCTCTGAAACTATTACAAAAATTCAAAATTTTTGCATTTTCTTTTCGTCAAAATAATTAGGCCGAATACTGCATGTGCTGGCATAACCGAGGCGCTGAAGTCAACTCCAACGAAAGCAAAAGAAACAATCCTATGTATGGACCCCCTAGACATACACACAAAAGTAATAGCCGGGAAAACGGCACAGCGCGTTACGGCGGCAAACAACATGCACAAACAAAGTTTTGGGCACTGTACTATCAGCAAGGACTTATTCAGTAACACAGTCTACATGATAACTTGCACAATAATAGACTCAAGAATATCAGTACGTTTAGGACTGCACGACTGGACCGAGAAAAAGCACAGCGGGCGGTCAACATATTCACTGATGGCTCTAAACAGCGTACGGGAGAATTTTTTAAAAGTTTATTATATAATTGAGGTGCTAACATTAAAAAAAAATTTGTCACAACAAATTTTAATTTATTTAGAGTTCTACGGTTGTGAACCTTACAATAGAGAAAACGATTTCAGAAAAAACGAATAAGGAAAATTGTTTCTGTGACATATCATGTTAGCTACTCAATAAGCATTTAAGCTTTTACCATGAAAATATTAAAGTCAAATATACAGACTTAAGGGTATAGCTAGAAAATAAGGAATGAAATTTAAAACAAAACATAAACACAAACAAAAAACAACAAAAAAAAAAACAAACAGAGCAGAAACAACAAAAATACTCTTTAGTGGCTGCACTTGCTTAATTTGATAAAAGCGACTGCAGTTTTTTTGCAAAAAGTTTAATATTTTCTTAAGTGCATAAAAGTGCACAACAAAATTTTAAACACTTAATAACAACAGTCCATATTAAAATCAAATCATGTTAAGATGACAAAAGAATACAACCAAATAAACTTTAACTCCACATGAATACCAAAATATCGGAGTTTTTTCGACACATTTTTCAATAAACTTTTTAAAAAATTATTTCCAACACTATATCTGAACAATTTTTGTGGCATTAGAACAACAATAACCTGAAGTTAAAGGTTTCATTAAAAAATTTTGCACAAGAGACTTTTTCTAAATAAAAATTATGAACGAAAGTAAAAAAAGTAAAGTTTCATAGCTTGTAACTTTTGAACTAGTACACTTGAAGTATTAGTTTTTTTTTTTTTGTTTGTGACGCGGAAGTTTATTAACTTAAAACCGATATCCAAAAAAAGTTCATAGCTTCTATTTGAATTTTTGAATCTTAAGCCAAAAATCCAGCTCAATACCCCTCTGTGCGACGTTTCTGTCACTACAGTATGTGACCAAAATCTCTCCAGAAACACTACTTAAAATCGCGAATTCAACGCAAATCTTTACATACTTTAACTATTAGACTTACATAACTATCTCAGCATATGAACATTCGCTAATGATCTGCCAAACAGTTCTTTCTCCGCCAGTCGTTGCCTTACAGCTCGAGTAGAAATTCTAGGGCTTACCTTATCCTGGATTGCTTCGGCAGACTTGAATGGGTCACGTGTGGGAAAAAAATGCATGTAGTCGTCCTGCAGTGCCATTGTTTTTCGTGGTTTTCCTCTTTCAAGGTTAGGTTTTGAAGGCGATATTGAATTAAATACAAATTTTTGAGATCTTCCTAAGGTTTTGGCAATCTCACGTTGACCGTATGAACCTCTTTGCTTAGCTCTGGACTAGGAGTAGTTCCACACTAGTGCAATGCTTTGATCTGTCCACTTTAATATTTTTTTAAGTTATACGACTTTTTAAGGTAATATAAATACTAACCTTCGCTTTCCAAAAAAAAAAACTTTACACTTCACTTCATTGGAAAATGTTTCAGTTAACTGATTTTTAATCAAGTGTTACTATTTTATTGCCCATTACATTTACACGTGTTCTTGCAATTCCACAAATTACCCAACAAACAGATGTGCTTGAACAAAACCCAATAAGCATTTTTAACGTGCTTAATAATAACGAATATTTGTGACAGCAACAAAAATTTATTGTCCAGCAGTGTATACGCGATAATATCATGAAACACACAGACTGCGTTTCACTGTTGCATGTTAAGGCAAATTTACACATGAAATGATGACAGTGAATCAATTTTTAATTTACATTATTCAAAGTGTAAATTTGAACTTCGATGAATGGATTCGATGTTGAATGTCAAAATTTATTCGTTCGTTGATAATTCGTCGTTCGTTGATAATAATTGATGTTTAAAAAAAAAAAAATGCAATGCCGACTAAAATAATAAAAAACGGAATTAAAATAAAAGTTCCAGGATTGTCGTTTTTCTCTACGGATGACACATAAAAAAAATGTACGATTTGCTTTCACTTTCATCAAAAGTAGGGAATAATTCAACTTCTTTCACTGTTCAATGTGGATGACAACCAGCCTTTATTTTAGCGATGAAACTCAATTTACACTTTTCAAACTTGATAATTCATCCAAAGTGAAGAACAATGATAGTGAATCGTGTAAATTCCCCTTTACATCGGTTTTACTTCCCATTCCAATTCGCTGTATTGCTGTATACGCCAACTTTAGAAATTTTACTTCAAACAATGCTCGTGTAAAAGCTTTACAAAAGTAAAATGGCGTACAAAGTTCATTGACGCTTACACCACAAAAATACATAGAAAAAAAAGCAAAATTGGCTTAAAATATGCAAAAAAAATGTTAAAATATCAAAAATAAAATTTAAATGTTTTATACCTGACAAAAAAAAAAAAAAAATCAGCCAATCAAACAAAAAAGCTCACACACACATTTTTAGCTTTTACACGCACACTGCCAAAACACAATACTTAAAGCGTAGCTATTCTTTTATGCTAAAACCTACGATTAAAGCAATAAACATTTTTGTTAATTAAGCAGATTGTATAAATTTAAAAAGAAATACGATAAAGAAATGGCTAAAAAGAAACGTAGAAACATGTGAAACACTTTGAATAACCAGTAACAATAACTATAATAAAAGCAAAAAATAAAAACTAAGGCTTTTGAAAGACATACAATAGAGAATTCTGAAAGTTCTGTTTTTGAGCTTTGACATTTTTAATAAAATTCTTGGCTAAATTATTTTTGTTACTTTTTTTTTTTCTTTAATAACAATGCTAATTGAGCTATCACTATATAGATATGTGTCATATATTTGTCTGGATTTCTTTCTGCCAAGGTCAAGCAAGATATCTCAAACATATTCTTAAAATGATTGTGAGTCGATAAACTCGTCAAATTTTTAAGTCACATAAATTATGTAAAATACTCTGACTAACATCTTGATTAAAATATCGATAAAAAAGCAAAACCATAAAATCAATTTTGTTTTATATATGTCACAAATATTAATTTGACAGTCTTCTTATTTTAACTCGCATAGAGATTTTTATGACCTGGAGTGACTTAATTATATAATAGCTCTTGGTTTTAATTAAATTATCTATACGATTGTTAGTTTTTGAATATAAACATAAATATTGAAAATTTTAAAATATGCAAAAATTCATTATTATATTTTTTCAAATATTTTCACTGCGAGCTAATTCACATTTATTTTTAATTTTATTAATTTAAATAAAATTTATTTAAAGGCATAAAAACCAATGAAAGTTTATTTCGTTAACATAAATTTGACATTGCCCAATATGTTATGGTCTGAACACATTGTTAACCAAGGCTGCAGTCACACAATGTCTGTTTGCATGGCAAACAAAATATTTTGTTGTTGCTTTCAATGTGAAATTGTTAAAGATCTCTGAGAGTAAGGCCTTTTCCACATGGAGAAACTGAAAAGTAATCCAACTGCAATACAATTGCTTAAAAAGTTGCAAGCCACTGCAATTCCAAATATTATTGCAACCTATGCTTTCAGCAAATTGAGCAAATCACTCACAACGCAACATTGATCTCTCATTGATATTGAAGCATTGATAAATTAATTAAATAAGCAGGGATAATTCTCTACTTCTTGTACAAGCATTATATTTATTTGTTAACTGCTCGTTCAATGCAGCTTCCTGTATACAATATAAAAAACATAAAGCACAGTTTTTCTGAATTTAATTGATTATATTCTTGCTTTCAAGTACGACACTGTTTTTTTAAATTATCAAGAAAAACGCAAACCGCTGATATAAATTGCAGCAAGCTGTGTTGCATAAAATTTATCGCAAACGTGCTGCCAACTAGTTGCAAAAAAGTTGCTTCATCTGAAGGTTTCGGTATACTTACATGAGTTAGCAACATTTGTTAATATTGCATTGTTTTTCAATTGCTTCGTGTGGAAAAGGCCTAAGAGCGGATGAACACTTTGTAGGTCGTAGGCTGAGGTCAGACGATGATTGTTTGGCCCATATGAGACGATGTCCGTTTGTCCGACGAAAATGAACACTTTTTACTCTCTTGTCCGCTGGATGGTCACACGACAGAAAATTTAGGGCGGACACATTTGACATTTCATTTAGTTTGAGTACATTTTCTACTGCACTTTATTTTGTGCACTTTGAAAACAATTACTTTTAATAGCAACGTTGCGTAGATACAAAAGTGATTGAAAGTTTTAGAGTTGAAATTGTTATTCTATTGTGTTTTTATTGATACGCGGTATTTCTTTATTTTTTATTCAACATGGAAATCGATTACGACTTAGTAGCTTTAAATATAATAAACTCGGCAAATCAATACGCATCAAACATAAAATGATTATCATTAAATTAATAAATGAATTCCATTAATATATTTATAACTTTACTTACCAATTCTTCCAACACCACTTTCTTGTCAATATTTTAATAATATAACCTGCCAAAAGTAAGTGTTTCAAGCAACTATTTTTCCTTTATCTTATAGTAGGATATTAGAACTTTTCCTTAGAAAAAGTACTTTTTAGCTGATAAAGTGTGGCAAAAATTTTATTTCACCACATCGCCACAGTGTTGTGGCCGTTGTCTGCTGGCATCAACAGCAGACAAAATGAACATATTTTGTCCGCCTTACAAAAAGTTCATCCGCTCTCACTCTCACTGTTTTTTGACAGTTTCACATTGAAAGCAACAACAAAGATCGGACAAACGGACATCGTCTAATATGGGCCTTTGAACGTCTTTCGATATGTTTTGTTGTTGCTTTCAATGAAAAACTGGAGCAATCAAAATTTGTTCATTTTTGAACGCTGCACATGACAGCAATCATCGTTCTGGACAGTGTTTCAGGAGGCAAAATAACAGATATGCTGGCTTTTAGTAGATAAAAACTACTTTTTTGAAAAAAAGTAGTACTTTTATACTACAACATGATAAAAAAAGAGTTGCATGTAACCCTTACTCTTGACAGGTTAATTTGCAAAATAAATGTATTAGCAGCAGACGACAACAAATAAAACTTAAAAGCAATATTAAGTATTTATAAATGTTAAATGTAAATCGCAGTTATATTTTTCGCTAATAATATTAATTTTTCAGATTTAAATATAAAAAACGGAAGACACATACACACACACACACAATAAAAAAACACAACAAAAGAAGACCTCAGAGCAAACACTACGAATTGGTAAGCATAAACAAAGTATTTATAAATGCAAGCTGCATTTATAATTTAAATTTCTTTTAACTTTCAGATTGCAATGAGTGCGTGCAAGAAAAACGAACTAGAAATACTTATTAACCTGCTGCAACAAATGGGAGAGCTGTGGGATATAAAAGATCCTGGATACCAGAACCTGAGCAGGAAGGAAAATGCATTGCATTCCATTTTGGTTGACCTCCAGCTTCTGTCGCAAACACGCAGCTTACTACAGTTAAAGATGTACGCAACAAGATACAGAGTTTCAGCGGTCATTACCAGCAAATGACAACCTATGGTCGCCGATTGTGTGCATATAATTGCATGATCCAACTAACAAGGTGGTAATGACAGTTCTTTTGGCAATAATAGGTTATCAAAAATGGTACAAAAAAGAACACGAAAAAATTAACAATAAAATGTAAAATGTACATGCAAATGACAATATATGATAGCTATTTTGTGACTATCATAATATGTCACTACTACCATAGTGAGATTATTATAAGGTGTTCTCATGCCATGAAATTGTTCAATATGTTTTTTGACATGCTGCCTTATTTTAACAAATTTTATACATGGTTTGATACGTGATACAATTAAAAGGTAAGCTCAAACAACAAGTTTTGCAACAACAAAGCTGTGAGAGCGCTAAACGTCAAATGATAAAGAAAACTACAACTAGGCCAGCCGATTTTGACGCACGGCTTCCTTTTTTTCTAATTTTTCGGATGACAACACCTTATATTTATTCTACTATGACTATTACCTTATTGATTACATCATGCATGAGCTCACTAATACCTTCCAAACACAATGGTCATGTAAGAGCAATTTTTTTTATAGTACGCAATAAAAAGGGAGGAGAAAAAGTAATGAAATTTATGAAATGTCAAAAACTGAACACCATTCAATTCGCTGCCGTCTGACCGACCAAGAATCAAAATGCGAAAGAGAATAAAAATAGTTCATCGAATGCCGTTCAAACGATCATCGTCTGACCTCAGCCGTACAAAATATGTTTATTTTGAAAGCTGATCATGTCGGCAAACATTGTACAAAACAGTGTTGCTGTACTGAAATAAAAAGTTTTGCTACACTTTCGCAGCTAAAAGGTATATTTTTGTGTAAAACTACTACTATCTTTTGTTTAACATAATGAAAAAAATAGTTGTATGAAACCCTTATTTTTGGCAGTTTAATTTATGCAACAAACAAACAAAAAATCGTCTACAACGAAGTGTGTAGTTTGAAAATAAAACTTGGTAAGCATTAATATTAAGTCTTAATACAGTTTAAATGTGAAAGAATCCATTTGTTTGATAGTAATGAGTGGTAATAAAACGCAAAATTCCGTTTATAGAAACAACGGATACTCAGTTTGTACAAAACAATAAATCAGTTTAAACAAGGAAAACATTCAAGCATTATGTAAAATAACCAATTCTGTTCATGGTTCATTAATATAAGTTAAGTCACTTGAGAGAAGCTCGGTCGAACTGTCAGAATGGATAAAAGGAAATCAAGAAAAAAAACCTGAATCTGTACATGATACAATGATTTACAAGGTAGCCTTGACAACCACATTTTTTCTCACGAGCAGCGATCGGGAGTTGTCAAATCAATACAAAGTTTAACTTGTCGTCTGTTTTGCTGCTTCTTCGTTTTCTCTTTTCAATGTGTTTTTGACAACTCCAAATCGCCAACAGAACTGTCACTCCTACCTTGTAAATCATTATACCATGAATCTGTACAAATTTTAGCTAACAGCTACTTTGACAGTTCGAGCAAAGGCGGAAAAAGTGTACTTTTCTCTCAAGTGACTTAACCTATATTAATGAACCTTGATTCTGTTATTAAAAGTAAAAAGGGAACAAAGGGCGAACCTTCACATGGCAATGCCTCACAGTGTAACGCGTCCATAAAGCGAGTGGCCAAAAATAGAAGGAGTTGCCCTAGAATCATGAAATTTTGTGAAGATGAGTTTTATGATAATAGAATTATTTAAATCGAAATCGGTTATCTGGAATAGATCCCCAAAAACTTACCCTAGATAAATAAAATTTGGTAGACATAGTTCTTTTGAATCTGTAAGTAGCTGGTGTGAAAATGAACCAAATCGGCCAATCAATACGCCCACCTCGCATGTAACCGAAATTGGTAATCCGGTATATTTACACAAAAAATTAACCCAGAGTATTAAAAATTGCTGCACATACTTTTTTTGTGGCTATAAATAGCTGGTGTGAAAATAAACCAAAACGGTTAACTAATACGCCCACCTCCCATATAACCGAAATAGGTAATCTGATATATTTCCTCAAAAAAGGATCCCAGAACATTAAAATTTCCTACACATAGTGTTTTTGTAGCTATAAATAACTGGTGTGAAAATGAATTGAATCGGTTAACTTTTACGCCCACCTCCAATATAAATGAAATAGGTAATCTGATATATTTCCTCAAAAAAGGATCCCAGAGCCATAAAATTTTGCACAATTTTGTGCACCTAGTTTTCTAATAGCAGCAAATAGTTGGTGTGAAAACGAACCAAATCGGTCAATTTATACGACCACTGCTCATATCAAATCGGTAATCTGATTTTGAAAGTGGCTCAGTGAATTTTTTTTTTTTAAAGCTTAATATTGTAAGAGTGTTAGCCCTTAACTGGTGCTAGTAAATTAACCCAGTGCAATAAAATCAAGTGCACATTTATCCAAAATGCAAAGTTTTATTGTATAATTTATTAATTAATACGAAAAGAAAGAATTATTTATAAATTTGTTTGTTTTAAACTAATATGTATTAGGAGAATTAAGACTCAAAGTATCTTTATATTATTAAATTCAACAATTTTAGATAATTTTTATTAATAAAGCTTATAAAAATCTACTTCTAAATTACTGTCTTCACATTCTTCTTCCGTTTCAATATTCAAAAGATAAGGGGCCATATCCTGGTCTATGCTTTGTTTCTTGCTTCGAATTTTTCTGTGGGATGAGATAATGGGCTCTGAAGAGAACAATGAACTAACTAAGAGGTACCTATTTGAAGTTTCTCTAGAAGTTTTTCGAGTATTATGCAAGCGACTTTGTCGAAATTCCTTGTGCCTTGCATCAAATGCTTCTTCTGAAAGCATTCCAATTGGAATATTATAATATTCAATTCTTTGTAGTCCATGCACTAAAACCTTATGCACGGAAACAGGCATATAATACCATGAATAATTTTTCAAATAAATTTTAAAAGTATCTTGCAATAGTCTTCCATAACTGCCTGTATTAATTGGTTGACCAGTGACAAGTATTCGCAAAATCAAATAGAACTTTCTTATTAAGTTTTCGTTGATGTCTGTTTTATTTTGCAGATTATTCGATATTATTAAAAAACCGTCTTGCAGTATTGCCATCGTTAGATTTCCCATATCCCGTTTTTACGGCATCTACTACTAAACCCATTTCTTTTTTTTTAATTCCTTTCCAAATTCTATGCTTGTTGTCGTTGAATATTTTACGATTTCTTTCACCACAAACTCTCCAACATTTCAAGGGAAGTCTATAAGAAATATGTTATACGCATTCGAAAAATTTTATCCATGCGTGTAAAGTAGATTAACCACATCTCAAAAACTCGTCGTTAATAGATCTTTCAGTTGCATGAAAAGAATTCATTAATGTTGGAACGGAGAGTACATTTGCAACTCCACCGTCAATCATTGTTAAATGCATTTTAAAGGTTACATTGACTTCAAAATTCTTTAATTGAACGCTGTACTCTGAAAGTTTTTCTATTTCGCTTGCCATATCTTGTTCTATTTGACGTATTAAGTCAGGATTTTCCTTCATAAAAACAAATTTAATAGAACGGCAAAGAAGTGTTGACGGGGTATGTTGATTAACCCAAATATGGTGATGACTGTCTCAAATAGACATTTTTAATGGGACCAATGCAACTACGAAAAGAAACTTGTCCGTATAATTTTCATAGGAAAATTTTTGTTTGATGTAAATGCTGTGACCTGAAATTGCAAAGGCACTTCGGCAGATATTTCTGAGAGTGATATTGTGAGCGAGGAATAAAGTCTTCCATAACTTTTTTCAGCGCATAGTAACTTGGAAAACAATTCGGTGTAATTGCATTTACTACAAATCGTAAGACGTTGTACTTTCGCACGGATAATTTTAAATCATAATACACACCAAGCGCTTCAAAAACCGAAAGGCACCTGTTATCCGCATTCCCCTCTTGTTTTTTAACTATATTTGCAGCTCGCTTGATGATATCTGGTGGAGTAGTAGTAATAAAATTTTTGATTTTACGACGTTTACTTCTATCAGCTGATTCGTCATAGCTCGTACTTGGTTTCTAAATATTGTTATTTTAACACTTATTACTGTGTTAAAATGCTGTGTTAAAACACTGTATTTTTTATATATATAATTTTTATATTTTATTCAATTTATTTAGGTCAATAATTTTTTAAGTTATGACTGTTACTTTTTCGGCAGAACCATACAAAAATTTATCCAATAGGTACTACTACAAAAATGCACCTGTTTTAAAGATTTGCAGTTTTTCTTAACTTTTTTTTCAAAAATCTATCAATATATATATAAAATTGTAAAAAAAAACTTTGTACACGAAATATTTTTTTGAAATTCCATTTGCGATTTACGTTTTGAATGACGCTGAGCCCGAAAATCGCATTTTTAAAATTTTTGTCTGTCTGTCTGCCTGTCTGTAAAAGCATCACGCGAAAACCACTGGATGGATTTAGTTGAAACTTGGTATCTAGGTTCCTTATATCCCCGGTCATAACATAGGCTACTTTTTATCCAGTAAAAAAGGTTGGACCCGGTAGGGGGCGCTGCGATCGAAATCCAGGCATTCGTTTTTTCAGCTTATCTCCGAAACCGTTCATCAGATTTGCATGAAAATTTGTATCGAGTTTTTTGACTTATCAACACCATTCTATCTCGAACACCAGAAGGCGCTGTAGTACAAATATTTTGAAAAACCTCGAGAAACTCCTAAACCGTGCATCCGATTTACATGAAAATTGGTATATAGAGGTTTTCGGATACGGTGAATTTTTCATGACTTATCTACTCTGTTCTATCTTGAACACTAGAGGGCGCTGCTGTACAAATATTTTAAAAAACGTCAAAAAACTCCTAAGTCGCTTATACCATTTGCATGAAAGTTGGTATACAGAGGTTTTCGGAAACGGTGAGTTTTTATGACTTATAAACTAGGTTCTATCTTGAACACCAGAGGGCGCTGTAGTACAAATATTTTAAAAAAGTCGAAAAAGTCCAAAACCGTTTATCCGATTTGCATGAAATTTTGTATGTTGAGGTTCTCGGACACGCTGAGTTTTTTTTTGACTTATCTACTCTTTCCTCTCTCGAACACCAGAGGGCGCTGTAGTACAAATATTTTGAAAAACCCCAAAAAACTCCTAAGCCAAGCCGTGCATCAGAATCGCATGAAAAATTGTTGTTTTTTTTGTGTTTTGGACTTATCTTTTTGTGCTATCTTGAAAACCAGAGGGCGCTTTAGTACAAATATTAGGAAATCGTAAAAATCGTGGAAAATTCCAAAACTGCTCATCCGATTTGGATGAAAATTTGTAAATAGCGATTTTCGAGTATGGCAAGGGTGCTGGTGCTATCTTTTTTGCTCTTTCTCGAAACTAGAGGGCGCCTGTTGTCCAATTTGTACGTGTGTATGTTATTAAACTATTCCTTGAGTGGATCCCTGGATGGTGCAAATTCACAATTTGACCCGGTAGGTGGCGCTGCGATCGTGTTTTAGGCATTTTGTTTTTATAGTTTATCTCCGAAACCGTTCATCCGATTTGCATGAAAATTTGTATATAGAGGTTTTCGGATATGGTGAGTTTTTATGACTTATCTACTCTGTTCTATCTTGAACACCAGAGGGCGCTGTGCACAAATATTTTAAAAAACTTCTAAGCTGTTTATCCTGATTTTCATGAAAATTGGTATATAGGGTTTTCTAATATGGTGACTGTTTTAAACTTATCTTTTTTGTACTGTATCGAGCATCAGAGGGCGCTGTAGTACAAATCTTTTAAGATATCGTGAAAAAGTAGAAAGCCGCTCATACGATTTGGATGAAAAATTTTACTAAAGGATTTTCGTGTAGGGCAACTGTTTTGGCGTTATCTCTTTTGCTCTGTCTCGAAAAGTAGAGGGCGCTGTTGTACAATTTGTACGTGTGTATGTTATTGAACTGTTCCTAAACGGCCTCACCGATTTTGATGAAATTTTTTGTGTGTGCTTGAGTGGATCCCTGGATAGTTCAGATTCACAATTGGACCCAGTAGGTGGCGCTGCGATCGGGTTCCATGAATTTTGTTATTATAGTTTGTCTCCGAAACCATTCATTCGATTTACATGAAAATTTGTATTTAAGGATTTTCGGGTACGGTAGTTTTTATGGCTTATCTAATTTGTTCTATATTGAACACCAGAGGGCACTGCAATACAAGTGTTTTAAAAATCTCTAAAATTTTTACATAGGAGTTTTCGGATACGGTGGGTATCTTGGACTTTTTCTTCTGCGCTATCCTAAACACCAGATGGTGCTGTAGTACAAATTACTTAAGAAATCGTGAAACACTTAAAAACCGCTCATCCGATTTAGATAGAAATTTGTATATCAGATATATAGGATTTGATATCGAGTATGGAAAGGGCTTTGGCGTTATTTTTTTATTCTATGTCTAAGGCCAGAGGGCGCTGTTGTACAAATACCGCAAAAAACTCAAAACAACTCATCCGATAAGTATGATTTTATAAGTGGTTTTCGGGTGCGGTAAGTCTTTTGGCGCTATATATTTTGCTATATCTTGAACCCCAGAGGGCGTTGTACTACAAAACACAGTAGGGCGTAGCAAAGCGCGAAGGGTGATAAATATCTTCTTTTCTTCTTTATGTGTATTTATATACCACTTTCTTTTTCCGCAAATCAGTACAGCTGATGCCGAATTCTGTAGTATTTGAGTACGCATTAACACATGCGCAAGTCAGTTGCGTCGTTAAATGGCGTTGTTTTGACATTTCAATTTCTATTTTCAATGCTTACTTAATTTTTGTCCAGTTTCCTCGCGAATTGCCAAGAATTTGTTTTTGCTCTGATTTTTTTTTAAAAATGTGCAATCTATCGAATACAATATAAAACTTGAAAATATATTTTTGCAAGCGATCGGCGGCCTTATAAAAATATCATATTAAAAAATTACACACAAAATATGTCGCGTTTTTGTTTTTTTAACCACTTCCAAAGTTGGTGAAATTTTAATTATTTTATTAGTCAGAGACCAGAGATTCTATATATTGGAAAAAAAATTTTTGAATTATGGCCGCACTCGTTACACTGTGCGTCTATCTGACTGCCTGTACCTGGCGAGGCTAGCATTATCCTTGTCGAAATCATCCCAAGTCGAATCAAACCTCCTCTTGGTGTTCCCTGGTCAATGGTAGACTGGCATCTGTTAGTTTGACGGCTAATTTGTGCGGCGGGTCACCTAGCCTTAAATAGGTTGTGCGTCGGTTTTGAAGCCCACCACATAAAAATAAACAATTTCAATGGAAAGTACAAGAAAAATTATCCCCAAATCTGATGACGACTACCGAAAAACTGATAATGATTTACGGATATGCACCTGAAGGGTCCAAACTCCTAAATAAGAAGGTGCCTCCTTCTCCAACTTATTGACATCTTGGAAAGATACAAAGCTGATATTACTGCAATCCAAGAAATGCGATGAAAGGGACAGGGTTGCTCTCGGCAAGCATCCTGCAATATCCACAAGATGGACCATGCGGAAAAGCACGAGTTTGGGTGCTGATTTGTAGTTGGCAAGAAATTACAGCATTACGTCCTGCAATTTACACCTGTGAACGAACGACTTAACATAATCCGCATCAAGTTAAAAATTTTTCATAAGGTTTGTATACGAAAAAAATTAGTCGTCGAATGGAAGCTGGCAAAAAAGGATTTACTTACCTAAGAAAAAAGTCATACAAATCCCAAAAGCTTATGATTAGAAGAATCGTAAAAGTGACACGTGTGTTTATTTATTAGAAGAATATGCAAAACAGCGCAACTTTGAATTTACACCTACCATTAGTCGTTGCACATCAGTTCTGCTGACTTCAGATTCGTCCTTCGTCCACTTTGACTTTGAAGATCATATTCGTTGTTGGCGGATCCTTTAGTCTTCAACAGTTTCCTTTTGATTATAGTCCAAAATTTCTCGATGGGTCAAAGCTCCGGACAATTTGGAGGGTTAGCATTTTTTGGAACAGTATTGATTTTATACTTATCATATCATTCCATAGCTAATTTGTCATAGTGGCAGGTTGCCAAATATGGCCAAAATAATACAGGTTTCTTGTGGCGACAAATCAAAGGCTTTTGTCTAATCTGCAAGCATTCTTTCACATAAATTTGTTGGTTGACATTGTTGGTTGTTACAAAAACGCTGCTTTAAGACCGCATTTACAAATTGCTTGTCAGACCAGGTATTTTTTTGCATATTCATCTATTTTTTTTGTTTTTTTTTTAAATTTAGGAGAAAAGTAGCTTTGCCGTGTAGTAAAATTTACCAGAAATCTGTTTAAAGTCGGTCTTCACATAGGTTTCATCGTCCATTACAATGCAGTCAAAACTTGTGCACAATTTTATCTAACAGCCTTAGAGAACGTGACTTAGCAGTTGTGTTTTTTTTATCATGCTGATATTTACTTCTTTAGCCACGTCCCTAGTAGAGAGCCTAGGGTTTTGATTGAAGATTCGCACCACTTTCTTTGCTGTGTTCTCTAAAGCATGGCAGAATTATAAGGTAGGGCCGACTCGGAGAAGAATGAAGTAGACAGCAGAGAAAATGCCGGCTAGTCGTCAAAATCAGCTGTTTATCTCGAGTTTCTTTGTGTTCACGTTTCGCAGTTGAATTTAGTTTGGCATCGCTACAAGTTTTCTTGCAAAATTTAAGACTTTTTCCACATTTGATAGTTTTTATTACATTGTTTTTATAATATTTTCACTCAAATTATCACAAATTTAACACACACGACAGCACAGCTTACAACTTGGAAACATTATATGATATATATACTTCGTTTGCAATTTCTACGAAATTTATCGTTTTGACAACTAGCCGGCATTTTCATTCTGCACTATTCATTGACGCGTTCGTTATATTGCTTCAGAACATAAATTTCTGTTGATTTTCTAAGACCACTTTTACATTGGTCAAGAATTGAAAGCAATGAAAGTGAGAACAAAAGGAAACACGAAAAAATTTACGGTACAGAGACATTTGTACCGTCAATTTTTTTCCCTTTCGTCACTTCCGATTTGCGGCGAATTGCCAACAAACTCTGAAAATTTAATTCAATTCTTGACCAATGTGAAAGGGGTGTAATATTTGATATTTTTCCGATGTCTTTGTGCAATAGGCAATAAACGTATAAGCGGGTTCAGACGATAGCACATGCTGTCAAGCCAGGTGTGATGGCTGGCATAACTGTAACTTTAGCATTGCGGTCAAATGATCCACCATGTTGTCAAACCTCATTTAGCAACAAATTTTCAAGCTGCGAGTTCCATACCTCTGCCTCTGTTAGCAGATAATATTGTGAAAATGAATTGTTGCTTTTAATTCTTGCGTTGCCAAAAACCTTTTTAGCCAAAAATCTTCATTTAAAACTGCATTCATTTTAATTATTAATTAAAAATTTCCACACAGCACAACATGTTGTGCAATTTTTTTAATATAGCGAAGTTCGACGTGTTCGTCCAACACGTGCTCACACGAGTTTTATGGCTGCTCAACAAACCTTGAAATCAAAACTTTTTGGTTTTGAATGATGCAATATTGATACACAAAGAATAAGCTTCACATTGATATACATAACTTGATTCTACCGTTATTTTTGAAGCAGAAACATACGATTTCTTGCGACTAGTTTTTTTCGTATACACACCTTATATAAGCCTAATATGTGCGCATACTCCGACAGAGAACAATGATGATCAGAGCAAAAAACTTTCTACGAGCGCCTTGAAGACGCTTGTGAGCGCACTAAGGTGGGCAAGGTAAACATCTTTGGTCCAACAGTCGAAAAGTTCGGCCTTCACGACAACACATCCGATAACGGAATGATGCTGATTGACTTCGCCGCAGCACAAACCATGGTCGCACGTAGCACTACATTCAAGCTAAATGTCGACAAGCTGCAATCAAAACGGACAGCCGAAGCCTTTGCCACTCGACTCTCACTCCTGCTTCAAGAAAGCACTCCTCCGATCGACGATATATGCGCACAGTGGGCACATATCAGCCACTCTATGCGTGCGGCTGCTGTAGAGGTTATTGGCTACCACCGCCCTCGTCGAAACCAGTGGCACGACCTAGAGTGTCACTATGTCACTGCGCAGAAAAAGACGCCGCCTACAAAGCCACCCTGCAGTCGGTTGTAAAGCGTGCTGCTAATGAGCGATACAGAGAGAAGAGGAGGGACGAGAGACTTTTCAGGCAAAAAAAATGAGAGGCAGAAAAGCGCGAGTGCCAGAAGATTGAGTTGTATGGCGATAGGAAAGAGGGCCGAAAATTTTTCGTAAAGATAAGACGCTTGGCCGATGATCTTAGAACCGGAGCCTTTTCCTGCTATGATGAAAACGGGAATCTAGTGACAGATATCCAGAGTACACTGACATTATGGAAGGAACAATTCTCTATTCTTCTGAATGGCGATGATGACAACGATTCCGCCAATGGAGATGCTATCCCTGAAGCCCCAATTATGGATGACAGCGTTGAAGTTCCCCTGACCGACTATAATGAAGTCTTAACAGCCATAACACGGCTTAAGAACAACAAAGTTGCAGGAGCTGATGGTCTACCCGCTGAGCTGTTTAAGAAGCGAAGCTGTGTTTAAATACATTCACGAGCTTCTATGCAGAATATGGTCGGAAGAATGCATTCCAAACGATTGGAATCTCAGTGTACTCTGCTAATCCACAAGAAAGGCGATCCCACCATCTGCGCCAACTACCGTGGGAAAAGCCTCCTAAATATTGCATATAATGTCCTGTCGAGCGTACTGTGTAAAAGACTAAAGTTCATCGTAATCCAACTGATTGAACCTTATGAGTGTGACTTCGGACCCGGAAAATCTACCACCAACCATATATTCACGCTATGACAAATCTTGGAAAAGACCCTAGATAAACAAATCGACACCCACCATCTTTTTGACGATTACAAAGCTGCCTTCGACAGCCAATAAGGAATTATCTATACTTCACCACGACTGAATTTGGTATACCTGCAAAATTAATCCGTTTATGCAGGAGGACACTGAGCAACACCAGCAGCGCAGTTAAAATTGGGTAGGACCTCTCCCAACCCCATTTGTTGCCAAACGAGGTTTCAAACAATCGTTTATCGTGCGACTTTTTTAATCTAATTATGGGGAAGATCATTCGAGCTGCTGATCTGAAGCAAAGCGGCAGCATATTCTACAAGAGTGCTTTGCTGTTAGCGTATGCTGATGAAATCGATATCATTGGCCATCATCATCATCATCATCATCGTTTCCTCGAGCTCCTAGGCGGAGCATAGGGCCTCATTGGCCATAATACAAGCGAAGCCAGTGCAGTATTATATAAACAAGAAAAATTCTCGAATCGCAACGGTTTTGCAGTGAACGCAGATAAGACGAAGTATCTGGTGTCAACAAACAAACAGCCCTAGCGTCTTGGCCCCCACCTCACTGTTGACAACACCTCTTTCGAGGTTGTGAAGGACTTCGTCTACCTGGGATCCAGCATAAACTTCACCAACGATATCAGTAGTGAGATAAAACGAAGGATAACTCTTGCCAACAGGTGTTACTTATGGGCTCAGTAGGCAATTTAGAAGCAGAGCCCTCATGCTCATCCTGTTATATGTAACACAATCTTGAATGCTGAGCAGTTCGGTTAAAAAGAATTTGGCGGCCTGCGAGAGAAAAATCCTTCGCAAGGTCTACGGACCGAACTACCGAACACCAAATATGATGGAACAATGAGCTGTATGAGCTCTACGCCAACATCAACATAGCCATGCACATTAAAATCGAATGGCGTCGCTGGCCAGGTCATGTTGACCGGATAGAAGGCGGCGCATTGCGACGCGCAGGAATATTCAATTCGGTACCCAGTGGCGGTTAACGCAGAAGAATTTGCCCGCATCTCCGTTGAAAGGACCAAATGGAGAACTACCTGAGGAAACCTGAAGTTTCCAACTGAAGCCAGCAAGTGGAAAACACAAATGGCTGGCACAAATTGTTCGACCCTTGAGCAGCTGTTTCAGTTTGTAAACTAGCCATGCTTTAGTGTCATGAAGAAGCACAGGTAGAACGAGCGTCTTGTGGAGTGTTAGTTTTGTCGATCGAGAGAGCGCTCTGGAACTTAGTTGCTTACTGAGCCCATAGCAGCAATTATTGTTCTTCGCTTTATCTCCAGGCAGACATCATTGCTATTGGTAATGGTGGTGCCAAGGTACATAAACTCCTTGACTACTTCAAAGTTATAGTTATCGGCTGAAACGTGGGAGTCTAGACGCCAGACTCCCCTGTTTGTGGACAACATAAACTTTGTTTTACCCTCGCTTATCGTCAAACCCATTTTAGCTGATTCCATTTCGATGCGGGGAAAGCAACGGGTTACATCTCTCTTGGTTCTGCTGACAATATTAATATCTTAAGCGTACGGAATTAGTTGTACACCTTTGTAGAAAATGGTGCCATTACGATGCACACCGACCTTTCAAATGATCGAGCTTGTGAACACTGCACAAAAAGAGCTGTCTACACCGGCCGCACTACACATGTAAAAGAAAGCCGACTTCGTGAGGTCAATGTAGCCAGCTCTTTTTAAGCAATATTGCGTGTCTATGATGTATGATGTGTATGATGATGTCGTGTATGATGATGTCGTGTATGATGATGTCGTGTATGATGATGTTGAAGAGATCGCAAGACAGTGGATGGCCTTGTCTGAAACCTCTTTTGGTATTGAAGGTTTCGGAGAGGTCATTTCCTACCTTGACGGAGCTGCATGTGTTGCTCAACGTCATCCTGCAAAGACTTACCTACCTTGCAGGTATACCGAGCTCATACATTGTTGCATATAGGCAATCCCTTCTCGGGCTATCAAACGCAGCTTTGTAATCGACAAAAAGATGATGGGTGTAAATTTGGTTTTCGTTTGTTTTTTCCAGAAGTTGTTGTAGTGTGAAAATCTGGTCTATGGTAGATTTTCCAGGTCGAAAGACGCACTGATAAGGTCCCATCAATCTGTTTGCAGTCGGCTTTAATCTTTCACACAGTACGTCTAGTCTAAATCATGGGTTAGCTGTAAAAACACAAAATGCATTACAATATAATAAAAATAAAATTCAGCTAAATCTATATATATAAAAATGAATGTATGTATGTGGGTATGTGGGTATGTGGGTATGTGGGTATGTGGATATGTGTGTATATCACGTATAGACTCCAAAACCACCGAACCAAACTTTATGAAATTTTTAGGGATACTAAAGCAACATTCGGGAAGTGTTCCTGTGAAGTTTGGTGTTGATTGGGCAAGGGGGCGTGGTACCTCCCATACAACCCAAATTGGCTCTATCGCCCACAAACCAAAAAAATTGCTATATATCAGACGGTTTTAATCATATAAAACTTAAATTTGGTAATTTTGTTCAGATGGTTACTTTCGGTGACTGTACAAGAAATAGGCGTGGTCACACTATATATACGCCCACTTTTCAGCACTAATTTTAATTCATGATATTTTCAAGTTTTGACAGTGAATCTTGATATGCAGGTGCTATGCATACACGTGGCAGTCACTATGTAAATATAAACGTTGTCACGCCCACTTTTACCGCCCACAAATAAGTAAAAATGCTTTATATCAGACGGCTTTTGCCGTAGAAGACTAAGATTTGGTAATTTAGTTCGTATGGTTACTGTCGGCCAATATACAAAAAATGGGCGTGCACGCACTATATATACGCCCACTTTATCGGAATCATGCTTATTCCTGAGTTGTACACGTTTTGATAGTGAATCTTGGTATGCAGGTTCTAAAGGTCCAAGTGGCAGGCACTATGTAAATAGAAATGTTTTCACGCCCACTTTTACCGCCCACAAATAAGTAAAAATGCTTTATATCAGAGGGCTTTTGCCGTAGAAGACTAAGATTTGGAAATTAAGTTCGTATGGTTACTCTCGGCCAATATACAAAAAATGGGCGTGCCCGCACTATATCTACGCCCACTTTATCGGAATCATGCTTATTCCTGAGTTGTACACGTTTTGATAGTGAATCTTGGTATGCAGATTCTAAAGGTACCAGTGGCAGGCACTATGTAAATAGAAATGTTTTCACGCCCACTTTTACCGCCCACAAATAAGTAAAAATGCTTTATATCAGACGGCTTTTGCCGTAGAAGACTAAGATTTGGTAATTAAGTTCGTATGGTTACTCTCGGCCAATATACAAAAAATGGGCGTGCCCGCACTATATCTACGCCCACTTTATCGGAATCATGCTTATTCCTGAGTTGTACACGTTTTGATAGTGAATCTTGGTATGCAGGTTCTAAAGGTACCAGTGGCAGGCACTATGTAAATAGAAAAGTTTTCACACCCACTTTTACCGCCCCCAAATTAGTAAAAATGCTTTATATCAGACGGATTTTGCCGTAGAAGACTAAGATTTGGTAATTTAGTTCGTATGGTTACTGTCGGCCAATGTACAAAACATGGGCATGGCCGCACTATATCTAAGCCCACTTCATCGAAATCATGCTTATTTCTGAGTTGTACACGTTTTGATAGTGAATCTTGGTATGCAGGTTCTAAAGGTCCAAGTGGCAGGCACTATGTAAATAGAAATGTTTTCACGCCCACTTTTACCGCCCCCAAATTAGTAAAAATGCTTTATATCAGACGGTTTTCGCCGTAGAAGACTAAAATTTGGTAATTTAGTTCGTATGGTTACTGTCGGCCAATATACAAAAAATGGGCATGGCCCCACTATATCTACGCCCACTTTATCAAAAGCATGCTTATTCCTGAGTTGTACACGTTTTGATAGTGAATCTTGGTATGCCGGTTCTATAGGTCCAAGTGGCAGTCACTATGTAAATATAAATGTTGTCACGCCCACTTTTACCGCCCACAAATCAGTAAAAATGCTTTATATCAGACGGATTTTGCCGTAGAAGACTAAGATTTGGTAATTTAGTTCATATGGTCACTGTCGGCAACTGCTAAAAAAGGGCCGTGGTCGCACCATATCTGCGCCCACTTTTTCAAAATCATGCTTATTCCTGAGTTGCACAAGTTTGATAGTAACACTTGATATGCAGGTGCTCTAAGTGGCAGTCAATATATATATATATAAAATTTGCAACGCCCAATTGTACCACCCACAAAAAAAAAACAAAACGAAATGGCCAATTTCAGCCCTTGAAAGCACTTTGACCGAGCTTCTTATGATCAATTGTGTTGTGAGTGTTGTGGAATGTTTGAACACAAATGATCGAGAACTGGACCTACATGTTTTATGTCGACTCCGAACGGCTTATGTTCTCAAGAAGCTTTTCATGGCAGTTTTTATTCTCTGAGGTTTGTCATTGTCTGCAGAGAGGTGACGGCCGAACAGAAAAATTAATTCAATTGAAAAACTTTCCGTGTCAGGTGGGATTCGGACCAGGGTGTTCTCGCGTATGGGCCACACACTCTACCCACTACGCCACGGCCGCCACTTGATTTTTTTTTTTTGATCCACAAATTAATAGAACTACTTTAAATCAGACGATTATCATCGTTAAATACTAAAATTTGGTAATTAAGTTCATACGCTTACTCTCGACAGCTTTGCAAAAAATGTGCATGGTAGCACTATATCTGTGCCCACTCTTCAGAAATAATTTTATTTAATTTATTTATTTACTTATTTTTTTAATGTACTATAGTTAATTACAATTTAAAAATTATAACTAAGTCAGCACTAGCTGCCAGGGCTATCGGTTAGAAATAATTTTAATTCCTGAGATGTGAACGTTTTGATAGACAAACTTGGTATGTAGGTGCTATGGGTCAAATTGGCGTTCACTTTATATATAAATGTTGACACGCCTACTTTAAACGCCCACAAATCTATAAAACGGATGTATATCAGACTTTTTTTAGAGTAAAAGACTAAAATTTGGTAGATTAGTTCATATGGTTACTGCCAGAACCCTTAAAAAATGGGCGTTTCGCACGTTATCTACGACGACTTTTCAAAAATCATTCTAATTTCTGAGCTGTACGTGTTTTGATAGTGAAACTTGGTATATAGGTGCAATGGGACCAAGTGGCGGTCACTATATATATAAATGTTGCCATGACTACTTTATCTGCTCATCTATCTATCTGTAAAAAATGTATGTATGTATAATAAGGCTCCTCACAAAAAAAAAAGGTGAACAAGTCGGTTCCTCAAAATAATGCTTAATGTTGTGATGATTCCCCAAATATTTCGACTGTAGGAATAGCCATCCGTGAGCTGGAATAGTTTGAAATAAAAAAGAAAAAAAAAAAGAAAAACGAAATGGCCATTTCAGCCCTTGAAAATACTTCGACCGTTTGAACACAAATGATCGAGAACTGAATCTACAAGTTTTATGCCGACTCCGAACGGCTTATGTTCTCAAGAAGCTTTTCATGCCAGTTTTTACTCTCTGAAGTTTGCCATTGTCTGCATAGAGATGACGGCCGAACAGAAAAATTAATTTAATTGAAAAAACTTCCTATGTCAGGTGGTATTCGAACCTGGGTTCTATGGCATTCAAGGCACGCACCTCAGCCAGTATGCCACGCAATGGTTTGAAATATGCTCTAAAAATCGAGTTTTTTATAAAAATATTTAATGGTGTGTTAGTTTAAAATAACAAACGGTCAGAAATAATAGTAATGAAAAAGTTCTTCCAATCTGCACCAATAAATTTTAAATTTTTACAGTCGGACGAGAGATAATGCAGATTTTCATTACTTTTTTAACTTTTTTTTTTAATTACTTTCACTAAAATTCAAATTAATTTTATTTTTTTGTTTTGCCATGTTACTTTTAGTCAAATAAATTATCTATTGATGATAAAATATAGTGTAAAGTGAAGAACTAAATTGAATGAAATTACAAAAAAATTTACACATTTTTTACATTTTACAATTTATTTGACTTAAAGTAGTATAGGAAAAATTTCGTTTGAATTTTAGTGAAAAAAATATGGAAAAAGTTAAAACAATCCATAAAAATCCGCATTATCTTTGGTCCAACGGGAAAAATGTAAGATTTTTTGATGCAAAAGAACTTTATCATAACTCTTATTTCTGACCGTTTTTTTTTAACTACCATACCAACCAATATTTTTCGTCGAAATATTTTGGGGATCATCATAACATACGCCATGGTTTATTTTGAAGAACCGGACTGAACAATTTTTTTCCTAAAGAGCGTGAGGCGACTGAATGTATATACGTGTGTGGGTATATATGTATATCACGTAAAGAGTTCGAAACCGCTAAGCCAATTTTTATACCAAAGCCTTGAGAGGGTTCCTGTGAAGTCTGGTGCCGATCGTAAAAGGCACCTTACATACACCTAAAATGTTCGATATCAAACAGTTTTGGAATTATAGGTCGCACAGCCTAGGAATTTAGTATTCGACCTCAATTTACACATGCCGTTCCACAGGTAACATATTATGGGTGTTGGGCGAGGGTCGAGGGGCGCGGTCTTATTCCGCACCCAAAATTTTCGGTATAGCTTTCGAAATAAGTCACACATCAATGAAACTCGGTACGAAGTTACTATAAAAGCATGGCTTCACTGAAGCTACGCCCTCTTTTAGGGAATAAGCGCTGAGCGCAGCGAAGCGCAGCGAAGCGCGCCGGGTATTAGCTAGTGACATATCAAAATGATTGCTTGTACTTAAGTATTTTCTATATATGCGACATATCAAAATGGCGGCTGTATGCCATATGGACATGATAATATGTACCGCGCATTATTGTTAAAAATATTTATTCTTACTTTAAGGCGACAATAATTTTCATGCCTTTGAGTATAAAACTCAATTCAGCTTAAAGTAGCGCAATTTCAGACAACAATTTCGAAATATCAAAGGTACAAAATAAACGCTCACAAAAGAACACTTTTGTCAATATTAGTTGTTTTTATATCAATTTCCAGACGAATTGTATAGCTACAGAAAACAACAACAAAAAAAAAATTGTAGATCCACATCTTTTATTCTCTAGAATTTTTGGAACTTTTATACGCGAGACTGTAGCAGTGTTGAAACAGCTATTGTGTTCAGACGACGTCAACAGCGCCTTCCGATTGGCATGAGCAACAAATTCAATACCATATATAAATGAGTTTTTCTTCGTTTTTTATTTTTTTTTTGGTAAAGAGAACAGTTAACAAAATTTCCGCTATTGCAGCGTGAGGTACAGCAGCGTCAAAAATTAAAAATAAAAAATTTTTATATGGAACTGTTTATGGTGAAACTATCAAATAGTTTTAAAGTGATTGACGTGCGTGCTTGACGTCACACACGTTACACGTGCAACCAACACCAAATGGTTTACGCATTTGGAACATGCTTTTTTTTTAACATTTCAACTATGAAACACTTAAACGTTTTTATATTCATATATGTTTTCTTTAGAGTCATAAGTTTTGTTCACATAGCACAATAAAAATTACAGTTACTCTTTCGTTTGCAAATCTATTGTGAATACATTCACAATAATGGCAAATTTTACTACTTCATACAATGGCGTAAAAAACATTACAACGATTTCACATAAACATGCACATGTATACAAATGTACACATATTTTCGTAAAACAGTTTGCTAAATAATGAAATAAATAAGTTAAAATTTTATATGAATGTCTAAATTCGCATGTTTTTTTTTTCGCAACATTAACACACACCGCTTGTTTAACGCCGTGAAAACAATAAGCTTTGCTATTTTTTTTTTCTTTTTTATTTCTCTGCTGCGCTTTGCATTTCATTGACATTTGCAACCATTTAATGAATGTTTAAATTGGTTAACATTGCGAATTTAACAAAATTTTAAACATGTCCTTCATTCGATTCGTTCTTTGTAGATTTCAAGTTTTTCTTAGTCGGATAAAAACAGCTGAATTTACATTAATTAGCATATCTTTATAAATCATTAGCGTATTTTATGACACACTCATGCAAATATGCTTTAAAAAAAAAAGAAACAGTTATAAACTAGAAATGAAATTTATTCTGCATAAATACTTTGAGGCTAGTTATTACTTTTTATTTCTAAAGCACATATTTTGTTAATTTTTCATAGAACTTGTTGAGTAACATTGAAGCACTTTTCGAATAATTTTGTCTTCAAAACGAGCCTCCAGAATTAAATAAAATTTGAAAACTCTTTTTTTTTTGACGTTACACAAAATTACACTTTATAAATACTTTAAAATAGGCAGAACACTCTCAGATACATCCGGTTGTTGACTTAACTAAGGTGCCATAATTAAGGTGCTGCCAAGCATTCAAGCAGCTTATGAGATGTGTTTAATAGACATTACTTTATATATTGACTTAGTTCTCGTAGCGAAGCTTACGCTGCAGCCACTTGTTATAGTACTGGCAGGCCAGCAAAGAATATGTATTAACTACGAAAATATTTCGAAATAATCTACAAATCTACGCTGTAGCCACACGTGATAGTAAATGTTCATTTGCAAAATGTCGTCAAAGGCAAAGGTTCGACCACTTTATTATTTTATTCAGTGATGCTTTATATGCCAACACACAAATTATTTTGTAAAATCTTTTTATCAATATTTTCCAAACTAAAATGCAACTTATTCATATGATATTTTATGTGTCAAATAAGGGCAATTAAAATAATTGCATATATTTCAATACAAGATATGAAAGAAAAGTGTATCTTAAAAGTTCGAGTATTTTAGGGAGAAAATACAACACTGTTTTCCTTATTTCGATTTCGCACTGGCTGCGGTTGTCAAAATTCACTGCCCTTGTAAAAGTTGTTACCAATGGACTGCCAGCGATGTCAAGGTGTGAGTGTATTATTGAAAACTGCGTAGTTTTCGAACTGTTAGTGTCTTCGAACTGGCACGTGTGGCTAGGGGGCTACCCAGCGTCCACACGTCCAAGTGCAAGTTTGAAAAACTCAACACATCCAACATTTTTACTAACACACTCACATTTTCGGATTCGGACTTGCAGCATGCTTGCAGCTCTACTTGTAAGGAAATTTCAGAGGCAGTATATATTGGCACTTGCTGCAAGTAAATGTCAAAAAGCGGGATGCCACTTTAGATGCTTTTTGTGGATTTTTCCGGGATATCCGCAAATTTATACAAGAAGCAACACTGGTAACATGTTTTCCTAGTTTTTTTTATCTACATATTTTACATTTCAAGCAATACTGCACTTGCAGGGAGAACTTCCGCATTCGACGAAATTTTTAAATGAACTTGCACTTGCACATGTGGACGCTCAAGCAACTTGCAGTTAATTTCAAACTTTTTCGAAGACAACATATATTCGCAAGTGATTACTTGCACGTGTGGACGCAGGGTTAAGCAGTACGGGTGTAAGCTAATGATGGGAAAATTTTCGGTATCGAGTGCTTCATAGGCAGAGTTTATACGCCATTCAAATTGAATGAAGAATACCGCATTTTTTGTTCTCTTTTACTCTCATCGAGATATTGGATTGAATAACTGCTCACACGCGATTTTTTGATTGAATGGCCGATGCCGACTAAAAGTGTTGTTGTAAGTACCAGAAAAGTTGATTATGCAAGTTGATGTGATTGATTGATGCAGGTCTTGAGCTCCATCAAAATTTTGATTGATGCGATGAAGTGTTGAAAGTTCATTTCCGCTCTAGCAGAGAGTTCATCTTTTTTTTTGCTGGGAAAACAACAACAAATTTTTAATGATCCTTTAATTTGAATGACGTCTAAACTGTGCCATACTCGAGTATCGAGTATCAAGTGCTCGGTATTGGTATCGACTGCTCCAGTGCTGCCGATCGAGAATTTTAAAACGAAGTGGAATAGGCTGCAATATGGAAGTGTTTTCAGAGTTTTCGATGTGTTACAAATAAATGAGTAATTTTGTCTTTTAACATAAATATATATTATATTTCTATAGGTACCTTTTTAAGTAAATAAACAATATTACATACATGTAAAAAATTATAATTAAA
Source organism: Coremacera marginata (assembly GCA_914767935.1). NCBI lineage: Eukaryota > Metazoa > Arthropoda > Insecta > Diptera > Sciomyzidae > Coremacera > Coremacera marginata. The sequence continues at coordinate 144,083,096 of OU612047.1, forward strand.
ATTAAAAATTAAATTAAAATTTAAAAAAAATTAAAATCAATAAAAAAAGTTTAATCAGAAAAAACGAAAGTACATTTCAATCACTTATATGTATGTATAAATGAACAATGTTTAAGAAAATATTTCCAACATTCTGTTTGAAATAAATTACTTTTTTATACCACAACGCGTATTGCGTAAGGGGTATATTAACTTTTTCATTTCGTTTGTAACGCCAATAAGAAGGCGTGGCAGTTATAGAAAAGTTTATGTATATTTTTGATTAGCATCACCACCCGAGTCGAATTTTGTATGTTCGTCTGTCCGTCTGTGGACACGATTGCAGCCTTTTTACAAAACGGAGAACAAGTTGGAGAATGAGCCAAATCGGATGAAAACCATGCCTACCTCCCATACAAAATCCGCAAAAATTAAAAAAAAGCCTTGAAAATTTGCATGTAGGTTTTGTTCTTCAAAATTTGGGAAAATCGGATGGAAACCATGCCTCCCACACAAAGTGGCTTTATATTAACAGTAAAATCTCTTAAAAATCTGCTCAAATTACAGAATTGCCTTGTAATTTTGCGCATAGGCTTCGATATATAATAAAGAGCATCACTATGATATTTGACAAATTTGGATGAAAACCACGCCTACCTCCCATACAAATTGCCTTTATTTAAAATTTGCAATCTCTTAAGAATATGCACAAATTAAAGAAATGTCTTGAAATTTCTCACATAAGCTTTGATATCTACCACAAACCATATCTATGATATTTGGAAAAATCGGATGGAAACCCTGCCTACTTTCCATACAAAGTGGTTTTATTTTAAAGTAAAATCTCTTAAAAATCAACAAAAATTAAAAAAATGTTTTGAAATTTTGCACATAAGCTTTGATATATAATATGAACCATCTCTATGATAATTGGAAGAATTGGATAACAAACACGCCTACCTCCCATGCAAAGTGACGTCATCAAAATAGAAAAGCTTTCGTAAATATATAAAACTGGGAAAGTGGGTGTGGCATTTTATTTTTAATCGAACTTCTGTTACACCGTCTGCCTGACTTCAGCGAAATTTTGCACAAAATTATTATTAAATTATTATCCTTGGTAATTTCAGCAATCTTAAGTTTATAAAATTGGGCGGTACTAGACGGGGGGCGTGGCACTTAATTTTTAAACTAGCACCATCTACACCGTTTGTCCGATCTAAACCAAATTTCTTAAATATCGCACACAAAATACAAAATAGTCACAACTCAAAATTTACAAATATTTACTTTTTAATGTAAAACTATTCGTAGTGATCAGGTAATTTGACTGTAACGCATCAAATACATTTTGTACACATCTTCTTTCTCTATAGTTTAAAAATAAAGTTTTGTCTCATTGATATGTATGGAGTTCCTTCAAAAATAAAAATGTTTTTTGCTTCGCCTAAAAATTTAGAGTTGGGACTGTTTTGTATTTAATGTGCGATATATTCTTAAGTATAATGAGAAGTTTTAAGCCTACAAAAGTGGAAGCGATTGGACAAGGGGCGTGCCAATTTAATTCTAATCGATCTCACTCTACTCCCTTTGTCCGACTTAAACCAAATTGTGCACAAATATTATTTGGCACAAGCACCAGTCTGTAGTGGGCGGTACAAGACAGTGGCAGTGGTACTTTATTTTTAATCTATTTTCAACTACACTGTTTCTCCGATTTCAGTCAAGTTTTGCACATTAATAGAAATGGAACGTGTCAATTAAATTCTAATTGAACTCTTTCTATACCGTTTTCCTAACTTCAACCAAGTTTTTTTAAATATATTCTTTGGAATAATGAGCAGTGATTAGTCTAAAAAAATGGGGAGTGCCACTTCAATTTAAATCAAACTCCTTCTATTGCCTTTGTCCGATTTTTTTCAAATTTGCCATATTCTTTGGAATAATGAGCAGTCATTAGTCTAGATAATTGGGCGGAATTAAACGAGGGGCGTTGCACTTTAATTTCAAACAAAATTATTTTACGATGTTGGTGTGAATTTGCACATATCAATAAAATTTTGCACATATATTCTTCACCATAATGAGCTGTCTACAAATTGCTCTATGTGGCACCTAAGGGTGAAAATAAAATTAAGCGTTTGACACTTATATTTTTGCAGATTATACATAAACATTTTAAAGACGGCTAAAGACTTTGAATATACTTCAATACTGCCACGGAGGTGGGGGGAGGGGTTTTTAGTGGCCGAAGCTCCATTCCTCACTAGTTTTTTTATATTTTTCTTTATGTTTTATTTGAACGAATGAACGAATCAAATCAAAAAATAAAAAAGGTTCATATAAGTTTTAGAAAAAAAATCTTTATTTATTGAAAATTATATAAACACACTCTGATGTTTTTCAATTTCTTTTTTGCTTTTAATCCTTTTGCGACGCTGAACATGCTCTCTTTAATGTAAATACCTTCGTTTTTTAACTTTGAGAGCAATTAGTGGACATATCTTATATTAAATATCCCGTTATGTCGTAGCAATAAAAAAAATCTAGTTAATTCTAAATCCAGCAATTTTAATTTAATAAAAATCGGTAGAAAATTCGGCGAGTTATTCAATATGAGTTATTTTTACTTCCCTACAAAATCACCAGCGCACATATTCAAACATACAAAAATCGCAAAAATTGTTTTGTTGTGCAATATATAGCTTATTGAAACTCTCGCAACACAAACGCATGACAAGAAAACGATCAAGCAATGCGTGGCATCGGGGATGGTTTCATAAAAACTTTACATTTTAATTAAATATATTTATTCTTAAAATTTCGAAAGGAAAGTATCCCTATGCTCTGCTGTAGCACAAATACGATATTTACTTATTTCATAAAAATCGGCCAATTACTTTTGCAGTTTTACAAAAATGTGCGTTTCTATTTTATATAAGTGTATACATAGATTGGTGATAATAGTATATATTTTCGTTACGTGTCGATTTCTACCAAATGACTCCACCCGCAAGCTGCATTAAAGAACTTCGTTCAAAAAATTCTTAACAAGAACAAAAAATTTTTAAATTCGAGTTTAATAGATTTTTTAACTTTACATAATATTTTATAAACATAAGAGTTATAATTTCATATTGGGGATAGTTTTATTATGATATACACATTCATTAAAATATGTTTTATATATAATATTTAAAGATATACAGCTTTCATTTATGAAGTTGAACAACTATTTCCGCCTGTTGTACGTACCAGTCCATTTTAAATAATCATACAAATACTCCCAAAGTATAAGCAATCTCACAATAAAATGAAAATGCTTTTATAAAAAAATAATGAAGACATTTCTCAAGGAGTGCAGAAAAATTTAAAATTTTTTATAAAAGAATAATTAGTTTTCAAAATATTATATATAGTCCCAATGGGCTATATTATGCTGACGGTCAAATGATCGGTTACATAACATTTTACGCTCTTTATTCGGTTGATGAGCTCTGGGACCAAAGTATGTTTTTACTGACGTTTGATTTAATAATTATGACACTTTTTGCTACTTTTAGCACTTTGGATAAAGTGCTAAAGTTTAGTGCTAAGTAAAGTGCTTGGATAAACAGCATCATTGTTTATCATGGTTGAGTATTGCTTTTAAGCAGATTTAATTGGTTCCTGCATAGGGTTCGTACTAAAAAGCGGTGTAATTGAGTCGATGTATACCATTAGTAACACTTTACTGCTGAGGGTTGTAGTGATTCGATATGCAGCATTTTCTTTATAGAACTTAAAGACGACTCTGTATCAAATTTTTTATTTACTATACGTCAACATTTACAATATTTGCCACATCTATATATATAAAAATGAATGTATGTATGTGGGTATGTGGGTATGTGGGTATGTGGGTATGTGGATATGTGTGTAAATCACGTATAGACTCCAAAACCACCGAACCAAACTTTATGCAATTTTTAGGGATACTGAAGCAACATTCGGGAAGTGTTCCTGTGAAGTTTGGTGTTGATTGGACAAGGGGGCGTGGTACCTCCCATACAACCCAAATTGGCTCTATCGCCCACAAACCAAAAAAAATGCTTTATATCAAACGGTTTTAATCATATAAAACTAAAATTTAGTAATTTCGTTCAGATGGTTACTTCCGGTGACTGTGCAAAAAATGGGCGTGGTCACACTATATCTACGCCCACTTTTAAGAAATCATTGTAATTCCTGAGATGTTCAAGTTTTGATAGTGAATCTTGGTATGCAGGTGCTATGGATCCAAATGGAAGTCAGTATGTAAATGTAAATGTTGTCACGCCCACTTTTACCGCCCACAAATCAGTAAAAATGCTTTATATCAGACGTCTTTTGCCGTAGAAGACTAAGATTTGGTAATTTAGTTCGTATGGTCACTGTCCGCCAATGTACAAAAAATGGGCATGGCCGCACTATATCTACGCCCACTTAATCGAAATCTTGCTTATTCCTGAGCTGTACACGTTTTGATAGTCAATCTTGGAATGCAGGTGCTATGGGTCCAAGTGGCAGTCACTATGTAAATATAAACGTTGTCACGCCCACTTCTACCGCCCACAAATCAGTAAAAATGCTTTATATCAGACGGCTTTTGCCGTAGAAGACTAAGATTTGGTAATTCAGTTCGTATGGTTACTGTCGGCCAATCCACAAAAAATTGGCATGGCCGCACTATATCTACGCCCACTTGATCGAAATCATGCTTATTCCTGAGTAGTGCACGTTTTGATAGTGAATCTTGGAATGCAGGTGCTATGGGTCCAAGTGGCAGTTACTATGTATATATAAACGTTGTCACGCCCACTTTTACCGCCCACAAATCAGTAAAAATACTTTATATCAGACGGCCTTTGCGGTAGAAGACTAAGATTTGGTAATTTAGTTCGTATGGTTACTGTCGGCCAATGCACAAAAAGTGGGCATGGCCGCACTATATCAACGCCCACTTTATCGAAATCTTGCTTATTCCTGAGTTGTACACGTTTTGATAGTCAATCTTGGTATGCAGGTGCTATGGGGCCAAGTGGCAGTCACTATGTAAATATAAACGTTGTCACGCCCACTTTTACTGCCCACAAATCAGTAAAAATGCTTTATATCAGACGGCTTTTGCCGTAGAAGACTAAGATTTGGTAATTTAGTTTTAATCATTACTTGATAGTGAATCTAAGTGTGCAGGTACTATGGATCCCAGTGGCAGTCACTATTTATATATAAATGTTGTCACGTCCACTTTCAACGCCCACAAATCAGTAAAAAAGTAGAAGACTAGGATTTGGTAATTTAGTTTATTTGATTACTGTCGGCCAATGCACAAAAAATGGGCATGGCCGCACTATATCTACACCCACTTTCTCGAAATCATGCTTATTCCTGAGTTGTACACGGTTTGATTGGAAATCTTAGTACGCAGGTGCTATGGATCCAAGTGACAGTCACTATGTATATACAAATGTTGTTACGTCCACTTTAACCGCCCACAAATCAGTAAAAATGCTTTGTAGAAGACTAAGAATTGGTAATTTTGTACATAAGGTCACTATCGGCAACTGTTAAAAATGGGCGTGGTCGCACCATATCTACGCCCACTTTTTCGAAATCATGCTTATTCCTGCGTTGTACGCGTTTTGATAGTAACACTTCATACGCAGGTGCTCTAAGTGGCGGTCAATATATATATATAAAATTTGCCACGCCAACTTGTACCACCCGCAAATAAAAAAAAGTAACGCGAAATGGCCAATTTCAGCCCTTGAAAGGACTTTGGCCGAGCTTCTTATGATGAATTGAAATGATCGAGAACTGGACCTACAAGTTTTATGCCGATTCCGAACGGCTTATGTTCTCAAGAAGCTTTTCATGGCAGTTTTAACTCTCTGAGGTTTGCCATTGTCAGCAGAGAGGTGACGGCCGAACTGAAAAATTAATTCAATTGAAAAATCTTTCTGTGTCAGGTGGAATTCGAACCAGGGTTCTATCCCATATGGACCACACACTCTACCCACTACGCCACGGCCGCCACTTTTTTTACCCACAAATCAATAGAACTTCTATAAATCAGACAATTCTCATCGTTAAATACTAAAATTTGGTAATTAAGTTCATACGCTTACCAAAAATGTGCATGGTAGCACTATATATGTGCCCACTCTTCAGCAATCATTTTATTTAATTTATTTATTTATGTATGTTTTATAGTTAATTACAATTTAACAATTATAACTAAGTAAGCACTAGCTGCCAGGGCTATCGGTTAGAAATAATTTAAATTCCTGAGATGTGAACGTTTTGATAGTCAATGATTTGATAGGTATGCAGATGCTATAAGTCCAAGTGGCGGTCACTTTTTATATAAATTTTGTCACGCCCACAAATCCGTGAAAGTATATAAATCCAAATTTACAGTAAAAGTCGCACTTTATCTACGCCGACTTTTCAGAAATCATTGTAATTTCTGAGCTGTACATGTTTTGATAGTGAAACTTGATATGTAGGTGCAATAAGACCAAGTGGCGGTCATTATACATATAAATGTTGCCATGCCTAAATGTTTGTTTGTATACGTATACTAGAGCTCCTCACAAAAAAAAAAGGTGTTTTTGGGTCGGTTGCTCAAAATAACGCTTTTTGTTATGATGATCCCCCAAATATTTCGACAGAAGCTGGAATAGTTTGAAAAAAAAAAACAAAATCGAAATGGCCATTTCAAACCTTGAAAGGACATTGACCGGTCTTCTTATGTTCTTAATAACAAACGGTCAGACTTAATAGTTATTTTGTCTTGCCATGTTACTTTTGGTCAAATAAATTATCTCTTCATGATAAAATATAGTGTAAAGTGAAGAATTAAATTGAATGAAATTACAAAAAAATGTACACATTTTTTAACATTTTACAATTTATTTGACTAAAAGTAGTATGGAAAAAAATTAATTTGAATTTTAGTGAAAATAATATGAAAAAAGTTAAACCAATCCATAAAAATCCGCATTATCTTTGGTCCAACGGAAAAAATTTAAGATTTTTGATGCAAAAGAACTTTTTCATTACTCTTATTTCTGACCGTTTGTTTTTTTTTAACTACCATACCAGGCAATATTTTTAGTCGAAATTTTTTGGGGCTCATCGTAACATAAGCCATGGATTATTTTGAAGACCCGGACTAAGCAACTTTTTTTTCTAAGGAGCGTGAGGCGACTTAATGTATATACGTATGTGGGTATATGTGTATATCACTTAAGGACTCCGAAACCGCTAAGCCAATTTTTATACCAAAGCCTTGAGAGGGTTCCTATGAAGTCTGGTGCCGACCGCAAAAGGCTCCTTAAATACACCAAAAATTTTCGATATCGAACAGTTTTGGTTTTTTTTTGTAGGTCGCACAGTCTCGGAATTCAGTATTCGACCTCAATTTACACATGCCGTTCCACTGGTAACATTTTATGGGCGTTGGTCGAGGGGCGTGGTACTTTTCGGCACCCTAAATAGTCGGTATAGTTTTCGAAATAAGTCACACATCAATAAAACTCGGTACGAACTTACTATAAAAGTATGGCTTCACTAAAGCTACACCCTCTTTTAGGGGATAAGCGCTGAGCGCAGCGAAGCGCGCCGGGTATAAGCTAGTTAAAGTATAAAATCGATAGATTGCGTGACATGCCAGCTAGCTCTATTAAGAAATAATGTTGAAATTCTTACGGCTTACAACACTGAGTCTTATGTATATTAAACATTGATTCAGTTTCATTACTAAACGCAGCGCGACGAAAACAGCTGTTGACCTAGTTATTCAGTTTTGAAATTTGCTCACATTAAAATAAAACTAATAGATTATTTATTTATAGTTAGTTACCACTTACTACAATTTTAACATTACTTAATAAATACTTGTAGGCATTGAAAACAAGTGCTAAAATTTGTAAGACATGCACATTCACAATCAGCATAGCAATCAAAATACGTTTGCAATTGAAAACTTGAAAAGCTTATTACACTTTTTTAAGGCTGGCAGTGCTGCGTTGGAATTTTTGCTGTCGACTTGCGGCGCCGGCAACTAGACGTCAGACATTTTTTTCTTGCAAAATTGAAAGCAGCGCAGAATTTGACAGCCGCCGCGGTACAGTCTACGAACGTGTGTGTACGTTCAATCAATACGCGTTGAATATCAATTTTTTTGTTTGAAAAGAACAAAATTACAGCCGAAGCTACGTCGCCGTTTCAGTTGCAGGCAGTGTGGTAGTCGCAGCAAACGTTTGTGTTTTTGTCTTAATAAACGATACGAAGTGGGTTTATTTTCAACATTTTTGTCATTCAAGTGAGTACTTAGATTAAAAAATAAGAAAATGTTAATATATTAAAAAGAAGTAGCAAAATAATTTTAATTTAATAAAAAGTATGTATATGGTGTGAACTATGTGTGAAAGTTTAAAAAAAATCACAGCGAAAAATGTAACAGAAAAGTGTGCTGAAAATATGCAGGATTCGTTTTTTTTTTTGTCAAGCGAAAGTGCGTTTCGTGCAGACACAGTTCGAGGATTGAGGTAAATGTTTGCTAAAACTTGTGAAAAATTTAAGCAATTTCATAATAGATGAAAATTTGAACATTTCATCAAATTTTGCAAAGTTGGCACATGCAGCTGTTGTTTTTTTGTATTGGAAAAATGGTGCAAAATCGATAAATAAACCTTTCACTAGCATGCATGGAATGCTGCCACTGCGCTGTCGACAACATGATGTTAAAACAGCGGAAGAGCAGCTGTTGTTGGTGCCCGAAAAGCTGACGCAAGCCAGACAATAAGAAAAGAAAGAAAAACAACTCTTTAAATTTTCGTTTAGAAATTCATGTCAAGAAGCAGCAAACAAATTATGCAACATTGACATCAAAAAGTCCTTGGATCAGGGCAGTTCCTGGATACGAGTTGGACAGACAGACGTCTGCAAAAATTTCATCAGTAATCAAGAGGCTGGATTTTTTTCTAGACAGTCAGCCAACCAGCTGTAGTCTGTTGCACAGCCAAAATTGCTGATAGTCATTCATTGAAAGGGTTTCAACCCTAAAAGGGATCTTGGTAGGAATGTCTGTATGTCTATCTAACAAACGTTGAAAAATATGGTTGCCTTGCATCGCTTTTTAATTCAGACATGTGCCGGTGTTATAAAAGCCCATCATATAAAAGCTATAAAGATCTGCAAAACTGGTGAAACAGGTACATTAAAATGCCAAGTTCAAAGGCTGGCTAAAACGTTTGTTGCTGGGCATGCTTATCTTATGAGCTCGAGTTGAAGCTTTAAAAAAAAAAAAGCAATTTGTGCAAACTTTCCAATTATGTTAACTTAAGACTAATAACATGGACACGTTTTTGCTAATTTTATGGAGCTCTTAGAGCTGCGTCATGCTTTTAAGCAACATCTTTAAATGAGTTACGGGAATATCCGGTGAAGATAGTGGCGACACGTTGCTACGAAAATATTTAAAACTTTTAGCTGTCTTCTATTTGTAGTTGTTGTTGGTAGTGCTCCTATTTTTGTTTTATTACTTTTTGTTGTCGTTGTTGTTGTTGTTATTGTCTCTTTGGAATTGAGCACATACGCCAGCAAGACTAGCATCATACTTAAGGTGACCAACTGTACACAAATCACCGATACAGCATTCAAAATTTTGTACTGCTAACTAGGCCCGTAACCAAGGGTTCAGTTTCGGTCTTAAATCTTCCATAAGCTTAAAAATTTGTAAAAAAAATGGTACATTTTGGTTATTTTTAAAGTTTATTTTCTAAGTTCCCAAATTGAAAGCTTGATTACAACTTCAAATAATATAGAATTAAGTACAACTAAAAAGTATTTTTCTACCTCAATTATTTGAAATCTCCATTTTTTTGGGGTGAGCAACAACAATTTCAATTTTTATCATGGATTTAAGATTCATTACATTTCATTGTAATTAAAAAAAAAGGAAATGGCCATTTCAGCTCTTGAGAGGCCTTTGACTGAGCTTCTTATGATCAATTGTGTTGTGCGTGTTGTGAAATGTTTGAACAAAAATTATCGAGAACTGGGTCTACAAGTTTTATGCCGACTTATGTTCTTATGTTCTTATAAGTCATAATGTTCTTATAAGTAACTTATAAGTCATAAGTTCTTATGACTTATGTTCGGCTTATGTTCTCAAGAAGCCTTTCATGGCAGTTTTTACTCTCTGGGGTTTGCAGAGAGAACAAAAAAGTTAATTCAATTGAAAAAATTTTCTGTGTCAGGTGGGAATTGAACCACGTTTCTCTGGCGTATGAGCCACGCACTCTACCCACTACGCCACGGCCGTCACATTTTTGTTACTAAATACTTAAAATTCAATGTTTCTCATTGTGATTTGGCACTCACTAATGAATCGGTTTATCACAAATCTATCTTGACATTTAGTTTTTACTCCTTTTTTTTTTTTTCAAAACGTCAACACCAGATTCAGTCGTATTGTACAACTTTAAAAAGTAAAATTATTCAGGTCTTAATGATTTCTTTTACTCTATCAAATGGAATGTTGTTTTAGCTGATCGAGATCTGTATAAAACTTACTTTGTCTTTCAAAAGGCCCTTCATGAAGCGTTTAATTTATATGTGCCCCTGAAAAAATCTAAACAAAACTCTATCTTACCGTGGTATATTCGTCGTTTGCTAAACCACAAAAATTTGAGAAATAAGTCTCATAAGAAATTCAAACAAACCAAATCTTAACACGATAAAAATTGTTTTATCTCCGTAGAAGAGAGTTTGACTTTCTCTCCAATTCTTCTTTCTCCAAAAACTACTAATTCACTGTTGTAAGCAAAAAATAAATCAAATGCTAAAAACTTTTGGTCGTTTTATAATTCAAAAAAGAATACTTGCGGCTTTCCAAAGACAATGGAATGGGAGGGTAATACAGCAAGCAACTAACAAGAAATTTGTAACTTGTTTGCACATTTTTTCAGGTCGGTATTTAATTTGCATAATTCTGCAATTCATGAAAAGCACTTCCCAATTTGCAACATATTGTAAAAATATGTAATATCATGCTTACCGAATCAGAAGTTTTTTAAACTATCGCTGGTCTTGACTCTAACATTCAAGGGGAATACATGGCCTGACGCCGTCAGCTCGTGTGTTTCCTAGGTCCACTCGGGCAGCTCTTCAAGCCCATCCCTTTACCATTGCCTCTTTGCCCAATAGAATATCGCATTACCGAGTTAATTCGTTCTTCTGTCGCTCAGTAAAATTGTGGAACAATCTCCCTGCGAGCGTGTTTCCCGGCAGTTTTAATCCGTGTAAATTTAAATCATATCTTCACCGACACTACTCCATCTTTCCACCCTCCAACTGACTATCATCCGTCTTCCGAATCAACACAATGCTTTCGCATTTATAGGGGGGCATCCCCTGATTGTTAGTTAAATATAAAAAAAAAACTTGAACCCCCTTGCTCTTTTTGATCTACATTAATGATATAGAATATTCTCTTCAGTCCTGTAAAACATTATATATAGATGATTTAAAAATGTTTAAGACTATTAATTATGTATCTGATTATTCTAATTTCCAAAATGACATAAATTCACTCATATTATGGTGTGATATAAATACAAAATAGAATGAGCCTCAACGTTTCTAAATACAAGATTTTTACTTGTGCATGGAGAGAGTACACTTGAATTAATGATTATGGCTTTAGTAATAATAGTATTTTTAATCAAGTCGATTTAAACAAGCTTACCTTCAATTTTCATAGAGAATATGTTATTTCTAAAGCGGATTCTCAACATGGATTCTTAAAGCGGAATTCCATGGAATTTAAAGATCTGTTAACTTTAAAGGCACTCTTTTAAAGTATGATGAGATCCCATTTGAAATATGTACATAAGTCCTGTCTGGCATTCTTTTTACGATATCCAAATAAACCGCGTTAAAAGAGTTCAAAATCGATTTACAAAATTTGCTCTTCGTCGGTCGTTCTCTTGTGAGAATATGCCGGACTACACTACGCATTGCCAGTTGTTAAATCTAGAAAGTTTGCAACGAGAAAGACAAGCTCATAGATCATTTATATTAAGAATGTTTTTGATAACAAAATTGACTGTGCTGAATTGTTGGCGCTCATTCCATTTTATGTTCCATCAAGATTACTCCGAGATAGACGGTTATTTTTCATTCATTTCCACTGAACTAATTACGGCAACAATGAGCCTAACACTAAATGTCTCTACTTTTACTTTAAGATATACTTTGACACGTGATGTTTTCGAATATATAAATTCAATTTAATTTAAGTTTAAGATACGTCTTTTTTTTATTATATCTTGTTATTGTACATTGCTGTGATATATTACTTTGTAAGTTACGAGGGTGGTCCCAAAAGTACACGACCTACCAAAGAAAACACAATAAATTTGGGAAGAAATATCTTTATTTTTCAACATAGCCTCCTTTCAGCTCGACACACTTTTCCCAGCGATGTTCAATAGCTTCGATAACCTGTTTAAAGTGTGAACCTTCGAGCGCGTCAAAATAGCTATCAAACGCTGATTCCACCTCTTCATTGTTGGTAAATCTTTTACCAAGATCTATTTTTTCATTATTTTGAAGAAGAAAATAATCCGAGAGAGCTAAATCTGGCGAAAAAGATGCGTGAGGAATAAATTCGAACTTTAATTCATTGATTTCGGCCACCGCCATAGTGGATGTGCGAACTGGTGCATTATCTTGATGAAACGACACTTTGTCCCGGTTTCCACTCGTCAAGTCTTGCGGTCAAGTTTTTGACATTCCCTTTTAAACTTGACGATTCAGTTTACACACATCAAGAGTTGACGATCAAGTCCGAAAGAATAAAAAACAGTTACACATAAAAAAGATTGATGTTTGCAAGTGAAATAGAAAAAAAAAACTTGAAAGTACATTCAAGTCTGTTCCTTCCCCTTTCCTTATGTTCCGTTATCACACAAACTCGACTTGCTTTCAAGAAAACTTGATGTGTGGAAAAGGGGCCTTTCTCTTTCGCCAAATGCGTCTGTTTTTTCTTGATTTCATCACTCAATGCAATAAGTTCGCATAATACTTTTTGAAGATAGTCAATGAAAATTATTCCACGAGCATCCCAAAAAACTGACGCCATGACCTTGCTTGCAGATGGAACTGTTTTCGTCTTTTTTTGGAGCCGATTCTTCCCTTTCAGTTCATTGTGTGTGTGTGTGTGTGTGTGTGTGTGCTGGCTCATCTCTGTGTGTATAACTTGAAAAAAAATATTTTTATGAAAAGAATGGAATTTATAAAAATTTTAAAAATTTCACTAAAGCTGGTCACCTTAATCAGCCGTACGACGTTGTTTTTTGCTGGGCGAATGTGCGAAGAACAAACTACTGAGCGGAAGCAGTTCCAAGTTTGTTTGTACCTAAACACTGTGGTGTGGCATACCGTGCACACGTTGCTATGTTCCTGCAATGGAAATTCGCACTTAAAATGAACAAAAAGTCAATTTAAACAATAAAATATAAGCATGACTGAAACTTAACCGCTAGCAACAACCAGTTAACCACAACTTAACTAACATTCACAATCGATAACGTCCTCTAAAACATATGTCGAAATCTATTCACACGCAGTCAATTTTACGGTAACCAACGTCAACAATAAGTAAACCAAAGTGTTCGTTGTTGTTGTGAACTGCTCTCATTTCAAATTTAGCTCCACGTTTTCCCCCAAAAGCTGTCATACAACTCAGCAGCATTGCCTACCTGCTGACTGGCAAATTTAGCGTTAAAGTCGAAGAAAAAAACAAAAACAATGAAACTGTTGTTTCTCGAGACGAAATACATCACGTTTTATCCTCACGCTTGCTTGCGTTATCAGCGTCACCCTCTACCGCCGTTCAGCCCCTTAACTAAAAGACGCTACACTCGAATGACGATTTGATTCGATTCTTCGCTTCAGCTTCTAGATTTATTTTTATCTTGTATGTCATGTCGCAAACATGATTCATTGACTTGAACGCCCGATAGCCGCTAGTCTTTGTAGAGCACCTTAAAAAAAATTCACCACAGTTTATAAAACTATTTGTATTGATTCAACTAAGTGCAGCAGGAAACTCGTGTAATGCAACACTTTTTTATTATTATTATTATTCGTATTTCTTATTTTGTTGACATTTTCATTATTATTAAATGTTTCGGATTTTATTATTGTTAATTTGTAGAATTTGCGAATGTCAGCGCGAAATAAATGAATGTTGGCGCAACGTGTTTGTTTCAACCTCACATTCACTTTTCGGTGTGAAACAAAACAAAAAAAAAAGTAAAGAGTAACTACAACATAAATAACCAACTGAGCTTTGCGTGCCTTTGAGAAAACAAAAATAAAGAAATCAGACCCCAAGGCGTGTTTGACCCAGCTGGAATTAGGCGTCACGGTCACTCCAGCTGCTACTTCTGGAACTAGCCAGCCGGCCAGCTATTAATTGGTTGTAGGCAAAACTTTCAATGGTGAAGTATTTTTGAAACAACAAACAGCTAAATTTTTTGCAAAAACAAATAAAAAACTAATCAAATATTGAGAGCAGAAGCACTGTTTCTGAATCATCGGAATTTTGCCGCAAAAATCAAATAAGCAGAAACAGGGCCGTAGACAAGGGGTGGCAGAGCTTACAGGCTCAATACTCCCACCTTCATATGGTAAAAAAACTATGCAATCATGAAAATGAGAATTATTTGAAGCAAAAGTTTATTTATATTAATATAAGAAATAAATGAGAAAATTATTAAAAAAAAATAAACTTCAGTTTTCTAAAATTAACTTTTAGATTCAGGGATGGAAAATAGCAATTATTTTATTTATTTGTAGATCAAAAGATCATGTATAAAAAGTACAGAATTTTAAATGTAGCGATATTTCATAATTATTAAGAGAGAAATCATCTTAAACCGAATATTTTTGATTGATTTTCTTCGATCAAATATAACAATTATTTTTTTATCGTTATTTTTTCAATCAGAAATAAGTTATTGAGTAATAAGTAGTTGATCGATATTTTTTGAATCAGAAATACAACTTAATTTTCTATTAGAAATAAAAATCAATCATTGATACACAGGGTTTACCCACATTTGAGTGCAACTGTTTACGGAGGTGAAAGGTTATGTCGAGCTGAACAAAAACTAGTAGCTCCCGTAAGAATGTGAAAATATACCTCCCCTCCCTCCCATTCGATTTTTTGCTCAGCTCGGCATAACCTTTCACCTTCTTAAATAGTTGCACTCAATTGCGGGACACCCTGTATATTTTTCCGATCAGAAGTAAAGATTATTTCTTGTTCGATATTTTTCCGATCAGAAATAGTTATTTTTTCAATCAGAAATAAACATAATTTTATGATCGTTATTTTTCGATTGGACTTATTAGAACAAAATATTTTTTCATTGAAGTAACATCGATTTAAATTTAAATCAAACCAATATTTACATATGAAACTATCGATTTGGACAAGGATTAGGACAAAGATTTGGGCAAGGCTTTTGTCAAGGGTTTAGACAAGTATCTGAGAGTAATAATAGAAAATATAGTCGGAAAATAGTAGTAAAAAAGAGTGGTGTAAAAAGTAGTGGTGTAAAAAGTAGTAAGAAATAGTGGTGGAAAAAGTAGTAAAATAGTAGTAGAACATAGGAGTAGAAAATAGTAGACGAAAATAGGAGTAGAAAAGAAAATGGTAGTAGAAAGTACAGTCAGCAAATCAGCTATATATACAAAGCTTTTTTGCCATATTTTTTGCTTGCGGAGGACATATTAAAATAGTCATAACTTTTGAAAAAATTATCATACTCGTACTACCTTTATCTAAGCTTAAAATCCTGACACGATGTGCCAATTCTGAGCTCGGATTCTACGCAAAAAATTACTTCGGATATAACTCTCAGCTGACCAATATAATTCCGCTATCCCATTATTTGCAGATCTTTGCTACTGATGCACATATAGCTATTTCTATAGTAAAAATAAGGCTTTGCTGCAAGTTTTGTAGATAACGCTATATTTTGAGAGCAAATTACAAACAAATTCTTAGTATTTCGATTAATTCGACAATCAATTTTTCTGCATACTCACATTTCAACACTACCGAAATCTACACTGTTGTATGCTTGCTAGTTATTAATGCATATATAACTACTTTGCTGATTGATGTAGTCGAAAATAGAAGCATGAAATAGTAGTAGATATAGAAGTAGAAATAGTAGTAGATATAAAGTATAAATAGTAACAAAATAGTAGTAGAAAATAGTGGTAGAATAAAGTAGTACAAAATAGCACATAAATTGAAAGCAGTAGTATTAAATAGTAGTAGGAAATATTAGTAGAATAAGTACACAAAATAGTAGCTGGAAATGGTAGTAGAAAATAATAGTACTATATTGTAGTAGATATAAAAGAAGAAATAGCAGTAAAAAAAAAAAGACTTCTAAATAACGACCACTGTAATGTACAACACATGTTACTTTTTTATCGATAGGGGAGTGACGGAGTGTCTTCGGTTGTGGACACAGTGCCTTCGTCATCTTCCGAAACATTGAAGCTCGCTTGGCTTTGCGCTCAGCTGCCTTATTTGCTTTTTCACGCACCACCACAACGCTTTCCGGAGAAGTAAGCACATTGATTTGCGACCGCGATTCGAACGCTTCGGCAAAGTTCGCCGAACAGGCCCGATTTCATCCAAGAGTGACAAACGGCCACAATCACGAACTAATTTCAACAAAACTTTATCTTCAAAGGAAGAAAGGTCATCAAAATTTGCTTCGACTTTCTTCAAATACCGGATTAAACTGGTTCGAGGTAGGCCATATGTCTTGACAGTCGATTTAATGAACTGCTTGTCCTTAAAACAGCGCTTAATGGCATCGACCAGTACATTCAAATTGATTCCTGTTAAATCAGCCGATTTTTTCAGTGTCGGCATGGCTAAAAATATACAAAAATTCATAAAAACACTGTTAAAACTTGTTACGTTAACATAAACAACGATCAACTACGAGTTTGACATTAATCAGTTTCGCCGCTTCTGTCAACTGTCAAAAAATAGGTTGGGGTGTCCACAACCAGAGCATGTCCACAGCCGGCGACATTAACCTATAATTTCGATCAACAAATTTTTTTAATTTGATCTAAAAAATATCGATCAAAAAATAACTTACTTTAGTATACCACTTTGCAGTTACTGTCTGTTCAGTATTCAGAGGAAAATCAGCTACAATTTTTGATCTGTTAAAGTAAATTTTAGCACTTTTCTTGTGCTGACTTTTGTTGTCTTGCTTTAATGGGAGAGTTAGCTCCTTTCGGACTCCATTCCATGGACTATAGTTTAGTTTCCTGTTCGTACTGCTATAAAACCAAGCTTCATCACTTGTAACGATTTTGTTGAAGTTGCTAGATCGTCCGTTTTTGAATTTATTTAGGAAATATTGAGCAAAACGAACTCGAGCTTCTTTTTGGACCTCATTTAAAATTCGTGAAACCCATCAAGCAGATTTCTTCGTGTATAGCAGGTCATTATGCAATATTCGTGACACAACCATGCCATTTAAGTTTATCTTTGTTAACTTTAGCCTTGACCAGAGCCACATTTCTTAACATCGGTCGAAGATTTTGGCCGACCTTCACGTGGCTTGTACTCCCTAGAAAAATACCCAGTCTGGAATCTTTGAAACCACTTGTTGACAGTCCAAAGACATGGTGCATTTGTTCCATATGCATTTTGGCATTCATTGAAAATTTGTACTTGCTTTATTTTACGTTTTCTTGTCCCCATTGCGATCCAACTTTCTGAAATTTAAATTGAAATATCGTATATCGTATATAGACAGGATATGTTCCAAAAATTGGGAGAGAAGTGAGAGTTGTTTTCATTCCTAAAGCTGGGAAACCGATACACTCAGCACCAAAGGATTATAGGCCTATTAGTCTCTCATCGTTCTTGATGAAAACGCTAGAGAGAATAATAGATCTTCACATAAGAGAATCTGTGAACAATAATAATCTCTGTAGTGTACAACATGCCTACCTAAAGGGTAAATCGGTAGAAACGGCACTGCATGAGGTGGTTTCGGTCATAGAAGGAACCCTTCATCACAAAGAATATACTTTAGCAACGTTTTTAGATATCGAAGGCGCATTTAACAATGTAAATACAGATTCTATAAGAAATGCTTTAGTAGACAAAGGAGTTAACAGTAAAATAACCCAGTGGATTTATAAAATGCTCAATAGCAGACGTATAAGCTCACAAATGGGAATGAGCGTTGTGAGGAAAGAAGCCACAAGAGGCACACCGCAAGGAGGAGTCATATCCCCCCTTCTCTGGCTGATTGTGGTTGACAAAATTCTGACTACACTCACAATTGGAGGAACAAAAGTGGTAGCCTATGCCGATAACGTTGCCATCCTAATATGCGGGAAATACCTGCAAACAATTAGCGAACTAATGTCTGCGGCATTGAATAAGCTATCGCGGTGGGCAGAATCGAATGGACTTGGTGTTAACCCAGTAAAGACCGAACTCGTTCTGTTCACAAAAAGAAGAAAAATAGAAAGTTTCACATTACCGAAACTTAACGGAGTAACTCTGAAGCTTTCCACGGAAGCCAAATACCTTGGAATTATCCTTGATAACAAGCTTAGCTGGAAACGCAACACAGAGGAAAGAAGGAAAAAAGCACTGTGCGCTTTGTACGCTTGTCAGAGGACATTTGGCAGGAAATGGGGACTGCGACCGCACATAATCCACTGGATGTATACAGCGGTCGTGAGACCCATTCTTGCCTACGGTTCTCTCGTATGGTGGACGATAACGCATAAAAAAAGCTACCTTAGCTTCCTAACAGGAGTTCAAAGATTAGCGTGCATAGGAATAACAGGAGCCATGAGATCTACGCCACAGGCGGGTCTAGATATGATGCTAAATCTTCTTTCCATAGAAGAATTCCTTAAATGTTCGGCGACCAAGAGCGCGATTCGCCTCAACGAATCACGAGCCTGGAAAAGCAGCACATTCGGACACGCATCTATTCTAAATCTCTTTGGAACCGAGGAATCAAAAAGAGCAACCGACTATATCATACCCAGTGTAAGATTCGGTACAGAATACATCACATCCATTCCCAGCAGATAAGAATGGGAAGAAACGGCTGTAGAATCCTACGGCAATCTCTATTTATATACTGATGGTTCCAAAATGGAAAACGGAACTGGATCGGGTGTATACTGTGAAACGCTACAAATCAAAGAGTGTTACAAACTCCCGGATTACTGTAGCGTTTTTCAGGCAGAAATATATGCTATTGAAAAAGCTGCACGGGCCATTTACAGGAAAAATCTTACCCCCACAAGGGTAGTAATTTTTTGGTGAAAGCACTGAACAGTAAAACGACGAAGGCTCGAACGGTGCAAAACTGTAAACTTGCACTGAACAGTATCTGCAATACCCACAACGTCACTCTCTGCTGGGTTCCCGGACATAGCAATATTGAAGGTAACGACGCAGCAGATGAACTGGCAAGGCGTGGAGTAACCGCAAGTACAAACAGAGCTGACACAGATGTGCACATTCCAATAGGCGTCGTCAGAAGGAGTATAGAACTAAAAGCCAGAGATATTGCCAACACAAACTGGGCTTCCAGAGGTGACTGCAACATATCTCGAAGGCTTTGGCCTGAGCTAAATGAGAAAAGAACTAGAAGCCTTCTGCTTTTGGTCAAACGGGAAATCCGGATCCTTGTTGGAGCTCTAACGGGTCATTGCCCCATTGGGGTAATGACCAATAGAATAGGTATAACAGCGCCAGACTTTTGTCGGAGCTGCAAGGACCCGGAGGAGATATAAACAATAACTCACCTACTATGCGAGTGTCCAAGTGTACAGAATCGTCGACTCCGACACATGGGGAACAGATTTTTCAAAGACTTGGAAGAGTTGGTGAACACACCACTGCTAGACATCTGGAGGTTCATAAAAAGCACAGGATGGTTTGAGGAACAAATCGGAGCAATGGTTTAACTTGGTACTACAACTATAAAAAGGTATTCGTAATGGACCTATAGGCCCCCGCGGAAGCGCCGGTAACGGTGCACGACCCTTTATACCTAACCTATCGTAAAACAAATGTGAATCGAATCTCCTTTTTAAAATTTTTAATAAGAAATAAACTAAGATATGAATTGTTCATTAAAATCGATGAATTGTGCAATGAAATCAATGTATTGTATATTGTAATCAGAGAATGAGTTCTTTGGGAGTAAGAACAAGTTCTTAGGTTTTAAGAAACGCGCTTACAAGTCAATGAATGTCTTTTTCAAGTTCAAGATTAAGTTATCCTTTGCTTTGATCTTATCAAAAATGTAATTTTTTCATATCAGTCTGCTAATGAAAATATCGATCTGACAACTTATTACCGAAAAATTATCTGAAAAATTGAAGTAACGATATGGAAAAATCTTAATATAAGCTTTTAGTCATTGCAAATTGACATGACACCTCTAGGGTTTTTTTTTTTTTTTTTTTTTTTTTTATGATATGATATGAAAAAATGTGTGTTCAAGCTCAAATTGATGATCTTTTTTTCAGTGAGTTTTGAAACAACAAAAATAAGAGATCAATTTCATTGAACGCAGATTCTTACAAACAGTGAATAGTATATTAAAAATAAATGAAACTTAAAGTATTTGTTCTTTGAACCAAATAATTTGTTCTTTGAGTCAATGTTCATTGTTCATTGAAATCGGTGAATTTCGTTTAATAAATGGTTAACTTTTAAAATGCCGGTGTAATTAAACGTGTAATTTTTGTTGCCTCCTCTACCAGGATCGGTTAATAGAAGTCTATAATTATTTTTTCAGCGGTTTATATTGTCTGCTGTCAGATAATAAGCCATAACTCTGCTTATTGTTATAAAAACGGCTGGTATCGATTTGTTTTTTCTGCTGGGTTATTTGGTAGGCACTGAGCATGTTTAAATATTTGCTTGTATCGGAATTTATCAATTTAACTGCAAAGCTTGCAATTTCATTAAAATGCTTAACTGAATTATTTTGCTTTAATTTTATCACATTAACAAAGTATATGGTTATTATAAAGAAACAACAACAACAAAAATGCTTTTATAATGACAAGGTAGAGTTACTCGCTAGCATCACGTGCCCGAGCTTCCAACAACTGCATAATAATGATGATAAATATAGTTAATAACATACACAGCTTACGTTATACCAGAGCGCAAAAGCAAGCAAATTTGTTGTTTTTTCTGCTTCACTGCAAACTTGCAATTATAACTTGCAAGTGAATAGAGCTATTCTTTAGTAGTTATATAATAGGTATATTTTTTTGACAGCACGTCAATGTTAAACAAAAGGTGTACACAGGTTTATTCGCTGGCTCTGCTTGTACCTAATTCGTGTTTTTTTTTTTTTATTTAGTGTCCTATTATTGTTGCTTATTTTGGCGGCAGCAGTCTTACTGCGCAGCAACTTTAATTTAAATCTCAGTGCACACACGTAATATAATCCCATGCCTGACCCTATCCTCATATACATACTCCGAAAGGAGTGCGCAAAATTGTGTTAAGGAATGTTTTGTCGTTACGGCTTTTATAGCCGTCGCCTTGAAGCTGTTGTTGATGCCCACCATTCTTTCATTCTTGAAGTCGTCGCCTACTTTTTGTTTTTAACGTTTTTCTTGTTTTTTTTTACATTTTTTTTTCTTTTGTTTGTTGTATATTTCCACAGTTTGTTTGACCTTGGTATATCTTTCTATAAACAAGAGTATAGCAAAGAAAAAAGTTTCTTTAGAAAGAGCTTTGCAGTAATAAATAAATTTCATAATTAAGGTAGTTATTTTTTTCAGTTTTTATTACAGGCAAGCAAATTTAATTTGGAACAGTAAAAATAAAACTACCTTGTTTAAAATGCACTCAAGCCTACATGAAAAAAAAAAAAATTAGAATGTAAGAATTAACCAAATATAACAGGAATATTTACCGGTTTTTTTAACTGTCTGTGCATCCGTAAGAACAAACTGTAATATTTACAGTAAAGGGTTAATAAAATATTACAGAAAATTTGTCATCGTAAGCGGCGAGATTTGCAAATATTACTGGAATTTATAAAAACAATTATTTTTGTTGATGCACAAATAAACGTTACCATGATTACAGTAAAATCGACCTAAAAATTAACCTACTAGAAGTCATAATTCCAACAAAAAATTACAGAATTGATTAAATCAAAATTTCTATACATAAAAAAAAAGTATTTAAAAACACAGATGCGTCGTTGGACACTCGAGAGAAGCGAATTTTTTTTTACTGTTTCATAGATTTGATAATTTAATAGTTTTTTATAATTTTTGGTTATTTTATTTACTAAAATAAAATAGCTTTCAAATTTAAGAATTTAATATAACATAAAGTAAATTAAAAACCAAGCGTTAATATTTACACCAGTAAATTTTATTATATTTCATTATTATTTTATAGTAGCTTAAAACCGCCGCTTCGCCGGGTTTTCAAAAAGTTTTCATTCAAAAATTGATTTTTAGGCTTGATTTTTCGCTACCAAAACGATTTTTTATTGTTTAAGTAATACTACAAATTATTAACCTTAAGATTGTTATATCATCTGATAGGAAATCGAAAACCTAAATTTTGGATTTAATTTTTTTTACAACAAAAACAACTTTTATCCAATTTTTTGGCTTAAACTAAAAATGTTTGAACATTTTTTAAAAAAATTTTTAAAAATATTAATACTTTGGTTTAGTAAAAATTTCAACTTATGTTTGAAGGATATTTTAACAAACAACATTTTTCAAAAAAAATTATTGAAATCCATTGCAAACTGACTGAAATACAGCTATGGACATATAAATGGCACATACCTGAATTGTTCACTTAATTGCCCCGGTACGACCTGCTACACACGTCGAGTTATAATTTTTTTGTAAACAATGCTGATTAGAAGTGGACATGTAAATGGCACAAAAAACTTTAGTTGGACAGAACTTGCGTAGATTTCGGTGTAATCGGTTGATATTTTGCATACATAAAAAAAAAAACAAACAGTGAAAAATTATTTAAAATGGGATCAGGCAAACACACCACTATTGATGAAAGGCGGATTATATGGAGAATGCATCAGGATGGGAAAAAAGTTTCGGAAATTGCTGAATTATTGAAAGTTTCTCGGAAAAAAATATACAATGCCATTAAGTCAATTGAAGAAAATCCAGAGGTATTGAGTAGTGGCAAAATTCGGAAGCAAAGGCCCCGAAAAACTGACATGCGTACAGATTCAGCTATTGTGAAAATGGTTAAAGGTGATCCATTCAAGTCATCTCGGCAGATAACCGCAGAAATCAATGAAACCTTGGGCTTGGAATTATCTAGCAGGCTTGTCCGAAGAAGGTTAAATGAGGCAAATTTGTTTGGGCGCTTATCCAGAAAAAAACCACTCCTATCCAAAAAAAATATTTTAAAACGATTAGTTTTCTGCAGATGATCCCATAAATTTTTGGAAAAACGTCTTATGGAGTGATGAAACGAAGATAAATAGGATTGGACCGGATGGCAGAATCTTCGTTCATCGTCCTAAAGGCCAAGAGTATAATCCTCGGTTTACCCAGAAGACAGTAAAACACGGTGGTGGCAGCATCATGGTTTGGGGTGCCTTTTCTTGGCATGGCGTTGGTCCCCTTGTAAAAATTAATGGAAAAATGGATCAATTCCAGTACTTGGATATTTTGAAGAATCATATGAAACCGTATGCCTTCAGTTCCATGCCAGTTAAGTGCAAATTTATGCAAGATAATGACCCGAAACACTCCTCAAGACTAGTGAAAAATTGGGTTTGTTCGGAAAAGTTCGACGTTTTGGATTGGCCAGCACAGAGCCCTGACTTAAATCCTATAGAAAATCTGTGGAACGATGTTAAGGTTGACATTTCCAAAAAAAATTATAAAAATATAGACGATTTATGGGCGGCGGCACAGGCAGCCTGGTATGCTATACCCAAAACAAAATGCCAGAAACTCGTAGAAAGTATGGGTCGCAGGTGTGAGGCTGTCATCAAAAACAAAGGCCATAGCACTAAATATTAATGTTAAAAGGTTTTTACATAGTAAAAAAAGGTATCAAATGCATTACTACATCTATTTTTTTCTTATTTAGAGATTGTGTCATTTATGTGTCCAGCTCAGTCAGGAGGTGTTTTCCTTAATAATATTTTTTATTTTATAAAATGAATTATAACTTGAGTTTTTATCAATATATCATATATATTAATAACAAACCTTTGAAAAAAAAAAAAATAAAATTTTTCTTAATGCTATTTGCAATATAATAGCCTAAGAAAGAACTCATGGCAATATGTGCCATTTATATGTCCATAGCTGTATTTGCCTTCAATGCTAAAAGTGTGAATTTCAAGTCGTTTTTCTCTCATTCTCAGCTTATAATTAATACTAAAAAGATCTGGTACTAAAATTTTTCACAATTTTCAAACTACATACATGATTTTGGTATCAAATTGAAGGAAATTTAAAAGCGTTTATTGATTTTGTTCTCGTTTAACCGAAGTGCAATTTAATCCATTAGGGCCGAAAGAAAACCATAAAAAACAGACATTTTTAGACTTGAAGCAACATTTTGGTGAAAACTATGTATGCTATTGAGCAGAAATAAGTTATTATTGCATGCTAATTTTACTTTTTTTAAAAGCTGGCACTAAAACTTTTGAAATATTATGCAGTATTTAATGAAAATTCGAGACGCATATGTTTCCATATAGTAACATTGGTTGTTAATGGGTTAAAATAAAGTGTCCTATTGCACTCTCTGCTGACCTATAAATATGTGTACAAAATTTTATAAAAATCTGAGTTGTCGTTTAAACGTGATGAGTGAACATAAAAAGTGGCTACAGATTTATTAATAGTATACATAGATTTATTTCATTACGTGCTACATTCATTGTTATTTCTACGCACTTGTGGGCAATTGTTAATTTTTGCCGATGCTGATGACATCTTGTAGTAGCAAGTAGAAGCAACATTCATTGTTATTTCTACGCACTTGTGGGCAATTGTTAATTTTTGCCGATGCTGATGACATCTTGTAGTAGCAAGTAGAAGCAACATTTTTGTTATATTGCGATAGCTGCTAAATATGTTGAATATGTAGAATAGCACAATCATTTTAATATGTAGATTTTTCGATCGAGCTGCAACATAGCTTCAGTTGTACTTTATTAAAACACCGAGGCTGAAGACATCTTGTAGCAAGTAGAAGCACCATTTTGTGTGGAATGTATTTATATGTATAATAGTCAATACACAATCCTTTAACTATTAAGGGAGTATTCCTGGTTGGAAGGCTGTTTTTGGACCCTTTTTGAAAAACTTCTTATTTAAAAACGCAGAATTGTTTAAATTATTTTTTTTATAATATTTTTTTAAATTTTTTTTCCTTTACGAGGGCTGTTCAAAAAGTTGTCGGCATTCAAAGTTGAGCTTCGAAAAAAAAGTATTCTGCTTGCGGCCCGGATAACTCGACTTCGGATCATCTGAAATGGAAAAAGTAAACGGCGTTAGATTCAGTACAGATGTATTTCTGGTCTAGTGACGCAGAATGGTGACAATTCTGCGTCGATTACACTTTTTTTCATCAAAATCGGTTCAGAACTACGGTCGCAATCTGGGCCGCAAGCTCGAAAAACGTGGTTTCGAGATAAATGCGTTTGAAGTTTTAAGTTATTATTTTGCATCAAAAAACTGAAATGAAAAATTTGAGCATGCAGATATTCGACAATTCTGCGTCGATTGCACTTGGTTTCATCAAAATCGGTTCAGTAGAATCGGAGAAAAGTGACTTTAAAGTTCAAAAACGTGATTTTGAAAAACTCAATAAAACATTGCAATATGGCAATAATGGCAATAAAACATTTTGTTTTTGTGAAATACTTACATATATCAATCTGCAATGCCAGCCCCATAAAGCACCTCTTCCTTTTCTTCAAAAAATGAGGACTCAACGGCTCTCTGTGCTCTTCGGGCAGTTCTACCTTTTTTTGATGCGGCCAGAGCTCTGGCTTCGGATCTTTTCAAACGTTCTTCGTTCCGAGACATGGCGAAATCATATGTGACGTTGCCAATCGGGATGCCCATTAGGTTAATTTTTTGAGGTATTGGCAAAAAACCTTCGTTAAATATGGTGGCAGTTGCAATATAATTGGCAATCTCAATGGTGCGTGCGCCGGTGTGCATATGCTTCGGTACGAATGACCACAGCACTGCGTTAAAAGATTCGTTGCTGTTTTGAGTTTCGGAGCCAAGGCATCTGTTCAACAAATCATCGGTTGACAGTGCTTCGTAAATAGGTTTGATTGCTTCCTGGACTCTCTGATTTAGTGGTGCATACGTATGCTTGAAGCTGTCGATTGTCCCTTCTGCTACCGTTTTTTGCTAGGCGCACCAGCTCGACGCACCGGTCGGACAGTTTTGGTGCTGTGGAGCTTCATCAGTCAAGATTTTGTGGCAAAACGTTGCTCAAACAGCATCCTTCATGTCAGCAGCCGACTTTGGATGACGACGAATAGCGAGGCCATAATATGTTGTTAGTTCAGAGATGACTTTATCTGTGAGTTTGCCTGCACTTTTGCCGCCGGCCTTGCGGAGTCTGGTGCCCATTCTTTTTTGCACGTGCGATATACATTCTTTTTTTTCGACGATTGGGTCGCCATTGTAAGGATCGTCGTCTATAATAGCTTTGAATGTTTTTGAGTCGCCATCGCCGATATACTTGCAGTATTTTACGCCATGCTTTTGGACTGATATGGCGAACATTTCCTTTATCGCATCCACCTCCATCTTTCCAGAGCTTCCTTGATGGTTGGCACGGCATTCCTCTTCGTGGTCTTCAATCCAAATTTAATATGCTAGTGGGTCTTCTTCTTTTTTAGCTACCCAATACTTGCAACTGTAGCATACGCTGGACTTTACAACAGAGTCGACTATTTTTTACTGTATTTGCCGATCTGTATTTGCCGAAACAAAGCCATGTTTTTTCCAAGTGCCATCACCTGATACGCTAAACATTGTTGGGTCGCACTTTGAATCGGCTGTGACCATGGCATCTTTCTCTTCTTTCGCGACTTTTGAAAGAGTGATCCATAGATCGCGCTTGCAGCTGTATGAAAGTTCTCCAGGGCAGTGTAGTATAACGAGTTACCCACATCTCTGCCGACATCCATAAGGCCACAAAACGTGTTAATGCCTTTTGGCCCAATGCCTAAAAGCCTTATAGCAAAAAGCAAGCGTCGGTTCATCTAATATGATTTGCCAACCAAAGACGACGAAAAAATGTATGTAGTGGTCGGGCAAGCGCAGTGAACACCAATTTTGAAGCCAATTCCATACGGCGATGCGTTTTTAAACTCGATTTTTCCTTCACATTTAACACATATCACCAGCTTAGCAATCGCCGAGAAAACTGTATAAAACTCCAAAATGCAATACTCCGTTTTGTTGTCAATGCTTATGTCTTCGTTTTCATTATTTTAAAATTTTTTTGCTAATATTTTTAAATTTTGTTGGTAACCATGAAACTGGCGTTTCAAGGGACGAGTTTTTCGATTGCTACCAGGGTTTCTTTTATTTTTATTTCTATTACTTTTTCTATCCATTGTCTTTAGCACAAACAAAAATTTTTATCAAAACTGTACTTTTCAAAACTGTATGCGCGCTCGGGTCCGATTTATAACCCATTTCAAAGTGAGCTAAACGCTGCCAACATTCGAATACCTAAGCTCTAAAATGTGTATTCATTTATTTTTAAAATGCGTATACAAACAAGTTATTACCTACTAAAGAACGCGTTAAACGAAATTCGGTGGTTGCTTCAAACCGTTGCATTTAAAAAGTAGCCAAATTAAGCAAATCGCATTTTGGCGAAAACATTACTGAACAAAAAAGGCCATATCTCCTAAAGTATTTCGAACTTCAAAAAACCCTTTTAGGACGATATTCTCAAATATCCAAGCTATAATTGGCTAAAAAAATGTTTGCCAACCAGGAATACTCCCTTAAGAGATTATTGTGGTCTGCTGCAACGTAGCAACTTAATATTGAATCAACAACTGTGCTTAACAGAGGCTTTTGGATCAGTGTATAGTGTATTGAACTCCTAATCGCCACGGTACGAGTTCGATTCCCCGCAGAGGATCAAAGAAATATTTTTAATATAATGAAATTAGATTTTCTTGTTATATTAGACGTGAGGAACAACGAAACATCAATTTGTTTATTTTTTTTTTTTTAATTGAGATCTTTCTCATGAAAAAGAAGCATCCGGTGGCTGACAAATTTAGCGTTTTAGGCCGATATTTTTTAACGTGTTGTTGACATAGGCGAGAAAATTGGTTCGTTCAAAAGTAAACTGGAACTGTGGCTTTAGAAAGAGAAAATTGCA
The DNA here is from genome assembly GCA_914767935.1 of Coremacera marginata. NCBI lineage: Eukaryota > Metazoa > Arthropoda > Insecta > Diptera > Sciomyzidae > Coremacera > Coremacera marginata. Next base: position 144,111,627 of record OU612047.1, read on the forward strand.
TCATTTCTTTTCCTCAATCAGTTTCTTGAAGATTCCAACAGTATTTGTCTTTGCAATTTGATTGAGATTTTCAAAGAATATTTGGAACGACATAAAATGAAAATAAACAGATAAATACCTGAAAATGTTGAACTTCGTAAGCATATCTGGGTTCGAAATCCGTTTGACGTGAATGTGTAGCAAATTGGCGACGATATTCCTAAATTTCAAGAATAACTTCTCGAGAGAAATTTGATAATGTTTCGCTGACGGAATATTGGGCGCAACTAATGCACTAACCAGTTATTTCGAGAGAGGCAGAAAAGGCATTGCTCCTTTCTCCCACCACCCAACTATATGAAGCTGAGTTTTCTGCTCTAGATGTGTTGAAAATAAAGTACAGTAACCGCGATTGTGATGATCCCTCTCGATCAACATATAGCCAGACATAAACAAGTTCGTTCAAAAAGTCCAACACCAACATTTTCAATACATTAATGTTAATTTTTACTTCCCATCCTTAAAATGTTTCTATTTACTTTGCTATTTTATATTTATTAGATAATAATAATATGTAGTATATAATAACTAGACCGACAAAAAATCGGCATGTTTTATAATTAATCACAGTATTATCACTTTCAAATTGTATTTTTTCATATAAAATTTCCGAATGTTTTAAGCTATTTTTTGATCGCAAAGTTTTAAATTTAATAACAATTTGATTTTGATAACAATTTATTTGCGATCAAAAAATAGCTTAAAACAATTTTAACATAATGTTATCGATTTATATGTGAATATTAAAAAAATTCAAAAATTTTATATGAAAAGATACAATTTGAAAATGATAACATTGTGATCAATTTTAAAACATGTCAATTTTTTTTCGGTGTAGAGCTCGCCAATTGTAGTAATAAACATTTTTTTTGTTTGGTTTAAGACATTTCATTTAATTTTTCATCATTTTCAACTTCATTTTATCAACGTTATTTTATAGTTTATAAACTTAATTTTTTAATAAGTTAATTAATTATTTTTATTTTTTCAAACGAGCACTTTTTTACAAGGAAGAAAGTTTTTCTTTATTTTTGAGATTACTTTCTTAAATAGTTTTTTGAAATTATTAGTTCATTATTCACTAAAAATAATGTATGCTTTTTTTATGGTTTTTAAGGTCTTCAATATGAATTATAATAAATAAATTTATAATAAATAATATAATTTACCCTTATAATACCCTTATAATAAATTTACCTACATTTCATTTTCATTTCATTTATTTAAAGAATATTAGTACAATAAGATCCAATGAGATCTTTTAAGAGTACAACAGATAATGGAAAATTATAATCAACAAATTACATATTCAATATATTTTTGAACTTAAAAGAAAAAAATTTATAATTAAAAAAAAATGAAACTAAGTAATAATAAAAACTTAATTAGTTTAGATTAATTTAAATTAAAAATATAAATAAAGGAAACAAGGTTTTAACATAAAGAAATAAAAAAAAAAATTAAAAAAAAATAGTGCGAGAATTAAAGTGAGATTAAGAATAAGAAATGTAAAAGGAAAAGTAAGTGATAGTTAGATGTTTGAGTAATAGGACATAAGAGAATGCTTAAAGTTATTCGAATTGATGATTGATTTTATTTCACGGGGTAGTGAATTCCATACTTTAATGGCGTTGACGAAAAACAACCGTTTAGAGTGTTTAAATAGTTGATAATGCTACATCCGAGAATTTCTTTAGTTCTAATTGACATGTGATCAAAGCGTCTCAATCCAAATACATATCTTGCCACATCATTGAAAGCAACCTGAATTTTATGCGCAGACTGATAGTCGAGATTACTATAGACAAGCTCAGAACATGTTATTAGTGGCGCTATTGAACTGCAAGTCTTTTTTTAGTCTCAGTAGGAACAAAATGTGAAGACAACCGCAGGCATCTCAGTGTGTAATAAACGCGTTTTATAACATTATTAATATGGTCAGAGCTGGAGAGCTTACAATTAACATAAAATCCCAAGTTTTTGACATTTACAACCATTTGTAGACTATTTTCTTTTAAAAATATTGACGGGATTTCTAGGTGGTCAATTTTATCCTTATATATTGGAGGAACATACGATTTATTAGCATTCAGACAAAGATGATTATCGTATGCCCACTTGAATATAGCTCTAAGGTCATCATTTAGTCTGTAACATAAATCCTCAACTAGACCAATGCGTATAGCATAGTTACGTCATTGCAAACTGAAAAAATGTCATTAATAAAAATACTAAATAACAGAGGACCAAGAATCGATCCTTGTGGAACACCCATCTTAATTGCCTTGTAGCCAGAAAACAGGTCCCCAACCTTAACCCTCTGCATCCTACCATCAAGATAATTTTCTATTAAGGATACTGCATTATTATTAAAACCAAACAATAGCTTAAGCTTTTGGACTAAGATCGAGTGATTAACACGATCGAAGGCCTTGGAAAAGTCTAATAGACAAAGAAGTGTAAGGTGTCCTTCATCGTATGAAGTTCGAATATCATCAATAACTTTCAGCATTGCAGTCGCGCAGCTATGTCCGGTTCGAAATCCGGATTGGTGCGGTGACAGGAGCTTATGCGTTAAAAGATATTGATTAATTTGATTGGCCATAAGGGACTCATAAATCTTGGGAAAAGAGGAAAGAATACTAATTGGTCTATAATCACTCATAGTAGTTGCACGAGCAACCTTAGCAATAGGAATAACAGAAGCTAGCTTCCACGATTTAGGAAAGCATTAGGTAGTAAAGCAATGATTTACAATATGTTTCAGTGGTGCTATTATATATGGTAAGATGATTTTAATAAATTTTAAAGAGATACCGTCTTTGCCAATAGTATTTGATTTAATTTTCATGATGGATTTTATTACATCATTCTCACCTACGTTTTATTAGCATCACAAAACTGACGACCACTACATTGAAAGTTATAATTACCCTGTAAGAAAATCAACTAATTTAAAAGTAGTTGATAAAGTAGTTTTTTATCAACCACAACTAGTTGAAATTCTGAGTTTTTTCCATAGAACGAACTAACATATTTTGTATGGTGATGTCCGCTAAATAAGTCAATTGACTTTCGTCTGCATATATTTTCAACTACTTGTTAAATTAGTTATATTTAAATTATTTTTTTAATTACTTTAAAATAACCAATTGAAAACTATTACTGATGGCCTAAAGTTAATAATATTTGATGAAATAACATGGTTAAATATATATATAAACTTGTAATCCAATAATTTTCAATTAAAACATGTTAAAATCAGAGCCGCCTTAATATAATTCAAAGTAGTATATAAGCAATAAAATCTATTTATTCTATGGATGTCGCCTTAATATAATTCAAAGTAGTTCATATACTGGTTTCTTTTAAATTAGTTTTTTAATTAGTTGTTTTTAAAAACAAGTTAGTTTGTTCCTATAGGGTACATACAGAATTATTAGAAAGAAAAAAGTCATTTAAAAGGTTGGGGTTAATATCACAGCTTTGCTCACTCTAACTACAAACATCAAGAATATTCGAATATTTTTCCATAGTTGCTTGGTAGGAAGAGAGCAGTTTAGTTTTCGGTGGTAAAATCGTTTTTTTTACTGCCTCACTACTGAAACAACGTGATTACGTGCAATCTTAAATTGCTTCCAGTTTGTTTCTTTTTTTAATGGCTAATATGACATCTGTCGTATACCAAGGACAAGACTGATTATTAATAACAAGTGTACGAAGAGGTACAAAATTTTCAAACGCACTATTTACCTGAGTGACAAGAACATTTAATTTTTCATCAACAGACTGAGTAAACCAGCAGTCATTCCAACTAACACGAGACAAATGCTCATACAATAGAAAAGAATCAATGGACTTATAATCACGATACGATATAGACAGTGGAACAGAGTTACTAGAAGGATTAAAACTGATTGTACAAAACAAGAGATAATGGTCAGATATAAATGAAATTTGGTCAAAGAGTAAAACCAATGAAACATCAGACAGTATAAAGACATCGAGTAGACTAGGACAAACTCCTGATGCAAAACGAGTCGGAGTCGTAGAATTAACAATTGGCATACCAGCAGCATTAACTTTGTCATTAAAACTGTCCGACACTTTGTCATTTGACAGCAAGTTCACATTAAAGTCTCCACATATAGCATAAAAATTAAAGTCAGTTAAACGATTATGTAGATCAGAAAAAAAAGAATCAAGACTGCAACATCTGTTAGGAATGTAGACACAAGAACAACATGTAAAAATTCAATTTCAGACCCACACGATTTGTTTACAAGCTTTGCACTAAGAAAAGACTTGCAATACAAAGCAACTCACTCCACCTCCTCTATTTCCAATCCTGTCATTCCAAAAAAGTGTGTAAGTAGGAATATTTAAAAAGCAGTCAGGAATAAAAATAAAAAATTCATAATCGACAATTTATTTCATATTATGGTGGTACGGTAGAAGTTGTAAATGTAAGATATCCAGATGGAAATCTAAAAAAAAAAAAAATCGTCATTTATAGAAAAATCTTTCTTTATTAAAAGTTTCTTTACCAATTCGTTAATATGGGATTAAGAATGCTGAGAACTGTCCGCAAAGTTACACGTGACAGTCCTGAAATTAAATAAAGTTTAATTTTTAGATAACTTTGGGTCGCCATTAAATATTGAAATTATTTTTGGGTCGCACTATAAATAGGTTGGGAAACACTGGGCTAAACAGTAAATATAATAATATTGTAATATCAGATCTAATATGGTGTCGGAACCCTCTTTGTAGGCTATAACAATTTCGATTCGTGTAGGCATTGACAACAAATTTTTGCAATTTCCTGTTTAAAATCTTATTTTTCCTAAATTCTTCTTAGCTCCAGTTTACACTGTGGCTTATGCTGAGCTACTTTACGTCTTATCAAGTGCCATAAATGCTCCATTTGATTTAAATTAGGGGAGTTTCCAGGCCAACCCATGTGTTGAATACCAAGTTCCTTGAATACGAGGGGTGCCTTTTATATTTCGGAATTAGAGAACAAAAACAAATATTAATCATCGGAAATCACTTTATTGTTTTTCAAAATATTCTCCATTAAGATCTATACACTTTTGCATGCGTTTGAACCAATTGTCGAAGCACTTTTGTCACTCTGATTGAGGTATCTCCAAAACATGCATTCTGAATGCCGCAACCGCTTCTTCGGGCGTCGAAAATCGTTGTCCACGCAGTTTATTCTTCACGGTTGGGAATAAAAAGAAGTCATTCGGTGCCAAGACGGGACTATACGGCGGATGACCCATCAAATCGATGTTTTGGGTGCTCAAAAATGCAGTTGTTTGAGCCGATGTGTGAGAGCTCGCATTGTCGTGGTGAAGAGTGATCCGTCTTCGGCGGTTGGTTTTCCTGATTTCTTGGAAGACAACTGGCAAACAAATGGTTGTGTACCACTCAGAGTTGACTGTTCTGCGTTGTTCTAGTGGTACGGTTGCGACATGTCCATATTTTCCGAAAAAACAGGCGACCATTTGCTTGGAAGTGCTTCGTGCGCGAACAACTTTTGTTGGATTTGGCTCATCTTGAAACACCCATACAGTCGACTGCTGTTTACTTTCGGGCTCATACGCGTAAATCCACGATTCACCACCTGTCACGATGTCATAGACGTGTTTCGAAGCACCGCGATCGTATTTTTTGAGCATTTCCTTCGACCAATCGACACGAGCCTTTTTTTGAGCGATTGACAAATTGTGTGGGATCCAACGCGAACAAATTTTTTTGACAGTCAAATGTTTATGCAATATTGAATGTATGCTGGTCCCACTTATGCCTAAGGTTGCCTCAATCTCACGATAGGTAACATGACGATCTTGCAATATCAGTTCGCGCACAGCATCAATGGTTTTCGGAACAACAGCTGATTTCGGACGACCTTCACGAAATTCGTCTTGGAGTGAACTACGACCACGATTGAATTCACCATACCATCGATAAACACTGGTCCTTGATGGAGCTTCATCGCCAAAAATTGAATTAAGTTCATCCATGCACTGTTGCTGTGTTAATTCACGTCGAAAGTTGTAAAAAATAATCGCACGAAAATGTTCACGATTTAATTCCATTTTTAGACCGAGATGAATCTTTTAAGTTACTATAAACAACACAAATAGCGCTTGTATGTCAAAACGTTCTGAGTACGTATAAGCCAACAAATGTCAAACTTTGCGATAGAGCTTTCAGTTGACAGATTGCAACACCAGGGTTGCCAAATCCCGAAATATAAAAGGCACCCTACGTATTTCCATAAAATAATTCATAATTCCATAAAAAAAAGCAAAGAACTTCGTACATAATAAGAAAAACATCCCCAAATCACATTCGACCGTTCTAATTACACACGTATCCTTATATCTTTCTTCTGAAAAACGTCGTACGTACGAAAGATTGTCGGCATAGCGCATAGTCGGTCTGGGCTAAATTGTATGAACTGGGCCGTTCTATTTTAATGCCGTTGATGTGATTGCATTTCAGAGTTTGACGTTGTTTCCTTTTTAATTGCAATTTTAATGTGTAAGATGTGTTACACATCACCCCAATGTAAGTCACTTTTTTCTCATTGATGGTATTTCACTACAATTATTCACTACATTTTATATCTATTCACTTTTAAAATCTGATGAAAATTTTATTCGAAACGCTATTTTTTGTAAATTTTAAAAAAAGTTTTAACAAAATATTCTGGAAGTGCGAACAATTTTAAGACTTTGAGCTTGAGTCGAAAACGAACAGCATTCTTTTGATTCATCTATTCTTTTAGTTTGCAAAAGTAGAAAATTGTAATACAGTGAATAACGCTTTAAAAGGTTAATGAGGATTTGTTTTCAATTTAAAAATAGTTAATAGTAAAATATTTTTCGAATATATATTCAAAATTAGTTACTCAAAAAAATTATTTTTATGCGTGCTTGTAAAAAGTCTAAACTTCCGAGTGTAGGATACTAAAACTTAAAAGCGAAAAAAAAGTAAAAAGGTACTGCCAACTATTCTATGATGCTTTTCAAATAAAATATCAAAAATTGCTGCTTCTACGTCAAAACCGTTTAGACTCTACAGCTTTTCTTAAGCGTTTTTCTTATATTTTTCCGCGCGAATAAAAAGCGGTAAAAATATTCGCAAAAAATTACCTCATGCTGTGAGTTATGCCAACACTTTTTTTAATGTTTCTTTAAATTTTGCTATTTATAGATTTTGATTTTTTTTTATGATTTGGCATAGCGTATCAAATGAATAAATTTTACAACTCAGGCTGTGTGCTATTCGGAAACTTTTCACTCGTGGTAGGAAAGAAGTTACTGAGTTGAATACACTTTCTGTCTGTTGAAATAAAATTGTCATTTTTGCTGTGCCAAAAGAACAATGAAATTTTGACAACTACAAATTTTGGAGTTTAAGCGCGAGAATTTAATTTATTTTGCAAAATTGTTGATATAACTGAAAATGAACAGAATTTTACGCAAATATTTTCCACTTCTGGTTGCTTTGATGTCGAAAGCAAAAAGTTTTTAACTTCTTTATGACTTTTTTTAAAGGAAGGGGGAAGAGTAAGTATTGCTTTTGCTTTTCTGCTCCAGACAACTACCTAAAACATTATTCCTTTAAAGATATTACCTATATTCGGCCAAGAGGTTATTCCGAAACATTAAATGCCATTTTTTATTACGACAATGCACAAACATAAATGTATTTAAGAGTGTCTGCTAGCTCTTTTCGCAAAATTGTGCAGTTTATTCCAGCGAAGCATCATGGATGGTCAATAGAGTATGAAGTGGTGGTTTGCTATCGAGTAGTAAGTGACTTTATGAGATTGCGGACAGTATGCAATATAGTTCTACATATTACGTAGAACTTCCTTTGCTGTTTTGTTGGGATTTTCATTATTTTTTAATTCTTTTTGCTTTTTTAATTTATAATTAACTAAAAAGTTTAGCTGTCATTAATTTCTAAGTGTTTTTTTTTTTTTTTGTAATTATGCTTGTGTCAAAAATTCTCTTGCCGATTGTTAAAATTTATACTAGCCCCTGAGGCTACATGAATTTTTGACAATCATATTCACCTCACAAGTGCCAAATTTTCTCATTCAGACTGTCAAAATTTCATCATCCGAGTGAAAAGTTTCCGAATAGCACATATCCATGATACAATAATAAGGTAGGGTAAGGAGATTCACCACACCGACCTGGAATGTCAAAATTATAAAATACTGTGCTGCCGTATCTTATAAAATATCCACGAAAAATCCGTGATTGTACTTTGCATTTTTGATGAATGTCTTAGCTGTGGATACATGTTGTAACTTCGTTAACTTCGATCTTCGGCAATTCGTCAAAAATTGGAATGTGTAACACATTCGACGCGATAATTTTGATAAAATATAGCTCTGTTTCCTTTTTACAGACAATTTTCTTATTTTTTTTTTTTTTAATTCTTGTATATACTTTAATATTGATATTCCGCTTCGACGTTCGCTTCGAAAGTGAAGTTATTAAATGTAGCCACTGGCAATCGGGAATGCACATTATTTTATTATTAGAAAAGTTTTGAAGTTTTTTTGGGGTTTTTCCATTCGCCATTTGCCCATAGGCCATTCGCTATAAAATCGTTCTGATACAGCAGTGCACTTCAGTTCTTGTAATTTGTGAATATATCAAGTAAATATATATTTATAGTTAATTTAAAAATTTTTAGTAATGCCAAAAAGAAGTTCTGCCAACTTTCATACAACGTCATCTTCTTCATCATCTTTCATACAACCAGCAGATTAAATAAAAAGATTAAAAAGGTGAAATAAAAGCAATGTGTCGAGTTTCAAACTCTAATTTTTGATTTATGTTCCACAGTTTCTCCGTCAAACGGCAATAAAAAAATTATGTATTACATTTATAGTGGACATTATAATAAAAATTTTAAATAAGAAATAAAGAACACAAAAACTAAACTAAAACTAATATGCAATACTTTACTGAAAACAAAGCTTTAAAATCACAAAACAGCGATTTATTTAATTGTAAATACATTTGCCCGAATTTATCCATTTATCCCACAAATAATTTCCTTTCTAATTATTTGTCCTACATTTATCAATAATACAGAAAAGTGGCAATGCTAAAACACATGTTGACATTCGAGGTCGGTGTGGTGAATCTCCTTACCCTACCTTATTATTGTATCATGCACACAGCCTCAGCTGTTTTTGTTTTCAATATTATAACCACAGGGTGTAGCCAGTTCAATTGTTTTTAAACACATACATTTATTAATAATGCATGAACTACTGTATTTTTTTTTTTTACTTAATTCTATCTTTACAAAAGTTTGCTTATATTTTCACAAAACACTTCAAAAACACTTGGCAACAAAAAATCCATTCCTGTCACATTTTTTTGATCATATGTTTCGTGACAAGCAAAATCAAAATGATGAATGAGCGTCTTCAACATGTAGGTGGCAACCAATAATCCCGCGTAGCAAATCAATCAAATGTCAAATATTTTATTCAATAGTTTGCTCATAATTTCTTCTTTGCAATTAGCAAAAATGTCCAAAGTATATTTTTTCTTTTTTAAATGACTTCATTATTATTCATCAGTGACTAATTCTCATTTCCATTTTATACAAAAGACTATTGCTAAATTGGTACTCATCTAACGGCTAGATTGGAGCATTTTTTGTACTATAAACATTAAAGTGTTTCGATTGCAATGCTAATAAAAACTTTCTATACTTTGCAGGCATCCAAGCATTCTATCGACGATCGATATGCTTTACAATTAATTACAATGTCAAGTCTTTTCAATTGCTCGCAATTCTTTTGTGTTTTTTTTTTCTGAATGAGTATTTGTTGGAGTGCTAATTGTTTATTATTAGCAGTTGGAACAATTAAATTGTCACTTACCAAGCTTTGTTGATTTTTAACCAGTTTTAACTGGAAATTTATGTATTGTCTTTAATAAAAAAAAATAAATCAGGCTGATTTAAGAGTTTTTGCTAATCATTTTATTTGTTCTGTTAAAGTCAGTTATAGGTCAGTTGTGGCTTTGCTCTTTTCTTTTTCAAACATTTCCTTTCACTACTCGGATAAAAATTTTCTAAAACTTGTTAGAATCCAAGAATAATTTCAAAGTTATTTTTTATTGGAATTTATTTTTACGAAATATTAAAAATGTAAGTAGAGGCAATATAGTTTCGCAATAGTTTTCCAAAATTACTTTGCAAGTAAGAATACAAACTTGCTCAAAGCAGTGAACAGTCATAAAATCAAAGCGAAATCCCGAAATGTTAGTTAAAGTTAATTAAAAGGAAAGATCCCCAGGTAACGCTCGGCGATTTGAATGATTTTCGAATATATTGTATATATACTAAAGTTTCAAAATAGCAAACCTAAATTTGGTTAGTGTTTTTTTTTAAAGTGTCGCTGCTTTAAATATGCGCAAAGTGAAAGGTGCTATTTTTTTGACCGCAGCTGTATATATTTTTCTATAAGTTTCTAGAAGGTGCATCAAATCACATAATTTTTTTGGAAAAATTCCTTGTTGTAATAAAAAGTACGAAAATTCAAGATTTTTCTGATTTATGGTGATTTTAAAAAATGCAACCATTACCGATTACCGAAGCGATAAGCAACCGATTACTGAACCAATTACCGATTACCGAAGTGGTTACTAAACGATTTCCGAACCAATTACTGATTACCGAAGCGAGTACCAACCGATTACCGAACCAATTACCAAGTAATTACTAACCGATTTCCGAACCAATTACTAATTACCGAGGCGAGTACCAACCGATTAACGAACCAATTACCGAAGCGATTACCAACCGGTTACCGAGCCAATTTCCGATTACCCAACCAAAGTTATTGTGTTACAAATATTTAATATTAAAAAAATAGCAGTTTGTACATTCAATAACGTATAAATTGATAAAAAGAGTTAAAAAAGTAGAACGCATCTGATTTGCCGACTCTATCTTCTTCGGAAATTCATAACAGCTGTGTTATTTCATAGCTTTAAGTTTTTTTTTATTGTGTCAAGATTATGCTTTCAAGAAGGTGTAGTTACAAAAAATGCAATATCTGTGTTACTACTTCGATCCACCAATTTTTTTTTACTGGTTCTGAAAGGTAAAAACCAGGTTAATTTTTTGCTTACCGTTTATTAGACTCTGAGAGAGAGAGAATAGATCAGAAACGGCAACTTTTTAATGAAAGCCTAAAAACAATGAATTTTTTTTGTTACATAATTTTCACAAAAATGTTTTCCTGGAGAGAACAGATCAGAAACGGCAACTTTTTAATAAAAGCCCAAAAACAATAAATTTTTTTTGTTACATAATTTTCACAAAAATGTTTTCCTGGAAGCATAATCTTTACTTTTCACATAAAGTTTAAATTATGAAGATATCTTGTTCGGGACCTGAGGTATGCATTTTTAAAAAAATCATAAAGCAGACAAATTTGACGGACCTCTCTCCTAGAGGCCTTTCAAAATATATGCATTTTGTTCATAACGGTGACATCAAAAAGTGAGGTGGAATGATAACATTACTGACGTTAACATTACTCACGTTAACATTGCTCACGTTTACATTGCTCATGCCAACATTGTTCACATTAACATTGCTGATGTTAACATTGCTGATGTTAACATTGCTGATGGTAACATTGCTGATGTTAACATTGCTGAAATTAACATTGCTGACGTTAACAGTGCTGACGCGATCCATAACTTTTTTCCCTACCAACAAAAAGCACTCAACGCGTCTAAAGAAGTTTTCACTTCAAAAATAATATAAACTCCGCCTACTGCTATGGAACTAATTTAAGTTTTTTAACATAAATCTGGAAGTGAATATGAACTGACATTGAAATTTCTCGTAATTGTTCTTCCCCACTCGGATTTTGAGAAAGTTTTCCAAACTTGCTAACAATGATAACATTAAATTTGACTTTGCAGCGCTTTTTCTTAGTTATTGATCTGAGCTAATTGGAGCTCAAAATAAATTTTTTGCTAACTACTATAAATCAAAAAAATTGTGTAATTTAAAATATCGATAATATTTGAATAGTTGTTAGTTCTAAAATTAAATACAGCCCAACATTATTTTTAAAATGTTAACTCTTTATATTTTATTTAACGTGAAAATAACTTGCTAATTTTCACATTTTTTTCTTCTACTTTCAGACATGTTTCTATTTCTTCTGACGAGTAACAAATTATGCTCTCCTGAACGCCAGGTGCGGCACTCTTTCCAACGACTTTGACACATCTAAAGCTTTAATATAGCAAAAAAATAAGAAAAAAAAAAAAATCTTTGTTCTTAGATATTAACAATTAGCAGCAATTATTTATACAAAAAAAGAAAGAATTTATTATTGTACTATTTTTAAATATTTTCTCACATTTATAGATAACAGAGTCAAACACAACAACAACAACAACAACAAAAACAACTACAACGTTCTATTCAACATAACAAGAACGAAACTTAAGTTGATGATCAGAGAACAGAAATCAACCAAAAACTAAGTTTAAGCTTAAAGCAAAAAACCTAAAAACCAGCAAAAATTGTTACTATTTAAAACATAATCTAATTTAAAAAAAAAGAAAAAACAAAAGAAAACAAAACTATTTATTAAAAAACAAATAGTTTATTTGCACCACCGGCAGAGCGCTACTTACTACGCACGCTACCTCTTAAAAAGAAAAAAAAAAAAAACAAAATAGCACTTAACTAAGCTTTTGTCAATTTGTTCTATTTTATATACTTGTGTTAACGGTACGACTGACGCTTTCTCTGCGTACGTCTCACCGTCCGTCTGTTCTTGATTTCCTTCTTTTATTTGTTGTTGCTTGTCGTCGTACGTCGACCAGCTCGTCGATAACTCGGTTTAATTACCATTAGTATTGGTGGTTAAATCTTTAAAGAGAGATACTTTCCTAATCGGTTTTTTGTATACTATGAAAATATCAAAGATGAAATTCAAACGCAAATTTGGCTGTTTAAATATTTGAAAAATCGTTTTCAAGATTATTTCGAATATTTTTTTGTTTTAATATAAGTTGTATTTTCCCCATCTCACTCCATTCCTATTATACATATAAATTCGTTCAGTTTTTCTCCCCCCATAAATTTGCAAATTTCAAAAATTGTTCAATCATTTCAACTCAAAACAGTTTAGAATTTTTTAATCATTAAATATTTGTAGCATCATTAAAATAATTGCATTTTTTAAAGTTTTTGTTTTTGCTTCATTCGAAAAAAAAATCAATAAAAAAAAAATCAGTCAGTCAGTCAGTCAAGTTAGTTAGTTCAGGAATAGTCGTTAGGTTTTTTGTGTGCGTTAGAGAAGATAAATAGTGCGCTTATACAAAATGGATCCATATTCGCCGGATCTGTTATGGATGGTTATCCTTGGCTTTTTGATTGCATTTGTTTTGGCATTTGGCATCGGTGCTAATGATGTGGCAAACTCATTTGGCACGAGTGTGGGCTCTGGCGTCTTGTCTATACGGCAAGCATGCGTTTTGGCAACGATCTGCGAAATCTCGGGTGCGGTTTTGATTGGTGAGTGCAGCCGCATGCTGCTTAAAATATAGGTAACTTGTTATTATTATCTTTTTCCCCCTTCAACAGGCTACAAAGTATCGGATACGATGCGCAAAGGCATTCTCGAAGTTGGCTTGTACGAGGGCTCCGAACAGGAATTAATGCTCGGCTGTGTGGCCGCTCTTGCTAGCAGCGCCATATGGCTGCTAGTTGCCACCTTTATGAAACTGCCTATATCGGGTACCCACAGCATTGTTGGCTCTACTATTGGCTTCAGTTTGGTTGCACGTGGCACAGAGGGTCTCAAGTGGTCAACTCTGGGAACAATTGTTGGCTCCTGGTTTATCTCGCCTGTCCTCAGCGGTCTTGTTAGCATTTTGCTCTTTCTGGCTATAAGAAAATTCATATTGCGTTCGCCTGATCCACTTAAAGCAGGCTTTCGATCGTTGCCTGTTTTTTATGGTGTCACATTTTTCATCAACTTGATTAGCATTGTGCTAGATGGACCCAAGCGTAAGTTATTAACTAGGTAATATGCACAGTCTACTCTTTAATTTCTTCCTCAATATTGTAGTATTGTACATGGACAACATTTCACCCTGGATTGCTGTGGCCTCTAGCGTTGCTTTGGGTCTATTTGTGGCGCTTATCACTCAATTGTTTATTGTACCACATCAAAAACGTAAAATTGCCAAGAAACTGCATGCCAAGAATCCAGTCAAGTTCAATTTCGAGGACTCTGTTGGTATGATTTTGATATTTAATAATTATTTAACTTAGAATTAGTACAATAAGCAAGAATTATTAAAAATCATTTGGTTAAGATTCCACTGTCCTACTGACCATACGATTTCGTTCTGTTTTAGCAGTGATTCGCAAATAGATATTCGGTCAAATAAATTTTTCGCTGTTAATTCATGTGGCACCCATACATCGAACTTCTTTGTGTTTCCAGCTTTCTTTAAATGGTTGATAACTCTTTAGTGATTAATGCCTGGTTTCCTAGCAGTGTCCACGCTACTTATGTGCCAGTCTTGCTCAATTTTTTCCATTTCGACTTTTTCAGTGATTGGTCGACCAGAACCACTTCGCTGCTGTTTTTCGAGTTACATCATCGTCTTCATAAACTTTACAAATTTTTTCAGCAGCCTGCAACGCATTCTTACCTTTTCTATAATAGAAAAGCAAAATATGACGATAACGTTCCGAATTTTCACTCATTTTCAAACTTTTCACAGAACAATGCGATTTTAATACTAGGTCTGTTTCCGTACACAATTTCGAGTAAAAGTCGAGTAAAGTTCAATGTGAGAGAGTAAAATTAAATTTTAGAATAGTGTCAAAAGTACGGAAACGACTTCTAGCTAGTTTCAAGCACGAAAACAGCTGATTGCCCACCAAACGTAAACGGCGCCAATTTTAACTTGTTACAAACTCAAACGGTGCCAATTTTAACTTGATATTTTATATTTTTTGATATGTATTGATATTTATTAATATTTAACAATAGGTAAGTTTATTTTTCATCGCACAAAATAAACAAGAAACAACGAACAAGTTGACATTTGCTTGTTCTTCTTGATGCTTATTCTTCTTGATGCTTGTTCTTACGCAGCTGGAACAAATTTCTTCTAGCACACTTTGATCAACTTTCGAGCTCGAGAGAGCGATTTTATGCTTGTTCTTCCAGCTATAAAAAGTACGGAAACACGTTCTAGCACATTGCAAGTTACTACAATTGAGTACGGAAACAGACCTACTGTCTTCTAACAAAATGAAGCCTAAAATGTTACCTTTCAAACAAGCTATAGCATTGCCAGATGCAATTAATATTAACAGCAATTAATATTAATATGCTACGTCTATAGAAGTCCGAATTTAGGAAGGGAGCCTACTTTTAACAAACTAGACTCTCTCTGATTCGATATCGCACATTTTGGGGTTGTTCCCTGATAGTGAAATCGTTGTTGCTGGCGATTTCAATGTCCACAACTTGGCTTGGTTATGTCACTCGGGCCAAACAACACCTGAAGGCAATATGTTGAGCTTTTTGCTGAATCGAACCAATTGATTCAACTAGTGAAGGAACCAACTTTCTTTCCAAGAAGTGATCTGCATAGCCATAACATCTTAGACCTCTTTCTGACTTCGCATCATGAAAAATATGATGTGAGTATCACCGCACCTCTTGCTAATTCGGACCATTGCACCATCTCCGCTGTTTTTCCATATTCTAACCTTCGCACCTCTACTCCTGAAGCCCCGAAAAGGACCGCATGGTTTTATGAAAGAGCAAATTGGACTGCGCTAAATAATTTTTATCGCAACTTCAATTGGAAATTATGTTTCGCTGACAGAAATGTGAATGCCGCGGCGGTTATGGTGCAAGAAATTATCTTACTGGGTATGCGGGTCTTTCATCCCCTGTAAGATGAGAAGCATCAAACCAAAAGACCACTCATGGTTTAATGAGACTTGCAGGATTGCAGTCAGGTCCAAAGAGGAAGCCTTTCGGAATTGGCGCTCTGATTAGAATGCCGATACGAAAAGACTTCGCATTGAGGCTAGGAATCGCTGGAATACAATTTTAAAACGCGAAAAGTTTCTTCACGAAACGAGCATCAGAGAACAGGTTCTTCTCTGCCCCAAAGGGAGCAAAAACTTTAGGTCATTTGTTAAAAGAGTAAAGAATCAGACGTCATCGACTATTCCAACTCTTTTAAAAGATGATCAAATCTTCACGGACTCGGCTGATAAAGCAAACCTGTTGGCCGGATTGTTTGCACATAACTCCACAATCCCAGTAAGCAATCAGCCACTAACTTTCGTTGAAAGAACGTCTTCTGTAATGCAGGAGATATATTTTCGTACGAGATCAGTTAAAAAAGTCCTTGCAAACCTCAACATAAACAAAGCCTCTGGTCCGGATGGCATACCACCACTTGTGCTTAAAGCGTGTGCTTCTAGCCTGGCTCGGCCTTTGCGTAACCTGTTCAACATCTACAGGACAGGAGTATTTCCATCTTGTTGGAAGGTCGCAAGGGTGTCCAGCCGGTACCAAAAAAGGGCGATGCCACAAACCCTGCAAACTACCGACCCATATCGATATGCTATACGCTCGCCAAAGTTATGGAGAGCGTAATTAACTTCAACCTTATGAACTATCTGGAGCACAAGGAATTGCTTAGTGACCGGCAATATGGTTTTGGTAGGGCCCGCTCTACTGGCGACGTTATGGCGTTCTTAACTGAAAAATGGAACCAATGCGTTCACTTATTCGGTGAGAGCAGAGTTGTTGCTCTGGATATTTCAAAGGCATTTGACCGAGTTTGGCATAAAGCGCTCGTGTCTAAACTAATTGCATATGGTGTCGGTGGTAACTTTGCTCAGTGGATCACGTGCTTTCTTATGAATCGAACGATCCATGTTGTAGTCGATGGCATATCGTCCAGAGAGCACGCCATCAACGCAGGTGTACCGCAGGGCTCAGTTCTATCGCCAACTTTGTTCCTGGTTTTTATCAACGACCTTCTGTCGTTGACTGACAACCCAATTCATTCGTTTGCGGATGACAGCAGCATTTGCCATTCATATTCATTTAAAAAACGCCCGAGCTCTTTGGAGATTGAGAGGAGGAGGCAACATATGAATGACACACTTAACAATGACTTAGGAAAAAATCTCCGAGTGGGGTCTTGCTAATAGAGTAGAGTTTAATGCTAGCAAGACCCAGTGTTGTCTGTTAACCCACAAGCGAATCAATTGCCCCTTAGCTCCCTTTTATATCAACGGTGTAGATCTTACGGAGTCAGATGCTCTTGACGTTCTAGGCATTTCAATACAAGCAGATCTTCGGTGGAATGATCACATTTTTGATGTGTCAAAGGAAGCAGCCAAGTGCCTTGGTTTTTTAAAACGGTGTAAGAAATACTTCACTCTATCTGATCTTCGTTTGATCTATACCTCATATATTAGGCCGAAAATGGAGTACAATTCGCACATTTGGGCAGGGGCTTCAAGATCATATTTGGAGCTTCTGGACCGGATTGAAAGACGTGCGATATATTTGATAGGTGATGGAAATATTTCATCTCCTCTCAACTCTCTTCGGCATCGTCGCAATGTTGGTTGCCTAAGCCTTCTGTACAGGTACTACCATGGGAAGTGTTCAAGGGAGATACATGGCCTGACGCCACCAGCTTGTGTCCTAGGTCCACTTGGGCAGCTCTCCAAACCCATCCCTTTACCATTGCAACTTTGCCCAATAGAACATCGCATTACCGAGATAATTCGTTCTTCGGTCGCTCAGTAAAATTGTGGAACAATCTCCCTGCGAGCGTGTTTCCCGGCAGTTTCAAACTGTGTAAATTTAAATCAAATCTCGACATCGACACTACTCCATCTTTCCACCCTCCAACTAAATATCACCAGTCTTCCGAATCAACACAATGCTTTCGCATTTATAGGGGGCATCCCCTGAGTGCTGGTTAAGCCAAAAAAAAAAAAAACAGATATTACAGTTTAGTGCCATCTAGCGACAATTTGTAACCGAACTTTTTCGAATACCAAATATATAACTCTTGAATATAGAGTTTACGACTCCTTTTACGAGGGGTGCCTTTTATATTTCGGGATTAGAGAACAAAAACAAATATTAATCATCGAAAATCACTTTATTGTTTTTAAAAATATTCTCCATTAAGATCTATATACTTTTGCATGCGTTTGAACCAATTGTCGAAGCACTTTTGCCACTCTGATTGAGGTATCTCCAAAACATGCATTCTGAATGCCGCAACCGCTTCTTCGGGCGTCGAAAATCGTTGTCCACGCAGTTTATTTTTCACGGTTGGGAATAAAAAGAAGTCATTCGGTGCCAAGTCAGGACTATACGGCGGATGACCCATCAAATCGATGTTTTGGGTGCTCAAAAATGCAGTTGTTTGAGCCGATCTGTGAGAGCTCGCATTGTCGTGGTGAAGAGTGATCCGTCTTCGGCGGTTGGTTTTCCTGATTTCTTGGAAGACAACTGGCAAACAAATGGTTGTGTACCACTCAGAGTTGACTGTTCTGCGTTGTTCTAGTGGTACGGTTGCGACATGTCCATATTTTCCGAAAAAACAGGCGACCATTTGCTTGGAAGTGCTTCGTGCGCGAACATCTTTTGTTGGATTTGGCTCATCTTGAAACACCCATACAGTCGACTGCTGTTTACTTTCGGGCTCATACGCGTAAATCCACGATTCATTACCTGTTACGATGTCATAGACGTGTTTCGAAGCACCGCGATCGTATTTTTTGAGCATTTCCTTCGACCAATCGACACGAGCCTTTTTTGAGCGATTTAAAAATTGTGTGGGATCCAACGCGAACAAATTTTTTTGACAGTTAAATGTTTATGCAATATTGAATGTATGCTGGTCCCACTTATGCCTAGGTTGCCTCAATCTCACGATAGGTAACATGACGATCTTGCAATATCAGTTCGCGCACAGCATCAATGGTTTTCGGAACAACAGCTGTCGGAACAACAACAAGGTCGTCCGAAACTTCACGAAATTCGTCTTGGAGTGAACTACGACCACGATTGAATTCACCATACCATCGATAAACACTGGTCCTTGATGGAGCTTCATCGCCAAAAATTGAATTAAGTTCATCCATGCACTGGTGCTGTGTTAATTCACGTCGAAAGTTGTAAAAAATAATCGCACGAAAATGTTCACGATTTAATTCCATTTTTAGACCGAGATGAATCTTTTAAGTTACAACACAAATAGCGCTCGTATGTCAAAACGTTCTGAGTACGTATAAGCCAACAAATGTCAAACTTTGCGATAGAGCTTTCAGTTGACAGATTGCAACACCAGGGTTGCCAAATCCCGAAATATAAAAGGCACCCTACGTACAGATTTAGGTACATAAACAATTTTGACTTAAAAGTATCTTAAGTAACAAATCAGTTGTGGAAACCTTAACGCTGTAATTTTTTTTGAACTTAAAATATACAAATTAAGGAAAGGGCCAGATAGGAGGGCCGTTTGATAATTCAGTTAAAAATTAAACAAGGAATGATTTTTATGGCAAAAAAGTTTTATTTCTCAATATAGTCTCCTTTTAGCTCGATACACTTTTTTTGATCCCATCCAAATAATACGTTTTCGGAAGGTTCTTAAAATAGGCCTCTGTTTTGGTGATGAGCTGCTCTCTGGTGATGAATCTCTTTCTGTCGAGCCATTTCTTCAGGTTTGGAATCAGAAAATAGGTGCTGGGGGCCAAATCTGGAGAATATGATTGATGATGAAGCAATTCGTACTTCAATTCATGGAATTTTGCCATGGGAGCTGGGCATTTGTGAACGCGTGCATTGTTTTGATTGAAGAGCACTTTTCCCTCGCCAAATGGGAACGTTTCTCTGCATAGTATTCGCCATTGATCGTTCTTTTCGGTGGAAGTTAATCGATGTAGATTATACGTCCTTTGGAGCTCGTTCGGTCGGTAAAGTCCACTGTTTCGACTGTTCTATTGTCTCTGGTATGTAGTGATGGATCCATGTTTCGTCCACGGTTACTAATCGACGGAAAAAAATCCTTATCTTTGTTCAACATCGCCAAACACGCTTTTGAATGAGTCACACGTTCGTGTTTATGGTCGAGAGTGAGCAAACGAGGCACCCATCTTGCGGATAATTTTTTCATATCCAAATGATTTCGCAAAATATTCCACACCTACGACCTCAACAATATCGCGCACTTTCACTCTGCGATCAGCAAACACGATGCCATGAATTTTAGTCACCATTTCTGGTGTGGTGACTTCATTTGGTCATCCAGAGTGTTCGGCGTCACTTGTGCTTGTACGTCTGCATCAGAATTCAGTAAACAACTTGTGAATCATTCCAATCGATGGTGCAGAGTCCCAATAATATTGGTTTGGCTGATGGTTTTTTTACGCAAAAAATAATGCTTGATCACACGAAATGCACTTTTTTCCATTTTCGCCAAATTTCACAAGTCTGGTGTCAGTGGCTGCCAAACACAAACTAAGCGTCGCAGCCATGGCAGAATTATAAGGTAGGGCCGACTCATAAAGCAACTAACAAGGTGGTAGTGACAGCAGGTTATATTCACACAAACCGCGAACATAGGTTGTCAATTGCCTGTATATTTTTTTCTACTTTTTTCGTTTTCCTTTTTTGTACCATTTTAACAACCTATAATCGCGAAAATAACTTGTTAGTTACATCATGGGCCGGCTCTGAGAAGAATGGAGTAGACAGCAGAGAAAATGCCGGCTTGTTTTGCAAAATCAGCTGTTCATCTCGAGTTTCTTTATGCTCACGTTTCGCAGTTGTTTTTAGGTTAAAATTATCACAGTTTTTTTTTGCAATTTTAAGACTTCTTTCACATTTTATAATATTTTCACTGAAATTATCACAAATTTAACACACACGACCGCACTGTTTGCAACTTGGAAACATAAAATATTTTCTTCATGTGCAATTTCTACGAGTATTCAAAATATGTAATTATGTCAAAATTCCTCGTTTTGACAACTAACCAATCTTTTCATTATCGACTCTTCGTTGACGCGTGAGGACACTCAGCGAAGCGGCCCTACCTTGTAATTCTACCATGGGCCCTACCTTATAATTCTGCCATGGTCGCAGCTAGCTGAAATTTTGACAGTAGTGTATTAACAGATGGTAGTTGACAGGATCAGTGTTGCATTTAAAGTTACTACACGGGAAATTAAAAAATTCACTGAATTATCGTATGATGGTTTTAATGATATTTTAAGATTTCTCGAAAGCTTTTGAAATGTAGCTATAATTAAAGATGCATATAAATCTACATATTTGTAAAAAAATTTATTAGCCACTAGCAAGAGTAATTATGTCTCGCGGAAGTAATACTACAAATTTTTCTAATTTGAGATTGAGATATTAAAATTTTGTTTTTCTTTTTTTTCTTTGTATTTCAAACAGAATCTTCGCCGTCCGGTAGCCCTAAGAAAAACCGTCGTCCGCTCTCGCTTGTAAGTGAGGGCAAACAGCTGCCAGCAATTGCCGAAATCACCGAGCTAGTCTCACTCACGGACAACTCGCCAAAAACGTTCAAACTTTCGCCCTACAACCACTCCAACAAAAGCTACAAAATCAATCCAGACATCATAAGAAAAGCCGAAGATCTATTGGGCAAAGCTAGTCTAGACAATCCGGATCTTACCATAACCAGCCTCAATTTCATCGATGAACAGCAACAAAATGGTGGTGGCGTTGTAACACCTCCCATGGTATCGAATGGCAGTAAAGGTGGCGAAATTTTGCAGGATTACTTCAAGCATGAGCTGAAGTCGCCGATATTGCAAGGTGGCAAAAGTAACAATGTAGGCACCGGTATGAATACAGCTGAAAAATCAACGAACGTCAAACCAGTTGAAGCATGCGTGAATGTAAATGACACTAAGAAAACACTGCAGGTTACGGAGAGTGGCTCTAGTCTAGAGCTTATGATTGCTTCAACCCTATCGCCCAATTCCAGTAAAGTGCCGCTGATTGAAAGCAAGGAAACAATAAACGAGGAGTTTAAGGCAACGACTGCGCATGTAGGCAACGGTGAGGAAACGGAAGAGGTGTCCATGTTGTTCTCATTTCTACAGGTGCTCACAGCTACGTTCGGTAGCTTTGCTCACGGTGGCAATGATGTCAGGTATTTAAAGAAATTTTCTGAAGATTTTATTAAACTTTAAAAAAAATATAAATTGCAGTAACGCCATCGGTCCCTTGATTGCTTTGTACATGATCTATCGTGAAGGTTCTGTGATGCAAAAGGCTGAGAGCCCCATCTATATCTTGATATATGGAGGCATAGGCATTTCCATTGGTCTCTGGCTTTGGGGACGACGCGTTATCGAAACCATTGGCAACGATTTAACTAAAATAACATCGTCAACGTGAGTTAAATTAGAATTAAACTAAAAAAAATTTTAATATTAATTGAAATTTATCCATTAGTGGTTTTACGATTGAAATTGGCGCCGCCATCACTGTGCTGCTGGCCAGCAAAATCGGTCTGCCCATCTCGACAACTCACTGCAAGGTTGGCTCTGTAG
Organism: Coremacera marginata; assembly: GCA_914767935.1. Taxonomy (NCBI): domain Eukaryota; kingdom Metazoa; phylum Arthropoda; class Insecta; order Diptera; family Sciomyzidae; genus Coremacera; species Coremacera marginata. The sequence goes on from OU612047.1 coordinate 144,134,370, forward strand.
TCTTCGTTGGTCACGTCAGCTCTTCAGGGCGCAGACATGAAAAAAAGTTGCAACGCAAAGCAGCAGCAGCGACAGCAGGCAACTCTAAGGATGCAGCAGCGATGCTAGAAAGTGGTGTTGATAACCAGCAACAACAACGTGAGGACGGCAGTGTCGATTGGCATCTATTTCGTAATATTGCCTACGCTTGGATTGTCACCGTGCCCGTGACGGCCATACTCAGTGCTGCCATTATGTACCTTATGTGCAGTATTGTGTTGAGCAGTTAAAAACAGTTTTGCTCCTGTATATCCTGGTTTACACAATAACAACAATATATAAGCAGTTTTAATATATATAATAACTTATATATTAATATATATAATATATTCATTGTTTGTTGTTCTGTCGAAAACGTTTTAAGAAAAAAAAAAAAATCAAATCAAAACAAAAACAAACGAAAAATGCGATAATTGTAAACGTACTTAAGCTATTCCGTCTGTCCGATTTTAATCTTTATACCTTTTTGATATTCGATTCAAGCAATTTTTACAACTTGTATTAAACACTAAGAAATACTCTGATAATTAAATTCATTCCCTTTAATGTCAGTTCCCCCTTTTTTCTGTTATGTAGTCCAACCCTTATAATATTTTCGTTTTCTATTTTTATTCAAAATTCAGATTTATATATTTGTTTTTTTTTTTTATATAAGCAACATTTTCTTCACTCAACTTTAACACTAAGAAATATATATTTTTATTAATTGGCAGCCGAATTTATTGTTTTCAAAAAACTCACATTGTTAAAGAGATAAAAACTCAACTATAAATTATTTATAATAAATAAAAGAAAAAAAAAATAAGAGTAATAAATTGTTTGTATGTTTACACAGATTCTAACCATAAACCTAGTGTAGCGTTACTTTAAGTAGTTTAGCCAACTACTAAAATTTAAGTAATTATATGAATTTAACAAAACACAAACCAAAAACAAAATCATTGTCAATCACTTGAGCTGCAGTTATGCAAATTGTTGTTATTTTACGTGTTGTTAATTGTAAGAAAAAAACAAGTTACAACATTGTCTTCTGCATATTTTAAAATGTTCAGTTTTATAGTCACGAAAATAACAAGAAAAAATTAAAATAAACTTGAACTCTTCAAGTTCAAGCCTGAGCATAAAATAAACAAAATTACAAACAGAAAAAAAGAACAAAATTAAAAAAAAGAAACAACTACATTACTATGATGAAACGCATTTACATGTGAAGTTTTATTTACTTAATAAAGTTTTCAACATTTTTTCTGGGCTGTTCTACCGTTCTTTGGTTCCTAGTGATACCAAGGTCTTTATGCAAAATCCGTCTCAATGATGTCTCCGAAATGTTCAATTGTTGAGAACGACGGTGAATTGATGTTGATGCCGCTTCACGCACACTTCCTGCCACAGCAGCAATATTCTCTTGTGTACGCACTGTTTTTGGCTTTTCACGCTTTGGCTTATCGATGAGCATGCCAGTTTCTTTCACTTTTTTCACAAGATAACGAACATACGGAGCTGACGGTGCTTCTGTTCTTCCAAATTCCGTACGCAATTTTCGCACACATTCTGCAACATTACCATGATTTTCAAAGTAATGTCGCAATATTTCCCAGCGTTGTTCAAGTGTATACACAATCATATTCGTTCAGCGGAAGGATAAAACTAATTATCTGTCAAATCAGACATGTGATAAGTATTACCATTCACGAAATAAGCACTAGTTGAAAAATAAACGTTAGATGGCGGACCCTTTATATGCTGTAGATAGGGCATAAAAAAACAAGACACAAAAAACACGTACAAGGGCTACTTTTATTTACGCATGTTTGCGTATTTGCGTTTGCATGCAAAACAACGACAAAGAATTAGGGAAAACGTTACGCGACGTAGAAGTCTGTTGAATTTGGATTTCTGTGTTACGTCGACTGACATTTCAGTATACAATGAGCTATTTGTAAGGTTGTTAGCATCACACTTTGATTTTTAAGTAAAATTTTTTGTTTGCGTTAATTTATTGAAGCGAAATCTAAGTATTTTATTTAAATTGATTATATATTCATGTTTCAGAATGGTCGACTATGAAAAACTAATTGATCTTGTGATTTATTTGACACTTGCTGTGGTTGCTATGTTGGTAGAATAATCTACAAAAAGTCAGTACGTTAAGCCATGTTAACCTATGTTATGTTAACATGTTATGTTCTCAAGTTTGCATAATCAGACCATAATTCGACGGTCGTTTAGTATCATTTGGTGAACTTTCGCGATGCAATCGTCAGTGGTTGCAGTTTTTGGATATCCCGAACGTTCATCGTCTCCCAAGCTGGTACGGCCACGTTTAAATTCAGCTGCCTGTCTTGTCAAAAGATGCACAACTATATTCCCTTGCCATAGCTTTTATTGACGAGTGTTGCCATTATCACTTTAAGGTCGGAAACTTATCAGCCCATTCACTCACTCAGATGTTTTGACATATGTGTGCACTTATTTTTGTGCACTCCGTGAAGTCAACTTGTATTCTCCCAGCAAATATTAATTATCAGCTTGGTTTCCCCGCTTGGAAGGTTAGTTCTCGTTCTCTGCTGCATTTTAAAAAAAATTTAATTTAAAATTTAACTGTTTTTATGCCTCTTCTTTTCTTGATTGGCATTCACAATAGATTTTCGAAATATCATTCCTAATTTTTGGCTGTGTTCGATCTGCTTAGGCTGTGTTTAATATCGATACTAGCAAGAATACAATAGCTGCATTCCCGTGGTCGTTTGTCTCAAGGTATATTTAACAAGGTAGTGTCGTTTCGGAGCGGAGCTGCTTAGGCTGTGTTTAATATCGATACTAGCAAGAATACAATAGCTGCATTCCCGTGGTCGTTTATCCCAAGGTATATTTAACAAGGTAGTGTCGTTTCGGAGCGGTGGGTACCGCAGCTGTCAAACACATATAATATTATAATATGGAAATTGTGTTATTTGTTTTGCTTTTATTCGTAAAAACCTGTTTTTGACAGGAGCAGTACCCAGCACAAGAGAGAATTTGAACTACTAACACAACCTTGTCTTATTCTACCAGGGTTTATCTAGAGCATGGCAGAATTATAAGGTAGGCTCAAGTTAGAGTAAAAAGGGAGCTGTATGTCAAAATCGGCTGGCTCGAATTTTAGTTTTCTTATTGTTGTTGTTGCCTTTATCATTTGACGTTGAGCGATCTCACAGCTTTGTTGTTGCAAAACTTGTTGTTTGAGCAGCCATTTAAATGTGAGCCTACCTTATAATTATATCATGATCTAGAGCAGTGTCGGCCAAAAAAACACTTGCAATGTCCTTTCAGTTGTGTGCTAGTGCGAGCACATGTGAGAGCGATAGAGACAGGCAATGTTCAAGATGCACGCGTGCATAGGTGCTGGCCCACACTGATATAGAGCGAGGCTCTATTTTATTTACAATGCAAAAGCAAAAATTAGAACCAGCTCTTTTCCTGGCTCAATTTCAGACCTTAAAATGCTGCCAAGCTTAAAGCATTTTTTCAAAACGAATATATTTTTCGAATCTGAATTAAGTCCCGAACAAAATATACGAGTTGCCATTATTATATTTTCATTACATTTTCTTAAGCATTCGTTCAACGCTTGTTTAGTTACGCACCGTTTAAAACTTTACGCAACCTCTACCTTGCTTTAAATATTATTCATAAACATTCTTTTACTCATTGCTTAATTTTGTAAGATTTCTGTACAAGCAATGGGAAATCTTTAACAAAAAATAAGAATTTTTGGTTTAAAGTTGCGATGCCTATACAATGAGATTATGATTAAGGATGCTAGTATTTAAATTAGAAAATACTATCAAAGTATTTTTAATAATTAGGTTGTATTTAGACATCTAGTAAGGTATTGTTGTAAATATTTAAACAGCTGTTTTGGCATATGTGTGCGAAACTCTGCACTCTTGTTTATGCACTCCGTAGCTTGGCTTCCCCGCCTGCAAGATTAGTTCGTGCTCTCTATGGCGTTTTTAAAATTTCTGATTAAAAATTTCACTGTTTTTTATATCACCTATTTTTCTGACTCTGAGCTCGTCAGACATTCGACAAATTGCAATCGTCTCATTTCGTCTATTTTGGCAAGGCTTTTACTCTTCGACGAGTTTTCTTCCTACTGCTCGCATTCGTATTTTGACACTTCATAACCAGTAATGCCAAATTGTGATAAAGTTGGACTTAAATTGTTCTACTGAGATTTGATCTGATTCAGTGCCACGGGAATGCAGCTAATGGCTGTATTTCTTTATTCTTTCCAGAAGTTTAGAATGACTCTTTTGTTTCATTATTCATTATTATTATTTGATTATCCAGAACATTCCTTTTTGTGCTTCTTTATTCATTCGTACCGTCAGCTAAGGTGGAATAAAAAGAATATTCCTTGTGTTTGAGATTATATACAATGTTGCTTTTCAATTGAAGGCAAAATGGTGCAAAATAAAATTAGTAAATATTTCAATTTTAGGGCTTTCTATGAATTTAAAGCATAATTGCATTTTTATTTGCGATTTGTAAATCTGTGTATTTGCTTACAGTTATTATTTATACTTTTCATTGAAATGATTTTTTTTTTTTTTGCGTGGTGGTCTTCAAGGCCGATGCACAACCTATTTAAGTGTAGGTGACCCACCGTTCAAATTAGCCGTCAAACTGATGGATGCCCATTTGCCGTTGCCCAAAGAATACCACGAGGAGGTTTGAGCCGACTTGAAACGATTTCGACAAGGATAATGCTGGCCTCGCCACGTTAAGGCAATCAGACACGTTGCCATGTGAATGTTTGCCCCCCCTCTTTCCTAATGGTTGTCGATAGCCATCATCCCTAATTTCGATATGTTATTTTCAATAACGAATGCCATTTAACGTACAAATTTCGAAAGCTTTTACTCGATAACGAATGCACCAATTTGAGTCCTGTAGCTGGATCCCCAAAATGTTAGCGACAATAAATTTTATCGTTATCGGTCATTGTTCATAGAAAGTGACAGATTCGCTAGCTAACGACAGCGATAATCATAGTTAAGGAGTTTGAGAATTCCGCTACAGATTAAACAATAAGCCGAGTCGGATGTGTCCTGCAGTGGATGCAGGTATAACGAAATACCAAATGTAAGCCAACGAACTGTTCCAGCGTCTTTGAAACCAAGTCCAAAGAATAACTCTGGCCAACAGGTGTTACTATGGGCTTAATAGGACATTGAAGAGTAGAGCCCTATTTTGAAAAACAAAACTTACGCCCTTCTAAATGCAGCAACTTGGATGCTGTAATAAGTTCAGATGAAAAGACTTTCGGAGTATTAAAAAAAAATCAGCATCAATTACCATCAATTATCAATTACCCCTTAACCTTTCACCATTACCAGCTGAATCGGTAAACTCTTTCGGAAGTTCCTTATTTATTGTTCCCTTCGAAATTCTTCAACAAGTAAAAACAAAATGGATAATATGGCAACTTTTTACCATAATCTAACGTTAAAAGGGCACGCCAAACGATACTACATGTCCATCCGACATGTAGTTCGACAAAATACCGGCACTTTTTTTCGTTGGTCCCAAATGGTCGCACATGACGGATGGACTTCATGATTTTATAGTTTCAAAGAGTGCACATCGAGGGCATGAAATATTTTGTAGCGTAAAAATAACTAATGCATTGATTTTCACAATTATTTTTGTACTCTATACTATTTATTTGCTATGTCTCTTCTTCTTAATTGCTTTATTCTCTTAATTCTTTCCAAAATTCAACATTCCTTATGTAAGTCATTTTTTGCGCGAGATGTGAAAAAATTTTAATCGAATGAGAAAATTCACCAAGTTGGATGGACATGCACACGAACGATACTATATGTCGGATGGACTGACAGAAAAGTCCAAAATTTTTGCCTTTAGGGCCGATCACATTATCAAATTTCTCATCCAACAAGTCATCAAAAAATTTGACAAACAGCAATATATATACAATTTGAAGAAAAATTTGCCATGTGAACACTCATCAAATTGTTGGTGAAATCGTTTGATCAAAATGAAAATATTTTGATTTTTCGGTTGTTTGACCAACGACGTGTCGTCAAATCAACACTCGTTAAATTTTCTAGTGCGATTTCGTCACTTAAAAGAAGATTTCAACGTAAAAGTGAACACATCAATTCAAAATGCACGATGAAGAAGATTTTTATAATGATTTTATTGAAATTTATAGACTACATCCATAACTGTGGCAGATTAAATCGGAAATTTATAAAAAAGATTATTAAAAAATAAAGCATATGGAGTGCTGCTGATGTGTTCACTTCGGTGTGCAAGACAATAATGAAATTTGACGAAAAATATGATAATATGAACACTTGCTTGGTCAAACTGTTTGACCAATAATTTGATAATGTGAATACACCTTTTCATCGGACATGTCCATCCAATCATGGTATAATGATTTACAAGGTAGGAGTGACAGTTGTGTTGGCGATTTGAAGTTGTCAAAAACACATTGAAAAAGAGTAAACGAAGAAGCAGCAAAGCAGATGAAAAGTTCAACTTTGTATTGATTTGACAACCTCCGATCGCCGCTCGTGAGAAAAAAGGTAATTGTCAAGGCTACCTTGTAAGTTATTGTATCATTCATCCAATTTCGTTTTTTGGGCACAAACGATACTACATGTGTGATGACATGACAGGTCGGATGGACATGGAGTATCGTTAGTAGTGCCCTAAATGAACAGTTAAGAAATAAGTAAAAATAAAACTTCAGTACAAAATTCAAAATTTTTTAAATTTTTGCAAATAATTTGAAAATCTTTAATCTCACCAAAACGTGTTACACAAGCAAAGAAAGTTTTATTAAAGTTCAAGGATAGGTAATCTTATCAGGATATTAAGGAAATTTAGAAAATTTTTTGGCCTTTATTGGAAGCAATTTTTTTGGGCTGGCTTCATCCTAATGGAACCTTTTGCTCAAGAGTTGCTGTGGATAGTCGTTGTTGGTTTTATTTTATCCTTTATATTGGCTTTTGCCATCGGTGCAAATGATGTGGCCAACTCCGTGAGTACCAGTGTGGGTTCGGGCGTATTAACTTTGCGCCAAGCGTTTATTTTGGCAACAGTCTGTGAACTTTTAGGCTCAATCTTGTTGGGTGAGTTTTGAGTTATGACTTTGTTGTTGCGTTTATCACAAATATTTTTGCGCTCCCCCCTCACTCTCAGGAAACAAAGTATCCGATACCATGCGCAAAGTCCTGCTCGATGTTAAAATGTACGAAGATGCCGAAAAAGAACTGATGCTCGGTTGTCTGGCAGCTCTATGCGGCAGCTCCTGCTGGCTTTTATTGGCCACATACATCAGGCTGCCCATATCTTGTAGTCATAGCATTGTGGGTGCCATTATTGGCTTCTGCTTGGAAGGACGTGGCATAAAGGGTCTAAACTGGATAATGTTGGTCAATATTGTTGTGTCCTGGTTCGCTTCACCTTTCATCAGTGGTTTAATAAGCTTGCTGCTATTTGTGGCCGTTTACAATTTGATAGTGATATCAAAGCAACCAAAAAGGGCGGCGCTGCGTTCCCTACCCATATTTTATGGTCTGATTTTTTTTATCAATGTCTTGGGCATCATGCTGGATGCACCAAAATGTAAGTGATCCGCCAAGCAAAGAGCTAGTCGTTGTCTTAATGGTCTGCCAATGTTTGCAGCGTTATATATGGACAGCATACCGCTTTGGGCTGTTTTTGTTTCAAGCTTAGCGGTGGGCTTGTTGGCTGCTTTGATTGCTCAACTATATTTTGTGCCATTGGAAAAACATCGAATTTCCCTGTATATGGAGGAAAAAGCAGCTGTTGGTAGGTTTTTCTTTTGATGTTGATTTCATCGATAACATGAAGAAACATAAACTATTTAAAGACATCGACAGCTTCCGGAACTGAAGAGACCGATGAAGTAGCAGGATCTGAGGAGGTGGCGATGTTGTACTCATTTCTACAGATACTGTCCGCTGGATTTGGCTGCTTTGCACATGGCAGCAATGATGTCAGGTATACTAATAAAATCTGACTCAACTTTTCATACAAAAAAAAAAAAAATATTTTTTTTTCCCTCAGCAATGCAATTGGACCACTTGTTGCTATCTACGCCATTTATTCGGACGGCTCTGTGATGCAAAAAGGCGAGACACCAATTTTTTTATTAGCCTATGGTGGCATTGGTATGGTAGTTGGTCTCTGGATCTGGGGACATCGTGTTGTACAAACAATCGGCACAGATTTGACTGAAATAACAGCGACTTCGTGAGTAGTTGTAGTGCTTATTTTTTTACTATTATTATTTAAACTTTTGCTAGTGGCTTCACCATAGAAAGCGGTTCCGCTGGCACTGTGCTAACGGCCAGTAAAATAGGTCTGCCTATCTCCACGACTCACTGCAAGGTCGGCGCTGTGGTGTTTGTTGGACACATGACTGGAATTTATGAAAAGCGTCGAGAGAATGCAAAAAATGATGCTGCCTTGAGTATTGTTACTAATACAAACAAACAGCATTTAAATTACATACAGAGACCAAATAAAAAAAGATTAGGCGTTAATTGGAGCTTACTTCGAAACATTGTCTATGCGTGGATTTTGACAGTTCCCGCCACGATGGGCTTGGGTGCATTTTTTATGTACATTATGAGAATTACTTTGCTGTAAAATTTTGTGTTCAATTTGCAAGAGAATATATTGATTAATGCATAGATTTTTTATAAAAACTTTTTTATTTAACTTAATTTATTTAGCAATATTATGTATGTATTGAGAAATCGGTATCTATGTTCTTTTACAAAAACAAAAGCAGCGGTTTATGATGATATTAAAAAAAAAAAAAAATAAAAACAAAAATGCATTTAAAATACCATCAGCCTTAACAAAAAATAAACTTAACAAAAGACTTAAGAAACGAACTTCCTAGGTCTCAAATATATAAAAAAACTTGTAGATCTGCTTTTTGTAAAAATAATCATTTCTCTGACAATTTATAATATTGCTTACATATGCTAATGAATATGCAAAAATTAATATTTAATTTTTTATTGCATTTGAAACCAATCTGAATATACTTACGTGATAGAGCAACTTTTTAAATCTGCTGTTTAAATTTTCGCCAATTGTTGTTTTTATGAATCGAATATGCACATTTAAATTTATTTTTCAATGCAAAATAACGATTATTACATAAGTGATACTTTAAAACATTAATTTAAGAAATACTGTATATTAGTGTAGGTCGAAAAAAAGTTTAAAAAAGTTCACCCATTCCTTATTTAATAGCTTAGCTTAAAAGTTTTTCGGAGCTACAATTTTTGTCATAGCTAACATGTACAGGGCAGAGCTGTAAAAGAATGCAATCATTTGAGATTTTAAATCATGTGATTTATATTAAAAATGAATGCATTCATTTTTCCAAATGTTTCGGACTTGAAATTTCAAATAACAATCAATGATTGGAAAAAATGATTGAATTCGTTTGAAATTTCAAATCACAATCAATGAATTGAAAAAAATATTGCATTCTTTTTTTCAAATCATTGTTTGGGACTTGAAATTTCAAATCACTATCAATGATTTGAAAAAAATGATTGCATTTGTTTTTTGATTGCATTCGTTTTTTCAAATCATTGATTGAAATTTAAAAAATTGATTGCATTCATTTTTTCAAATCATTGATTGGGATTTGAATGGTTTTAAATCACAAATGATTGCATTCTTTTGCAGCTCTGGTACAGGGCGACTTTGCTAGACAGGAACAGACAAAGAGTATGAATAGTTCATGTCGAGAGATGAAAAAAATTTGTTCCACGGATATGTTCGGAATCGCTTTGTTAGGAAAATCAGAACTGATTCTAATAAAAATCGTATATAATAAATTATAGTAAAGTAAATGTTTTAAGATTCCTTGCTTGCATTTATGGTAAGTGAAAAACGAATTGATTTAAAACAAATTATGCTTTAAGCGAGAAAATAATCAATCTGTTATGATTTATATTTTCTGTTTGTTGTTTTCGTAATTTTTTTATCGTTAGGAATTTTTGAATAACACTGTTTTTTGGTTTTCCTTTGACGTGTTTTTTAAGAATTTATTTTCAGTTGGATTTGTCAGCAACCAAATCAGAAGCCTCGAACATTTTAATGTTTGGTATGTTATGAAAAACCATCGCTCTTTATTTGTTTGAAATTATTCTGTCATGTTTGTTTTTATTTTTTTTTTAGTGCAGATTGCCTTTTCAAGGAAGGATACAAACATGAACAGTACCAAAAAGACATAAAGATAACAAGAAATAAATATAAATTTCAAGCAGAACGGAAGGAACACCCTACATCATAAAATTTAATATTATTGGATTCAATTTAGTATTATTATAATTATTTTTTGTGCTAATTGCTTGCCTAATTATCTAAATATTATGTACTCTCTCTTATTATCTCACTAATTTTCTAATCATTTTTTATTTATTTTTTTAAAAAAGAATGAAATACTTTCAATTCTGCCATACAAACCTATGCATTCTGGAATTCATTCATATGGGTATATCTATTCTAAAATTGTTTCTTAAAGCTTTATACTTTTTTCATTTCCGAAGAATTCATAATTTTTTTCATATCAAAGAATTCATTTAATAAGCAAATAATAGATACAATTTCAGCAGCGTTTCAAGTAGAAGTGAAAAAGGAATGTACTACTTTTCGTAGGAAATTGCAATGTTATAAATAATCAATTCTAGAATCTATAAATGGGGGAGAGAACTGATTAATTTTTCGTACACAATTGATTTTATTTTCCCGGTGGGTAATTACATAAAAAGAATACATTACAAGTATCATCTGTACATACAGCTCCGTGCAACTTATTAGGGACAGTTACTTTTGATATGTACAACAACAGATACTATTTTAAAAACGCCATAAAATTTGTAGTATCAATACGTTTTTGAACATGCAACTCTGGTACTTTTAAAAGCACAACACTTATTTTTACCGTTATTCTGAAAAAGTGAAGCCATTTGATATTTCGTTTAAAGAAGCTCGTGCAACAAATTAGGGACAGTAACAAAATATAATTTTTATTCATGTTATAAAATAAAAAAAAACGTGAGAATATATGTATTTTTAGTTACGAGTTATTTTTGAAGCTATTTTCGGTAGTTTACAATGGGAAAAAATAAATCTTGTGATGTCAGCACACGAAAAATCATAGCTCAGATGCACCAAGACGGAAACTCATGTCGACAAATCGCAGCTGTCTTAAAAGTTTCTAAAACTATGGCAGGTAATGCTCTTCAGTATCTAAAAAGAAATTCGACTGCAGAGAAGGTGAACGCAAACAAAGAAGTCGCCTGTTCCTAAAACCTGCCTGTTCCTTACCCCAAGCCAACCTCATCAAATAAGTATACTCCATCTAAATTTAATCAGAAGTCAGATTCTAACTGGAATCCAAAAACAAACCCTAATTCCCGTCCTAGTTCTGACCCCAATCGGAAACTTAAAATTAATATCTTTCTAAATTTTACTCCTCAAATCAATGCCAGTCCGATTCGAACGAATCATCTCTTCAGTCCTCTCAGCCTAAACGTGACTCATTCAATCTTAATCCTAACTTGGACCATCAGCAAAAAACAAAAAAAAAAAAATGAGAGTAGCTTACTCCGCACACTTTATCCTAACTTTGTTCATTCCCATACTATAAACCCATCTTCTTCTGTTCCAGTCACACTTGAAGCCTCTAATCAACCTGGTAGCCCCCCATCTATCATCTACCCTCTGCAACCACCAAAAGTGGAACTTACTTTGAACTCTTGTATTGACACTAAGAGCAGATATGCCCTTTCTCGCCTTAGAGAGAACAGTGTCTACAACAATGTACGTATGTATCTTCCTTACTTACATAAAGCACCTGTCTCTACCTGTATAGAAGGCAAGACCAAGACAAACCTCAAAGTCTTGATTCAGCAAGAAGGACTACCTACCGATATCGATGAATTGCGCCATTTATTTACCAACTTCCATGAGCAACTTGGCTTGACGAGCCATCAAGTCAAAGAAGATCTTGACAAACCTTGACCTTGCTGCTCAGGTAAGGTCAAAACATATATCTTATCTTCAAAACTCCCGTAAACAGCAGCAACAATATTATTCCTAACCAACTTATTACTCCTAATCAAAACCCTTCTCCTAGCCACTATTTGTATCTCTTTACAATCAAAATATAAGAGGATTACGCACCAAAATGTTCCTTAATTCCCTTAAGCTTTTCTACGACATATTAGCCCTTACTGAGACAAATCTTACGCCGGACTTCAAGGATACTGAGGTCTTTGCGTTCGACTTCGTGGTATTTAGAGACGATGGTCTCGACAAAGATGATCTCTCCTTAGTTCGTGGTGTCCTTCTTGCAATTCACAATCGCTTCGTTCCAACCATTATAAAAATTCTCGTTTGTATCGCAAAACGAAATATATTCATTATCTACTGTTATATACGCCCTTCTCAACCAGTAAATGGTTATCAGCTTGCAGCAGATGCAATAGATTCATTTTGGGATCTTATGGACCAATTTGACACCGCTATTTTAATCTTCCCAACCTTCAATGAGTCCTCTCTGATGACGAATCCCACTATTTTACCTCAAATCCTTCTTCTGAAAAAGAAATTCTCTTTACTAGCTGTCTGTCTGACTCCGGCCTTTACAGCTGAGCGGAGTAACTAACAATATAGGTATACAACTAGACCTAATTTTTTCTTCGGATTCAGATCAAAATACAACACCTCAAACGTGATGTTTTGGCCGATTTTGATAAAATTTTGTATATAGGGAGTTTAGGATACGGTAAGTGCTTAAGAGCTAAATATTTTGGTATATTCTGTAGCGGGATTCCCAAAATGTTAACGTGCTACAATCGCTAAAGTTAACGAACAACGTTTATAGCTTGCAGTAACAACTGCCGTATTCCCAAACCTATGCTTAGCTACAATATTTACTAAGAGTTGCATTAATAAAGTTAGCGTAATCATTGTTAACAAATATTGAAAATATGGCAGTATTGGCATTTGACAGCTTAAATTTTGCGAAAATTTAAAGAAGAATAAAATAAATAAAAAAAAAGCAAAACAATCAAACAAAAATTAAAATGCAAGCAGCAAAAAAAAAAAAGCAGCCGTGCAACAGCTGAGCAATATAAGCTGATGCTGGGCTTCTTCGTGGCCAATACTGGTTTGGCAGAAGGGAAGTTTGTGGCACTGTATGGTAAGCAAAATAGTATGCAAGTCTAATATCTATTTTAAAACGTTATTTTTTCATTATAGGCATGGCGTGATCTCAAATGCCGGACGTCGGTAAAGGCGCGAGAGCGCAGGAAGCAAATGGCCTCGACGGGTGGGAAGCCCTTGTCCCTATCTGCGCTCACAGAGTTGGATATGCGGGTATTGGGCATCCTTGGGCCGCAATATGTGGAAGGGAGCAGCACCTGCGCTGACAGCATTCCGGAAGAAGAGGTAGCTATATTATATAACAATTTATTAGAAGTATTCTTCATAAGTTATTTTTGGTATATCATTTGCAAATCGCCTTGGACTCAGACGAAAATGACGTTTTGCTCTCCACTTGAACGGTGCCCAACGTTTAGCTCTCCAATCCAACGGTGCAAACAGTTTGCAACTATAGCAATGCAACAAGCGAATGCTATATCGGTGAGTACACAGTTTTTTGCAACAAGATGAGTTTTAATGTTTTTTTATGCTTAAAGATGCAAGCCGAAGCAGCGAAGGAACATGCTGACATAAATATTTGGATCTTTATTAAAAATATTTAGTCAAAACTTCACAAAAAAACCTTATTTTACGCTTAACGTTGGCATTTGTATGGTTAACAAAGTCTTAAAATACGTTGTTAAGCTAGCTACAGATACGTTAAGATATTGTTAACGAACTGTCAAAGCTATCTACAAAAATATCTAAGGTTGAGTTTGGGAATACGAGTTAACAATTTTTGTAGCTAAGGCCAGTTAACGTTAACGTAATCGAAGTCAAGATGTTTGGGAATCCCGCTACTGAGCACCAGATGGCGCTGTAGTACAAGCCGTGTTGAAATACATTAAAACCTCCAAAACTGTTCATCCTCATGAAAATTTGTATATAGTGGTTTTAAGATACGGCGAGCATTATGGCGCTATTTTTATACTTTACCTTGAACATCACGGGACGAAAACTTTTAAAGCTTTCCTTTGAACATGTTTAACTTTATTTCAATGCGTTTGACATCGCGTGCCCTCCTAGAGGTGCCAATCGAAGCACGAACAAATCTGGCAACCGAAAAACAAAAGTCCACGAAGTGTCATTACAAAAAAAAAAAAATTAACTTTTAAATATTAAATGTGATAAAAGGCAATTAAAAAACTAGAAAATAAGTCTATATTCTGGCTATAAATATATAGTGGCAGGTGAAAATAGTTGATATTTGACATTCAAGTGTGAAATTTGTCAATTTTAATGGACCCGGTAGGTTGCGCTGTGATCAAGTTACTGGAAATTTTTTTCAAAATTGCTCATCCGATTTGCGTACAAATTTTTATATAGGGTTTTTTAGGTTGGGTGGTAAGTGTATATGGAAGTTTTGGGATACGATGACTATTTTGAATTTCTCTATTCTGTAGCGGGATTCCCAAACATCTTAACTTCGATTACGTTAACGTTAACTAACAACGATTATAGCTTGCAGTAACAACTGCCGTATTCCCAAACCTATGCTTAACTGCAATATTTGCTACGAGTTGCATTAATAAAGTTAGCGTAATCATTGTTAACAAATATTGAAAATATGGCAACATTGGCATTTACAGCTTAAATTTGTGAAAGATTAAAGAAGAATAGAAAAAATAAAAAAGAATCAAACAAAAATAAAAATGCAAGCAGCAAAAAAAAGAAGCAGCCGTGCAACAGCTGAGCAATACAAGCTGATGCTGGACTTTTTCCTGAGCCGATGCTGCCAAAAGGGTAGTGATGAAGAGGTGGTAAGGATAGCCAGGGATATCGTTGTGATTAAGCAGCTAGTGTGTGTTGCGAGATCTCTCTAACAGGCTGCTGCTGCTACCTCTGCTGCTGTTACTGTCTCCCAAGTGCAGCTTATGTGAATATGTTTACAATATAAAAGCAATGAAGTCGATTTATTTGAATTTAATCTTTCATTATATATTTCGTTGGTTTGTTTTTGGGGTTTTTTTGTTTTTGTTCTTGTTTTGACATTCTTTTACTTTATATTTATATTTAATTATTTACGGTTGCATATTCTTTACAAAGGCAATAAAACACCTTTCTAATGGCATGTCAATAAACCCCACCAACTTAACCGTTACCGAGTTGTGGTCGTGTGAAGATGAAATCAATCGATTGAAACTACCAAATTTCAACTTTGAGTGCAAATTTCTCAGAATTTCGCGTAATAAATGAATTTTTTTTTTTAAGATCAATTTTGTAATTTGTTCAATTTTCTTTTCAATGACACCAAAAACATAAACATATCTTAAAAAATAAAAAAGTTGGCTGTACTTTTTAAAATATTTGTATTCTTCACAACTTCACAAAAAAAACCTTATTTTACGCTTATTTACGTCTTAAAATACGTTGTTAAGCTAGCTACAGATACGTTAAGATATTGTTAACGAACTGTCAAAGCTATCTACAAAAATATCTAAGGTTGAGTTTGGGAATACGAGTTAACAATTTTTGTAGCTAAGACCAGTTAACGTTAACGTAATCGAAGTTAAGATGTTTGGGAATCCCGCTACTGATCTATTTTGAACACTAAACAGTACTGTACTACAAATCTCTTATTTTCGAGTACGGCAAGTGCTTGGGCGCTGTCTCTTTTGCACTATCTCGAAAGCCAGAGAATACTGTTGTACAAATACTACAAAAAAACGATAACTTTTTCGATTCGTGACGATTCACATTAGTTTTAATACTTTATGTTAGTAAATATTTGCACCATTGTTATATTTTATATTTTTTAAATTAATAAAAAATTTAAATTGCAGACAATAAACGTACGTACGCTTAGTGTTAAAAATATATCTTGCCCTTGGTTTTCTTAAAATGTTCTAAATTCCATTAAAATTAGAAATAGACTCAACAAATTATGGAGGAAAAATCCCTCTTCAGTAACCTGGGAAAACTATAGGTTGGCTAGAAATGAAGCTGTTCACATAACGAGACAGGCAAAATCACGATACTTCTCTGCTAAACTTAAACTCTCTCTGCCAACTAAAACATTGTGGAATAACATCAAAAAACTTGGAGTATGCAAGACTAATAACGTAGAATGTAATGTTGAACCAGACACTCTCAAGAATTTTTTTGTGGATACCTCTTTTACGCTTGATAGTAATTTGCTCACTTTCCGTAGTTCGGCCGTGCAATAAACTTTTTAGTTTGTTCCGATCGATGAGTTAGATGTTGGAAGGTGTGTATCTCAAATCAAATCGAATGCAATAGGTGAAGATGGCGTTCCTATCAAGTTTATCAAACTTATATTGTCACATATTATAAGTCCGCTAACGCATATTGTTAATTATTGTTTTGCATCGTCATCTTTTCCAGATCTGTGGAAGGTCGCCATTGTTCTGCCGATTGCTAAGAAACAAAACCCCTCAGGCGCTAATGATTTTAGGCCAATAAGCATTCTGTCGCCATTGTCTAAAATCTGTGAAAAGCTTTTGGCCCAACAAATTAATAAGCATCTAATGGAAAATAAGCTTTTATCCCCATTCCAATCTGGCTTTCGCGCAGGGCATGGTTGTGCCTCTGCAGTAGTTAAGGTGATTGACGACATACGACCAGAATATGATGCTGGCTCTATGACTCTTCTTTGTTTACTTGACTTCTCGAAGGCTTTCGATAAAGTAAACCACAACTATTTGTGTCAGAAACTAAAATTTCACTTCGGGTTTTGTGATAGTGCTGTGAATCTGTTGTCCAGTTATTTGTCTAATAGATCTCAAAAGGTAAAAGTTGGTCAAGTGTTTTCTGACTATAAACTCGTCCTAAGCGGTGTACCACAAGGGTCTATACTTGGCCCTCTCTTATTCTCGATTTTTATCAATGATATTTTCAATGTCTGTAAGCACGCATCTGTTCATGCGTATGCTGACGATGTTCAGCTTTATCTTTCTCGTCGGACTGGGCTTCTTGATGACCTGTGTTACCGACTGAATGAAGACCTCAACAACATCAATGAGTGGGCCAGACTCAATTGTCTTCAACATGCTGCAAAGTCGTATGTCCTACCTAGCTGCAAGAGTAAAACCTATATTGACGATGTCCCTGATCTGTATATTGGAACAAATAAGCTAAATGTAGTGTTGAAAATAGTCAACTTAGGTTTTTATATTAATTCTTCTCTGTCCTGTATTGATCACGTTAATAGTGTTGTAAAAAAAGTTTATTATGTCCTGCGTAATCTAAGAATGTCTGCCAGTGCTACTCCTTTAAATATAAAACGAATGTTAGTGATTCAATTGATTTTGCCAGTGATAACATACTCTGAAATTGTATACAGTAAACTCGATTCTTCCTCTCAGTTAAAACTGCAAATTGCATATAATTATGCCACAAGATATGTATATGATTTGCGAAAGTGTGATCACTTATCCATTTATAGAAATGCCATTCTTGGTTGCGATCTATTTGCATATCTTAATGCAAGAAACTGTATGTATCTTCATAAACTTATTCATGAAAAATCTCCGTCCTACTTGTATGAGAAATTACATTTTAGTTTATCGAGAAGAAGTCATATTCTTATAGTTCCAAGACATGGCTCATTGAACTCCTCGCA
Source organism: Coremacera marginata (assembly GCA_914767935.1). NCBI lineage: Eukaryota > Metazoa > Arthropoda > Insecta > Diptera > Sciomyzidae > Coremacera > Coremacera marginata. The sequence continues at coordinate 144,152,278 of OU612047.1, forward strand.
CTTATTTTTCATTAACGCCATAAGACTGTGGAATGCATTACCACGTCAGCTGAGAGAAATCACTAGGAGAAGTATTTTTAGGCAAACAATTTTAACTCACTTTTCTACCTCCTAAACCCTTTTTTCGTTTTCTTTTATCTTCTCTCTATTTTCTCTTTCTAATCTGTCTGCATTTTTAATTTAAATTATCCTTAAGAAAAATGTTGCAAATCTATTTTGTTATATTATATTAATTGTTGTTTTAAATTTGTAATGTAATTATGCAATTAATTAATTCCTTATTACGTTGTTGTTATTATACTTATATTTTATTATATTGAATGTATTAATGTTGTACTGTAAAAGAACATAGTTCTTATTGTACTGATATAATCTGCTAATAAATAATAATAACAATAATAATAATAATAATAATAATATGGCCCGCGAAATTGATATCCAAGTAATGAAAAGGGTTAATTTGATAATTTGAATCTGACTTAATTCTCTCTTTTCTGAAGACTGAAGTTTTAGTACAAAAAATTAAATATTTTATTAGTTTTATCACGTTCCATATATTTTACACGGCTTGAATGCTTCACACCCCCTGGCAACGCCGGGTATTCCATCTAGTATAAAGTAATATAATATTATATATTATTCATTTAGAAAGTTGTAGATCTCTTGAGGATCTTAAATATTTTTAATCAGTGTGGCGAATTGTTGTGTTGTTATTTTCATAAGGATCATTGCGTTATACATTGGTTCCCCCTCCCCCTCCCCCCCCCCCCCCTCCCCCCTCTACCCATCTAGCTCGCCGTATTGTTGTATAAGCGGCTATAAAAATTTCACTTCTAAAAAGGATCTATCTAAGAAGTAAAAATTAAGTACATATTTTAGGAAATAAGAAAAACCAGTGAAGTCACTTTTAATTTATTTTTAATTCATGTTTGTTCATACTTTATAAAAGAGTGTTGAAAGTTTTACGTAAAATCATTTAATGTACATAGAGGCTTTTATTGAAATTCAAACTAAGCATAAACAAGAGGCAAGACAGCATTAATAATAAAGCGGATGCGACTATGCTTTGCATTTAAAGTAAATACAAGTTGTTAAACAAAAGACTTAAGACACAAACTTGCTGAGAAAGAAAGAAAATGGCAAAAATTAACTTAATTTGAAATAATAACTTGCCTTGGCAACGAAGCATGCAAAAGTGTTTTCTACTAAGCTTTGTAGAGTTAATTTGGACCACCCATGCAAGGCGTTAATTTTTTTCCCAAAATTAGGAGCAATTTATTGACTTTTCATTTTTTTTTTTGTTGTTCTGGTGGTTACATTTTTGGTTAGGTTTATTTAGCCAACATTTTTTTTTATGTTTTATGCTAAAGTTAATTAATTTTTGTTGCTATTAAAATAACTTTGATTTTTCAATAAAATATACGCTTTTCTTTCAAAACGAACTTTGCAAGAATTTTGATTTGAAAAAATTTGTTGTTTATTTTTTTTAATATTCAAACTATAAATTGGCTAACATGAAACTTAGCCAAGACAATTTTATGTGATAAAAAGCTTTTGAATACTACAGCTTGTTAAAAGCTTTGACTGCACATTATTTAATTGTGGAAAAAGCGCTGCCAACGCTTTAGCATCTTTGGTGTAAAGCTCAAGGAAACCTTTTAAGTTGTGGCGAATAAAAAAAAAAAAAGTTCGGCTTCTGATAATGTTGTTGTTGCTTGAGCCGCTTCTGCTGCCTGACTTCTGTTAGGCCAAACGTGTTGTAGTCGAGTTTTAAGCGTTGTAGTGTTCGGTTGTGCTTTTCCTACGCTGCACAGTATTGAGCGAATAGTGCCTATCAATACAAAATAATAAACAGTGTGGAAATAAGACAAAGTGTGCAATAAGGAAAACATAAGACAAAAAAAAAAAAAATTTGAATTTACTGCATATTGAGAAAAATAAATATTACGTTCGCGCAAAATCTACACCCCGTAGACCCGCTGCCTAACACAACTAGACGTGTTACACTACTCAGCTAACTGCAACGTGTTACATATATAGACTGAAGCTTATTGTGCTGTTTTGCAAAAGTCAGTGATTGTGAGTTTTTATTGTTTGTTTATTTTTTCCCATTCAGCTTTAGAATACTAACAATAATAATAACATTAATAATAATAAGAAAAGCAAAACTAAACAAAGCTGACTGTATTACTGACTAAAGTTATAGATTTTGGATTATGTCAAAATTATGAACAAGCTTTAAGTAGCGCAACTTCAAAGCTATTTGGCTGTTTATCGACAAGTTTGTTGCAGCTACTGAGCACCATTCCAAATGGCTTGCAAGCTATTTGGCAAAAATTGCTAGTTAGACAGCAACGAAGATTTAAACATAGCCGACTTTCATGCTACGCGCTGCCAGCACTCAGATTAGCTACATGTAGCGATTAGGCGATGGAGCGCATATATATATATATATATTCTGTCTTAAAGGCGTGTTTCTTAGCGCTTAGGAATGTTTGCTGTTTGTTGCGGTCGTCACACTTTAACACTAGCAGCCAACACAGCAGCTTATTTTACATTGCTGCTGGCTGTCTGCGCGCCTATTTTTTCATTTTATTACCCCCCTGCGTCGATGAAGCGATAAGATTTTCATTAAATTTATATTTTTGTAAAGAAAAGTTTCATTAAGTTTTTCCTCTTTTTATTGGTAATTAAATAAAGCCATAAATATTTTTATGGTTTATTAAAAATCCGTAGCTCCTAGCTGGTAACTGCCAGCTCGTGGAAAGTAGGTGAATTCTGACGTGTAATGTTATATGCAATAATGAGAAAATCAATCAATTATGACTTTGATTTAAAATAAATTAGGCTTAAATTTGAACAGTTATTTAATGTGTAGCCAAAGTCTGAAGAAACGTGGTTTTTGATTTTGAGTTCATTAAAAAATAACAGCAATTCATGGTTTAGAAATAAAGAGCAGAAAGAAAAGCAGCACATTAGGAGGAAAAAAACAAAAGACTAAAGCAACAAACTTGTTTGCTTTAGTATAAAAGTGAACAAAAGCTGTTGAACTTAATTTATTCAAATAAAACTCAAGATTTCCGAACCTGAATAACAAAAATCGAACTATCAACAGTTAAAATTAGCATACAAATAGTTGAGCCTAATAGAATTTTATTGATATAAGAACAAGAATCTGTTGTTAAAACGGCTGAGAAGATGTGAAACTTAAAAATTCTTTGCTTTCAAAAATTTTAGCTTCAAAAGATCGAAATTAACCTTTTTTATAAAATTTTAAATATATATAAAATTAAAACGCGGTAGTAAGAAAGAAAAGATTTAAGGTACAAACTTGAGAAGTAAGAATTTTTTCATAGAAACAAAAAACATTTTTTGGTTTTTGTATATATTTTTTTTTGTGGTTTTATTTATTATTTTTAACACTTATTAAATTAAAGAAATTAATAAAAAATTAAAGGAATTTTCAAATTCATGCATACAATTTCGGAGCTTGAAAATTGAAGAGTTGCATAACTAAATATTTTAAAAGAATAGGTTGAAAGAGGTGCAAATTTTAAGAATTTCTGAAATAAAGCAACAAATAAGCATATTTCTATAGTTACTTAAGGAGGGACATGACATTCGTGGCAGAAAAAACAGACCTTTTTTTAAAAATTCATAACTCAGTCCAAAACAAACATTTTTCCAAAATTTTTTTTTTATTATTGTAGAGAATTGAACAAATTACAAGAAAAAAAATATATTTTTCACTCCAACATGGTTTTATAGAGCTCCAAACTGGCGGCAGAGAAAAAAAACGGGGCCTCGTGGTTGCAGCGCTGAGAGTTGCAAAAATTGTCCGATCTGGAAAAAAATGACATGAGCTTTTTTTTAAATTTTTTTTTAAATTTTTGGTGATGTTCCAAATTTGAAAGTGTGTTTTTTCGAAAAAACTGTCTGAATTGACTTTAAAAATTCATAAAAAATCGAAAAAAAAAATTTAAAAAAAAGCTCGTGTCATACGATAGCGAATCAAGTTTAAAAAAATACAAAAAAAATTTGTCATAAAAAGAACCCGCTAGTGCCGCAACCAGTACGAAAAACAAGTTTTCGAGATAAACGCGTTCAAAGTTTGTGAACAAAGAAAAAAAAGGTTACCTTCAATCTGCCATGCCTGCTTCGTACTGTATGCCTTCGTTATCTTGTATTGTGCTGTTTCTTATAGTTTTTTGCAATCGTTTAGCAATTAGGGCTTCACCCATTACCCTTCAAGTAGGTTCGAAATAACAACCATCAAAAGTCAGGTAGCAAGCAAAACAAGTATATACCAGCTGTCGTACTTAGGTAGCGCAAAAATTAAAAATGCACTCTCACTAATCTGGCTGTAACTTTTGAACCCGTAAGAATTTTTTCATGCATTTTTTCTTAGAATCTTAAGAATATTTACTAAAATACAAAATTATTAAAAAATATTTCAAATTTCGTTTTCAAAAAACTGCCAATGTCATGTAACCCCTTAACAATTAAAAAAATTCCGTTTTTTAGGTGATTTGAACAGTTCTAAACATTTTTTTCTTGGTGTGGGAAACACAATTAAAGGCGGTGATAATGTTTTAATTTTCCTCACACAATGGCGGTCCAAAATGGAATACTAACAATTTTTAATTTTTTTCCATTACGACCCTGAATGATATATTAAACAATTAATTACCAGAAAGCCGAAATAAATAAATTTCTATTTTTCTTACATAATTCACTTGATCAAAAATTTTATTCTGCTTAGTCGACTCCATAATAAAATTTTTATCATATGAGAAAAGTGTCTACTTTTTTATTTTTACCATGGAAAAAATAAAAAATTTTAAGTCTTACTTTTTGAGCTAAAATTTTAAGAGAAAATCTTAGTAAAAAAAAAAAATCAACTACATTTAGAAAATTTAAATGCCTTCCATCTTTTATTATGTTTCCGACTGTAAAAGAAATTTCTTTCCCACTGTAAAATTTTATTAAAATAAATCACCCACAAAACTGATTTTTTTCTTTAAATTGTCAATTAACAATTGCAAATTAAATTTTCGAGATTTGTTTTTCTATCGCACCGTGTAACTATTGCATAGTAAAAATATGTTTTTTCTAAAATATTTTCGGACTGTGCCTTCAAATATTTCTATTGAAAGTTTCAACCAAAAAGTGTACTTCTGGCTGTATACGGGTTAAATAAAGAAAAACGATTGAACGATTGAAAGCCTATAAATAAATCTTAAAAACTTATACGAAACGTATCTTAAATTTTTAATTTAGTTAAAGTTTCGCTTAAAACAATTTTATGAGGATTTTATTTAAATTTGAGGAATTTTTGAGAATTTGGGTTGCAAAAAGTGGCAATACAGATATAAACAACAGCAGCGGCTGAGTCGGCGCACATGATAGAGTGAGGGTTGTGTTTTGTTTTTGTTAGAAATGCGTGCAATCGAGAGCGAGTGCAAGTGTAAAGCTTTATTTACTCTTCTTTTTGAAGCGAAGCTTTTTTTTTGTTTTTTCAATAACCAAAACAAAATTGATGAACATGAAGTCAGTAAAAGCAAAATAAAAAAAATATTAGTTCTCAATTCTTGCGAAATTTGAGTACTTTCATTGATAATTATAGACAAATTTATTTGTCAAAGAAGCAAATGATCTATCTTGAATCATTGAGTGAGTGTTGTTTTTGTTGTACGCATAAGCAAGTGGGTGTTTTGAGTTGCTGTTGGTAATTGTTTTTTTGTGAAGAAGCATTCATAACAGAAGAAATGCGAAAAAAAAGAAAACAATAATAAACTATGTCGCACCGATCTTATCTCCTTCTCGCATTCACTCTGTGATGCTTATTTGTAGAGCGAGTTGCTGTCTACGCCTGCCTGCCTGCCTGCCTGCTTCGGCGTTTACTCTGCGGGCGGCCTTAGACTACTGGAAAATATCGTCGCAAATGCAACATATATTTACAATTATACTGGCAGTTCTTGTTTTTTTTTAAGAAAAATTTAAAATTGATTATATAAATCTGTCTTAATACTTTTAACCCTAGAATACTAATCTTCTGTTCACTATACGTTATATTACTCATAAGGAGTGAGTAAATTTTACGTAGATTAGTATTCTAGGGTTAACTGTAGTGATCTCTTAGCATTGGATCTAGATTGTGCAGTTTCACTTTTCTATCTTCGTATCTTCACAATTATTGATAGACATGTCCCAAAAATAAAGAAAAAAAAAAAAAATAAACTTTCCGAACCATGGCTAGATCACAATCTCAGAAACCTAAGAAAACAAAGAAATAAATTATACAAAAGATTCAAAACCACAAACAATGTAAGTGATGAAGTGAAGACGAGATATGAAGAGTTGGCAATGTATTCTCTACTAAGTCAAAAGAAGCTTAACAATTTTATATTAACCTTATGGGTGAACAAATTGTTGATGAACCCAAAAAATTTTTTGATTACATTTATGTTAAACGTAAGTCAAACGGATTTCCTACGTCCATGTTTAAAGGTGACGTTATTTCTTCAAACATACATGAAATTTGCAATCTCTACGCAGATCATTTTAAAGAGGTATTCTGTATACCTACCAACGAAACTCACAATCTCCCTCCATTTTCAAACACCCCACCCATAATTAATCATATTCAACTTACGCAAGAAGAGCTATCCAAAGCAATTAAGGAACTTGGTCCATATAAAGGACCAGTCCCAGACCTCATACCCCCAATCTTTTTAGTCCAATGTGTAGACCCACTAATCATGCCTTTACTTATAATCTTTAATAAATCCCTGTTTCAAGGTGCTTTTCCATCGTATTGGAAAACATCACACCTCACACCAATTTATAAAAAGGGCGACAAAAGGTCGGTTGAAAATTATAGGGGAATTGCAATACTATCGGCCATTCCAAAACTATTCGAAAAAATGATATCTGATAAACTAACATGTATTGTAAATCCTCTTCTCAATGAACAGCAACATGGTTTCCGTAAAGGTAGATCAAAAGGTCTCTGATGTTTTAAGTAAAATGGAAAAAGGACATCAGGTAGATGCAGTATACACCGACTTTAGCAAAGCTTTTGATCGTGTTGATCATACTATTCTGGCTTGCAAATTGAAAAAATTTGGCATCTCTGAATCTGTGCTTAACTGGTTGAAGTCCTATCTCTGCGGCCGTTCCCAATTCGTAAAGTTTCAAGGTACCTTATCTAAACAGATCTTAGTCACATCTGGCGTACCACAAGGTAGCCACCTATCTGATCTCTTACCTATCTGATATGCTTTGCGATATCCCACATCTGATGTATCTTAACGACCTAAAAATATACCATGTTATTCAATAAGAAACAGATGTAATGTACTTACAGTCGAAACTGTTATCTCTTGAGTACTGGTGCAATCAAAATAAGCTGTATCTCAATGTTAACAAATGTTGCGTAATAACTTTCTCACGTAAAATTTCTGTTGTAAATAACAAATACTTCCTTAATAGAATTGAGCTTAATAGAGTCAATCATATCGTTGATCTTGGAGTAGTCTTAGATAATAAGTTGCGATTCAATTTACATTATGATAAAATTGTATCTAGGGCCAGCAAACAACTTGGTTTCATAAAGTGACGTGCAAGAGAGTTCAAAAATGTATGGGTAACTAAGACATTATTTTGTGCATTAGTGCGCCCTCTTCTTGAGTATGGATGCATCATTTGGAATCCTGCTTTTGAATCACACAGTGAAATACTTGAGTCTATTCAGAAACAATTCTTGCTGTTTGCACTTAGAGACACTTATAACCCCCGTGATTACAATATCTTGCCACCCTATGAATATAGGCTTAGCCTCCTTAATTTAATGCCCCTATCATCACGAAGGTCGTTACTTAGTTCATGTTTTAGCTTCGATGTTATTAATAGCGCGCATATATCAAATATTATAAGATTCAACGATCCATTAAGTCGTACAAGGCATAGAAGACTATTAATTGAATATCAGCATCACACTGTCTACGCAAATAATGAGCCGATAAATAGATGCTGTTGGGAATTCAATAATATCAGCGAGCACTATTTACCACCAATGTCTAAATTCACCTTCAAGAAAATCCTTTCTAAGTCGCTATTTCAGTCCTAATCCCGTACTACTTTCTCTATTTACCGTCTTAATCTTAACCTTATCTTGTTCCCTGTCCGTTTTCATTTATAATATATATATAAATAAGTTATATAATATACGCCACCCCCCCCCCCCCCAATATGGGGGGAATTATTTTACAAAAAAAAAACGTAGCTTCCCTCTCCCCTTTATACTTACATTAAGTTAAAATTGTAATTGTAACTATAAGATAACCTTGCTTGGTTAATAAATAAATAAGTCCCAGGTACTTTGCGTTATTCGCAAGGGACAGAACACATCCATTTAGTATGATTGGTGTTAAGAACGGAATTTTATATTTCCTGGTAATAGCACTAGCTCTGTTTAAGCCGGATTAACTCTAAGATCACAGGGCTTGGCCCATTGTTTAAGTCTGCAAAGGGCTCTTTGCATAATGTCGCATAGAGTAGTAGGAAAGTAGCCTAGGTCTTCGGCGTAGGCTGCCACTACAAATCCATCTCTCTTAAGAGATAGCAGTATGTCATTAACTACCAAATTCCAGAGGAGTGGAGAGAGAAAACCTCCTTGAGGCGTACCTCTTGAGACAGATCTAATGGCGCTGTATGCGCCCAGGTCCGACTAGTGTTCGTCGTATTGCTTGTGGTGTTACGTTATTAAAAGCTCCTTCTATATCTAAGAAGGAAACCACAGTAAACTCATTATTTAAGAATGATTTCTCTATGGTCCCGACCAGCGTATGTAGGGCCGTTTTCACGGATCTACCTTTGTTGTAGGCATGCTGTGAAGCCGATAGTAGTGCCGAATCAATCTTACTGCGTAGATACAGATCTAAGAGGCGTTCTAACGTCTTTAATAGAAAAGATGTTAGGCTAATGGGTCTGAAGTGTATAGGGGTGGTATGTGATGTATTCCATGCCTTGGGTATAAAGACCACCCTTGCCTTTTTGCAAGCTGTGGGAATATATGATAGACTTATGCAGCCATTAAAAATTATACGAAGCCAAGGTATTATTGTATGCATGGCCTCTTGTAATTCTATAGGGTAAATGTCGTCAGGTCCCGGTGATTTATAGGGTTTGAATCTGTTTGCCGTCCATTTTAACTTTCTATCAGAGATGATGGTTTCAACCTCATGCTGGGAACAGCTAAGGAGAGGCAGGGGCGCACTGCTACCCGGGAAGTGCATGTCTAAAAGAAAGTTAAGAGATTCCTCGCTAACCGGGTGTGTATGGTGTTGTAGCAAGAATTTGACGCAGCCTGGATGCCTCTGAAAAAATCTTCAATTCATTTACAGAATTATTTCCAAGAGGATCAATATTAAATAGCACAGAATTGTTTCCAAAAGCAATATTAGTAGCAGCAAAATATTTGTTTGTATCTTGCAAAAGTTTAAATTTCAAAAAAGTTCGTTTCTTAAGTCTTTTGTTTGTTCGTTGAAAAAAATGCCTTGATTTAATCAACAAGTTTATTTCCTGAGTTCCTTATTATTCATAGCATAGCACAAATTCAAAACAAGCACATTTTTGCGTTCTTAATTTTTTTTCTTTTTTTTTTCTACAATCCAACAATTCGACAACAACAAAAATACTGGCAAGAATTTCAAAGTAAACCAGTTCTTTGGTAATCGTTTTCATCTTGCATTTGAAATATTTTTGATACGATTTTAATTTCAATTCCACTTTAGAGCAATTATATTGATTCATACACTACATATGCATGTAGACATGCTGGCAATGTGGGGCGTGTATTGAAAACAACAACAACAACAACAACAACAACAACAACAACAACAATAACAAGTGTTTGAAATGCCTTCTACCTGTTGTTGCTGCTGCACACTCCCTTCCACCTCTAAGTTTGCGCTCTACTTTATTTGTGCTAAGTAAGCATAGTTTATGTTGTATTTGTGCTATTTCTTGTACGTTTGCAACAACAAAAACACTAACAACAACAACAAAAGCCCACCAAACAACTTTCGATTGGAATTGTTATAGCGCACATAAAAAAAAAAAAACAATAGCAACTTTCAATACTTTTGTCAGCTTGTTTAATGTTCTTTTTTTTTTTTGCTTAATTTGTATGAATTTTAAATTTAACGCTGCGTAATTAAAATAGCAATAATATGAATGATTAATTTATTTTATATTTGTTATTATGTGCTTGAGTGATTGTTTACAATTAAAAGGTATTTATTCTGTAAATAACTAAAGATCAAATCACGTCAATCTAAGAAGTGAAGAAAAAAAATTTACTTTAGTATATGCATTTATTTCCTTATAATAACGATGACATCATTATATGATAAAAAAATAGTGACTATGATTACTTTAAAAAAAAATCTAAATAAATACAAGTGCTAATATTAAGAATGATGGCATTAACAGTACTGACGTTAACATTGCTGTCGTAACATTGCTTACGTTAACAGTGCTGACGCGAATTCATAACTTTTGCCCCTACCAAAAAGTGCTCAACACAAGTCTTCATATATTTTGTATAAAGCGGACCATGTTAATATTATGTAGCACAATCATAATTTTTTATTATAGATTGAAATCTACAAGATAAATTGCCAAAAACATTTAGTATCTACTATAATGAAGAAAGTATGAAGATTCTTGCACACCTTCTAAAAGAATGTCTAAATTTTCAAACCGATTTTATTTTTAATGGTATCCCAAAGTAATTCTATAGATTTAAAACGGCAATTTGAGGTGAGCAGCTTCATGCACGATTTCATATAATTTCTTTATTTTGCATATAGATAAAAAAAAAACGGCTCCATATTAGTCTTAAATAGCTTTAACTGACTAATTCTTAAATGTCGTCAATATTCAAAGAATTTTCATCCATTTTTTATTTTATTCTATCCTTTCAAAAAAAAAAAGAAAAAATTCTACACAACATATGATATTCTACATAAAATTTCAATGCTCTTTTAGAGTATGGTGTCAGAATTTATCCTTATTATTTGCAAAAGAAAACGATTTTTTACACTTAAAAAATATGTGTGTGGCCGCCACGCACGGTAGAGGTGAAACTTTTACCCAAAAATGGAATTTCTTGGGAAGATTGCTAATTTATTTTATTAACATACCACCTCCATCAGTGCAACCAAATGGTTAAAAAGCAGTCTGCCTTCATACCAGTATTAGTTCAAGAACTGTCTTTTCCTTTATAAAGCCAACTAGTATTTTCAACATGGCAATATCATGGGAAATATCAATTGTCCTTTTTGGTTATGGAGAGTTACTGAAAAGTTCAATATTCACGTAAAGATATAGATCACAGTTTTTTTACTTTCGTGACACAGTTGATTATCAAGAGGATGTTTTGTTTTGTTTTGTTTTAATTTGATGACTTAAGTCATCTCAGGCTCGATTCTCATAGCACATACGACAGATCTTGCTGTTTAATTTTTTTGTTAATCATATTTTAACTTATAAATATTTAAAAGAAAAAATTTGTCGAAAAATCTGTGGCGGAAATAATACATTTTTCCCTTTCTGTATTCGCATTGAACCGTGTATAATTCGATTGCAAGTTGAACGTGCTACCATCACAATATTGCGATCTCTTGTATCAAAGAGAACAAAATACGAACAAACCCAAACGCAAGCATAGTAAACATCTTCCAATTTATTTCTTGATGACAAAAATATTTATTGTTTATACAACATAATCATTAATCGATTATAACTCGGGCTTTATTTATTTATTTATTATTAACCATCTTGTAATCTTATAGTTACAATTACAATTTTAACTTAATGTAAGTATAAAGGGCAGAGGGAAGTTAAGTTATTTTTTTTTTTTTTTTTTTTGTAAAATAATTCCCCTCCATATTGGGAGGGGGTGTGGCGTATATTATATAACTTATTTATATTTATATTATAAATGAAAAGGGACAGGGAACAAGATAAGGTTAAGATTAAGACGGTAAATAGAGAAAGTAGTACGCCATTAGGACTGAAATAGGACTTAGAAAGGTTTTTCTTGAAGGTGAATTTAGACATTGGTGGTAAATAGTGCTCGCTGATATTATTGAATTCCCTACAGCATCTATTTATCGGCTCATTATTTGCGTAGACAGTGTGATGCTGATATTCAATTAATAGTCTTGTATGCCTTGTACGTCTAAATAGATCGTTGAATCTTATACTATTTGATATATGCGCGCTATTAATAACATCGAAGCTAAAACATGAACTAAGTAACGACCTTCGTGATAATAGGGACATTAAATTAAGAAGGCTAAGCCTATATTCATAGGGTGGCAAGATATTGTAATCACGGGGGTTATAAGTGTCTCTAAGTACAAACAGCAAGAATTGTTTTTGAATAGACTCAAGTCTTTCACTGTGTGATTCAAAAGCAGGATTCCAAATGATGCATTCATACTCAAGAAGAGGGCACAATAATGCACAAAATAATGTCTTAGTTACCCATACATTTTTGAACTCTCTTGCACGTCGCTTTATGAAACCAAGTTGTTTGCTGGCCCTAGATACAATTTTATCATAATGTAAATTGAATCGCAACTTATTATCTAAGACTACTCCAAGATCAACGATATGATTGACTCTATTTAGCTCAATTCTATTAAGGAAGTATTTGTTATTTACAACAGAAATTTTACGTGAGAAAGTTATTACGCAACATTTGTTAACATTGAGATACAGCTTATTTTGATTGCACTAGTACTCAAGAGATAACAGTTTCGACTGTAAGTACATTACATCTGTTTCTTATTGAATAACATGGTATATTTTTAGGTCGTTAAGATACATCAGATGTGGGATATCGCACAGCATATCAGATAGGTAAGAGATCAGATAGGTGGCTACCTTGTGGTACGCCAGATGTGACTAAGATCTGTTTAGATAAGGTACCTTGAAACTTTACGAATTGGGAACGGGCGCAGAGATAGGACTTCAACCAGTTAAGCACAGATTCAGAGATGCCAAATTTTTTCAATTTGCAAGCCAGAATAGTATGATTAACACGATCAAAAGCTATGCTAAAGTCGGTGTTTACTACATCTAACTGATGTCCTTTTTCCACTTTACTTAGAACATCAGAGACCTTTTGATCTACCTTTACGGAAACCATGTTGCTGTTTATTGACAAGAGGATTTACAAAACATGTTAGTTTATCAGATATCATTTTTTCGTATAGTTTTGGAATGGCCGATAGTATTGCAATTCCCCTATAATTTTCCACCGACCTTTTGTCGCCTTTTTTATAAATTGATGTCAAGTGTGATGTTTTCCAATACGATGGAAAAGCACCTTGAAACAGGGATTTATTAAAGATTATAAATAAAGGCATAATCAGTGGGTCTACACATTGGACTAAAAAGATTGGGGGTATGAGGTCTGGGCCTGATCCTTTATATGGATCAAGTTCCTTAATTGCTTTGGATATCTCTTATTGCGTAAGTTGAATATGATTAATTATGGGTGGTGTGTTTGGAAATGGAGTGAGATTGTGAGTTTCGTTGGTAGGTATACAGAATACCTCTTTAAAATGATCTGCGTAGAGATTGCAAATTTTTTGTATGTTTGAAGAAATAACGTCACTCTTAAACATGGACGTAGGATATCCGTTTGACTTTCGTTTAACATTAATGTAATCAAAAAATTTTTTGGGTTCATCAACAATTTTTTCACCCATAAAATTGTTAAGCTTCTTTTGACTTAGTAGAGAATACATTGGCCAACTCTTCATATCTCGTGTTCACTTCATCACTTACATTGTTTGTGGTTTTGATTATTTTGTATAATTTATTTTTTTGGTTTCTTAGGTTTCTGAGATTGTGATCTAGCCATGGTTCGAAAAGTTTATATTTTTTTTCTTTATTTTTGGGACATGTCTATCAATAATTGTGAAGATACGAAGATAGAAAAGTGAAACTGCACAATCTAGATCCAATGCCGAGAGATCACTCCAGTTAAAAGTATTAAGACCGATTTTAATTCTATCGTAATCTGCATAAGAACATCATATACAATGGAGTTACCAAATGAGTGGACAAATGTTATATTGGTGGCGGATAGCTCCGTAGATAAGGCTGTGTGGTGAGGACTGTTAGAAAAAAGGTGTTCAGCTTCAATAGCCGGACTAACATTTATAACATCGTAGGCATTAGTGAAGACTAAGTCTAGCCATCTGCCATTCTGGTTTGGAGTCCAATTTACTTGCTGTAAGTCGTTGCCATAAAAGAAACTAAGTAAAGTAAAATCAATCGATATTAAATTAAGTTCTATCGAAATTATAGTCGATAGAAAGCTCAGCTGGAAGTTAAACATAGCAGAGCGCACTAAAAAGGCCACAGTGGCACTTTATACTTGCAAAAAAGCCATAGGAACAAGATGGGGGTTTTCGCCTCGTATCGTTCACTGGCTGTATACTGGGGCCATAAGACCTATTCTTCTGTATGGAGTAGTAATATGGTGGCCGTCCATAGACAAGGTCACATATATGAAACAACTTCAAAAAGTGCAGAGAATGACATCTATATGCATCAGCGGTGCTCTGAGAACAACACCGACTGCAGCCCTAGAGACAATACTTCATCTTCTACCACTGGACCTGGTTGCCAAACAGACAGCAGCCTGTTCGGCGATAAGACTTAGAGAACTGGGAGTATGGAAAAGTATGACAACGGGTCACTCATCCATACTTAACAACTTCAACTTCATTCCATCAAGGACTGATTACTGCAAGCCCTCGCTTTCCTTCGAAGGAAGGTATGGTACGCTTATTCCGCCTAGAAAATACTGGGCCAATGGTGTACCATGGAAACGAGGGTGTCTATATTTCTATAGTTGATCTCGTCTTCTTGTTGTTATCGGTGGTTTTTTAGTGTGTTGCTGTGATTAGTATTCTTTATAATCGTGTTTTGCTTGATTTTTGTGGACATTAAGTATTAAAAAAACATTTTAATAACGTTTTTATATGTTTTCAAACAATTCCATTTCGTGGCAGTGTTTATTTGTTCAAGAAATAATTTATTAATATATAACATATAATAATTGATTGAATAGTTTTTGTTGATTTTAACACAATCCAGTGCATGTTTGTCTGCCTTTTTTCAATTCCTCTTTGTGCGGTGTTTGTTTACTTAAGTGCAGTCAGCGTATGTAGTGTTGTTGTTGTTTTAAAACAGTTTTGTGTGCGCTACATTTTAATGTGCTAACCCTATAAGCACATTTTACATTCAAAAGCACTTGCTCGCAGAATAATTTAAAATTTTTTGCAATGGATTATTTTTCCATTGATAATATTGCTGCTTGTTCTCTGAACGAGCAATGCAAAAGCCAGAATATTCTGTACCCTATGTTCAGCTGTTCTGGCCCATGTGAGCGAATGTTCCACGCTTCTTGTGCTGGTATTTCTAAATCGTGCCTTGACGATTTAATTTCAGTCCGATCTGGTCTTCGCTGGTATTGTGCTTCGTGCAGGGCCCTTTCCCCGGATGAACTCTATTCTAAAATTAAGCTTTTTGGGGAAAGCCTTAACTTATTAAATAATAACTTCAGAGAAATTGTTTCATTTTTTAGCGAAGTTAGTGCCGCACCCACTACCAGCGTTTCTGATGAAATTACTGTTCAGGATAACATTTCGGTTCCTTCGTCCATGATTGCTTCTTCCGGAATTTTGTCAGTTTCATCAGAAAAAGACCCTAAAAGCTCTAAAAGAAAGTGGAAAAACAAAATCAAAAATAAGCGTCAGAAGGCGTCGTCCAGACCTTCCAAGGCAAGGCAGCCCTCAGCAATGCCATCAGAAAATAATAATACGGTGATTTCTTATACACCATCTTCTATTCCTCCATTGACTAGTAGTCCAAATACGATTTCAACTACGCCTAACAGTCATTTGACTTTAAAAGCAGTTTCGAGGACCAGAAATGTTTTCATTTCACGTCTTCAGCCCGACACATCAATAGAAAATATATTGACGTTTGTCAGGCAATCCAAGTTAGTGAACTCAAATGCATTCTGTTCATGCAAAAAAATTGGTAATAAGCCTTCCCATGCTTCTTTCATTTTAACAGTTGCAGCCGATGATTTTACAACTGTTCTTAACTCTAATTTGTGGGCCGATAATATTCTTGTTACTGAGTTCAAGCCAAAAAATAAGCCTAAAAGGGTGACTCAAGCCGCCCGGCAGGCTCAAAAAAACTAAATAGGCTGTCCCTTTACTATCAAAATGTAAGGGGACTACGTTCTAAGACGCAGAGCTTATTTCTATCAACTCAAAATTGCTCTGAGGATATTATCGCGTTAACAGAAACGTGGCTGAACGGAAGCATTACTGATTTGGAATTGTTTGACAATAGTTTTCAAGTTTTTAGAAAAGACAGATACACTGACAATATTTCTTCTGTCGGTGGTGGTGTCCTTTTGGCTGTAAGGGACTGCTTTGTCAGTTTTATTGTTGACATTCCCTGCTCTTCTAATATTGAACTAATTTGCGTTAAAGTTATACATTGTAACTCTAATGTATATGTTATTAATGCGTATGTTCCTCCTAAGAGTAGTGTAGAGGTCTATGCAAGCCTTGCGGAGTTCATAGATTACATAATTGATTTACTTGACGTCAATGACGACATTTTATTATTGGGCGATTTTAATCTACCTGATTTAAAATGGCATTCTTCTGACGATGATACGTACTATTGTGCATCTAATTCGAAGACCCGCCAAGAACATATATTTGTTGATAATATATGTTCAGACTTACAACAAGTGAGTTGTATTTATAATAGTCTTGAAAGACTTCTTGACCTGGTCTTAACTACAGACAGTAACAATGTTGTTGTTAAGAGGGCCTTTCATGCTCTAACTACTGTTGATGAATATCATCCACCATTGAGTATTTGGTACAAATCCGACAGAGCAAATATAGTAAATTCTAATTCAGCAGATAAGCTTTATGAATTCAATTTTAAAAAAGCTGACTTTTTGAAGTTGAATCAGTTGCTTCATGGTAAACTTAATGCAATTTTGGAATATATAAAAGGAAATTGCCTTGATGACTCCATACATTTTTTTTATATGGAACTCTTTGCTGTGTTTTCTCAATCAGTACCTTATAGTCTCAAATTTGCGAGGAATTCTGCGTACCCGTGGTACACAAAGGATTTAAAGACTCTTCGCAACAACAGGAATAGGGCATGGAAGAAATACGTCTGTAGCTTAGGCTCAAACGACCTAGAAACTTACAAACGTTTGTTTCTGGAATTTGAAAATCGCTCAGCTACATTATATCACGAATATTTAGATAATGTTAAGCTGAGAATATTGACAGATCCAAAGAAATTTTGGGGATTCGTAAACACAAAGAAGAAATCTGATGGATTTCCTTCTTCTTTTAGAACTCCTGAGGGATTTACTGACAATCCCGTCAAAATTTGTGGCCTTTTCGCCAATCTTTTTAAAGATTCATTCTGTTCAGATTCTTTTAATCCTGATGGAGAGTACTTTGAATATATGAATTCCGAACCCAGAGTATCTTTGGAACATATATCCTTCACTCCAGAGGATACTTTAATGTATATTAGATCGATCGATGAGGAGTTTGGTGCTGGACCTGACGGTGTTCCTGCCGCAGTGTTAACACAATGCGGTTCCGTTTTGAGTCAACCACTGTCTTTATTATTCAATAAATCTATTAACGAAAGTTATTTTCCACTTTTTTGGAAAAAATCATTTATAAGTCCTATTTTTAAAAAGGGTTGCAGGAACGATGTCAGTAACTATAGGCCTATCGCTAAGCTCTCATCGATTCCAAAACTTTTTGAGCGGATGGTGTACGATCGGGTGAAAATTCACTGTGGCAAAGTCATAACAACTCGTCAGCATGGTTTTGTGAATGGCAGATCCACTGTGTCTAATCTTCTCGATTTTACAACATTCTGCTTAAATTCTATTGATTCTGGTAACCAGGTCGATTGTGTTTACACTGACTTTACCTGACCACTGTAGTGTGTTTCAAGTCGAAATGATGGCAATAGGGGAGATAGCATCATGGCCGAATTTATATCTTCTCTGATAATCAGGCTGTGATAAAATCGTTGGAACAATTAGCCACAAACTCTAAAGTAGCCAAAGAATTTCGTGCTTCATTATGTGAAATGTCGAACTATTTCAGCATCAACCTAATATGAGTACCTGGGCATAAAGGCATACAAGGTAATGAAAAGGCAGATGAACTCTCTAGAAATGGGAGACAAGCGCCACTATTCATGGTGAACCCACCGGGTATCCCGTTAGCGATTCTCAAGCTGCTAATCAGTAACAATATCATATCGAAAGCCAACACTAGGTGGGCTGAACTCTCGACATGCATAGCATCAAGGCTTATCTGGCCGACACTAGATCTCGGGCGATCGAGAGCCCTTCTCTGTCATCACAGGGCAATGCTTGATAGGCAGACAGGCCTACAGGTTAGGAGTTATCTCAAATGACTTCTGTAGAAGCTGCAGGGATGAGGAAGTGAAAGAAACCATCTTCTGTGCTCCTATCCTGTGCTAGCCAGAAGAAGGCACAAATATTTAGGTTCTTTCTTCTTTCATGAGCTTGACGACCTGTCAACAACTGATGTCAGGCGTCTAAAAGGGTTCATCAGGAGCTCAAGTTGGTTCCATTATTAATAAAAGCCTGTGTGCAGCGGTATCACAATGGAACTATCTGGTCTAAGTGAGCTGGTGTATGTATTTCATATACACCGGCTGCCGCCGCTACCTAACCTCTACCTAACCTCTACCTAACCTAATATTGCTTTAATTAAAAATTATTAAATTTAATGATTTAGATATTAGTAGAAATAAAAAAAATTTTTTTTTGTTATTATTACAAAAATTTATAAAAAAAGTATTTTTGTAAAGTTTTGAACGAAAAATTTCAAATTGATTATGAAAATTGATAAAAAAAATTTAGCTAAATTGAATGTAAATAAGCTTAAAATCAATGCAATCATTAACATTAAAAAAATTTTTCTCATATGGCACAAAATATTCAAGGGTCAAATTTTAAACAAACGACTCGGCGTTGACTTTAGGCCAAGTTTAGATAAGGCGTCTTGTTTAAAGTCAATAATTAAATTAATTATAATTGCTAGTTATTAAAGCATGCTAGGCATGCATTTTAATTGCCCAGTTTTGTGGTATTGAACCCACAACATGGCGTGTTTAGCGACAATAACGCTGTAAATATTAAAACTATTAAGAACAAGGCAAACAGCTAGACAAGCCATATAAAAACAACAAAAACAAAAACAAGATAGGAATATAAAAACATATAAAGAAATAAAATTGAAGTGCTGAACATTACAGCAATAACAACAACAACAATAACTGCATTGATAGCAATAAGGTGCCGCATATATTTTATGTCTTATATATAGCTCTATAGACAGCAAGAAGAATTTTGTTTTTTTTTTAAGATTTATCATCCTATGCTGGCATTGCAAATGAATTTAACATTTTTTTGTTGGAATGCAAAATTCTAGCGAAATAAAAACAATAACAATAAGCAGAGCAATAACAACAACAGAAACAAGCCCAGCTAAGTGAAGAGCGATTGGATGATGGATTTATTTTTAGTAAACAATGCATGTCAAAATTTGCCATAAACAAAAAATACAGCTTGATTTGTTGTTGTTTTTACAACAAATTTGTATGTTTTTATTGCTGTCGTCTTCATGTCAGCTGCTTAGAAGCCATTAAGTGCCTTGCAGCTTGCTGTGTGTAGGTTGCGCTCTGGCAGTTTGAAACTTGGCAGCAATTTAAATATTTAAATTCAAATTTAAATAAATAAAAAGTTAAGCACTAAAATAATAAGAATTTGAAAGAAAAAAAATTGATGACAGTTGCAGAAATGCAGGCATGCGTAGATGCAGCTGTTAGCGGCCAACGCAGCTAAGTAGCAGTTAAAGTTATGAGCGCTAAAGCATAAATAAAACTGAATGAATATGCTTGAGTATATGTGTGTATGTGCGTGTAAAATTGTGAATTTTGCAAATTCAAACCAGTTGTTTTGGTTTTGTTGTGGTTGTGCACAATATTCTCTAAGCACACATATATGTTTTTTTTTTTAACAATTATTGCACTTAAATCAACTCATTTAAATCTAAGCCGCCAAATGTTGGCTGCTCTTTTTTTCTAAATAAAAACACCTGTATTCAATAAGAAATAAAACAAAACAAAAGCAATACAAAATTTTGTAGATTGTAAAAATTTGCTCAATATAATTTGCATTATATAACTTTACTTAAAATTATAAAAAACACACACAGAAACATTTTTTGAAATTCAAGCCAACCAAAATAAGCTAATTATAGCTTAAGTCGATGTTTTTGTTTTGTTCACTATTTTTCGCTTGGCTTATATCTCAATTGTCTGTCATTAATTGTTTGTTACGTGGGAATTTAAAGCAGCAGATAAGCGTTTTTTTTTTGTACATACAAACATATTAAAAGATTAACATGATAACATAAAAATGAAAAGAAAAAATAGGTTGAAAATGCAAAAAAAAAAAACAAACAATTAATGCAAAGTGTATCAGTGTGCCGCAAAGTTTGTAGCTTAAGTCTTTTGTTTAAGCAAAAAGTTCAATAAAGTTTGCAGTGTGTCTCAGACCTGCTTGAAAAATGATAAAATAGAAAAAAAATTTGCATAGCTTGGATTGAATAACACAGAATTAAGCAGCAAGTTCGTTGCTTAAGTCTTTTGTTTATCAAAAAATTGAACTGATTTATATGTTATTGTATGTCAATTCTAAACTTGAAAATATATAAGCGTAAGCCAAATAATCCAAGCATTGTTTAAGCTAAAATTACAACTTGCCACACTGAGAAAAATATTATAAAATCAAGCAAAATTTACTAAACTTTAAACAAAATTTTACTTGATTTTGCGTCAAGACAATTTTGTTTCATAATATAGTGAAATTTAACTTAAAAAAAAAATTTTTTTGAAATAAAAATGAAATGGTAGTAATGAAAATTGTAACCAAAAAATTTTAAAAAAAAAAACAACCGACTACAAAATCACTACAAAATAAAAAATTATTTTAAAAATACTTTTCCTTTTAATTTCTTGGTCATATTTGATAATTTATTTAAACATATTATTATATATGAAATCTTATTATCTTAATTTTTTTCTTATTTGTTTTATTATCATAAATATATTAATTTCTTGATGAATACAAAAGCTTTTAAGGTCGGCGCTAATATAATCAGACTTTTTATCAGAAGCGCCAACTTCAAAGCATTTGTATTCATCAAGAAATTAATATATTTATGATAATAAAACAAATAAGAAAAAATTCAAATAATAAGATTGCATATATAATAATATGTTTAATTAAATTATCAAATTTGACCAAGAAATTAAATGGAAAAGTATTTTTAAAATTTTTTTTACTTTGTAGTGATTTTGTAGTCGGTTGTTTTTTTTTTAAAAATTTTTATTTATTCCTTTTTAGAGAATATGATAAATTTTCGAAAAAAGTGTATATAAATAAAATAGTTCCGAAAAAATTTGTTCTATTAAAATCTGAAAGTTTGTTGGTTATTTCAAATATCTGCCTCTTAAATTTAAATTAGATGTCACATGTTTTGAAATTATTATACCCATTCTTGTAACGAGTTTTATTACCCTAGTGTCAATATTATTCGAGATAAAGTGTTTTCCAAATATTGCCACGCCCCTTTGTTAAATAAGCGCCCACTTTCTGGAGCGTTATTTCCAATAATTGTGCCTATCCCTGTACTTTATTTCAGTACCCCAGCGTCAATATTAACTGCGATAGTGTTTGTCTAGTATTGCCACGCCCATTTATCGTATAGCGCCTACTTTATTGACCATAATTTTTAATAATTCTGCCTACCCCTGTACTACAATAAATTTCAGTAACCTAGTGTCAATATTATTCGAGATACACTGTTTTTCTAATATTGGCACGCCCAGTAGTCGAAATCCGCCCACTTTCTTCACCGTAATTTTTACTTATAATGCCTACCCCTATACCAAATTGCAGAACCATAGTATCAATATTATTCGAGATATACTATTTTTCTAATATTGCCACGCCCATTTGTCAAATAATGCCCATTTTATTGACGGCAATTTGTAATAGTTGTGCCTACCACTACACTAAATTTCAGTACCCTAGTGTCCATTTTATTCGAGATACAGTGTTTTTATAATATTGCCACGCCCATTTGTCGAATAACGTCCACTTAATTGGCCATAATTTGTAATAGTTATGCCTACCCTTATACTAAATTGCAGTACTATAGTATCAATATTATTCGGGATATAATCTTTTTCTAATATTGCCACGCCCATTTGTCGAATGACGCCCATTTTCTTGCCCGTAATTTGTAATGATACTGCCTACCCCTACCCTAAATTGCAGTACCCTAGTGTCAATATTATTCGAGATACAGTAGTATCTAGTATTGCGAGATCTATTATTGCCACGCCCAGTTCTCGAATACCGCCCACTTTTGTACGGGCACCTCCATGCTTATGATATCTATCTGTTCCCCACAAATTATGGCAATGAGGCATATGGTTTAGGAGTTATCGATGTACATACATATAAAAAAAAAAAAAAAACAGATAAACCAACGAACTTGAGAACTTCCTCCTTTTAGAAGTCGGTTAAAAAGAAATTTCTACTATACTAATTTATTTTTTTACATTGCTTTTCGGCCTAGCCTAATACACACAAAATTTCCCTAAAAAACTAAATAGATATTAAATTACAATTTTATTAACTTGTAAGCTTCGTTAGCAAACAACAAACAAACAAAACAATTAAATCAACATTAGAAAAATTATTTCGTCTTCCAATTGCAAGTAATATTTTTTGTAATATTCATGAGCTAATGTATGCTTTTCTAAAGCTAGCAGGATACATTTTCGGGAATATTATTTTGCACTGTTACTATCTAGCCCTGAAAAATTCTAGTATTATTTCTATTTATTCTAGGATAGATTACGAAAGTCAGCTAAATTACGCTGCAACTATTTTTGGTCGACACACAGTGGGGTCAAAAACCCAAAAATGTGCGATTAATTGAGAGCAGCCCTGTACTCAAAATGTGTGCATATGGTTAAACGTATTATAATAACATAGGTGAAAAACACTTTTTTCCAAAAAAGTTTTAATGGAAAAAAAATATTTTACAGCATTTTGAATTTAAAGGTTATATGTTACTGTTTTTTTTCGATGTTTTTATAATAAAACTAGAGTCAAAAGGAAGCAATAGTGTTGAAACTTAGCACATTGATTTTTTATAACATTTTAAGTTTAAATAAGAAATAAAGGCCACATTTGCCGAGGGGGCGTGGTACCTCACATATAGACGGAACAGCTTTTTCGCCTCGTCTTATTAATCATACCTATTTAATTGTACTTGAAGTAATATAAAATTATAAACCAAATAGGTCGACTGACATGAGTAGCCATGGGCTTGAAAACAAATACTTTAACTTACCTACATGGATATTCAAGACTAAATATTTATGTGAAAAATAATGAATCTGTACTATTATATAAAATTGAAATTGAATTGAAGTCTGCAGTTAAACTCCAAAAGTTCTGGGTTGATTTTTATGAAATAAATTTTAAAATCTAATATTTGTACTACAGCATAGCATAAATGTACTTTTATTTCGAAATTTTAATAATAAGTACTTTAATTAAAAGTATAAATTTTTTAACGTAACGACCGCCAATTTTTTTCCAACACGAACAAGTTGTGTTTGAAAAATTTTCTTCATTTTTGTCTTCACGAGGGATGAATGACATATCCCACACGAACATTGTGAAGCTAACACAAGTTCGATACGCAGCCACAGTGAACCGTTGCGATCGATCACTGTTTGTGTACGTGCACCGCAATCAAATACTAAAATGAAGAACACATGAAGAATAGTCAACAGCATGCCAACTCGGTTGCACACAACAAATGAAATGATGAAAATAAAATTGTGTGTTGTGTGCTGCAAGTAAGTGATTGTGAGTGAAGATGAGTGAATTTTCTGAACCCTGGTTAGTTTTACATCAACAAAAACATCAAGTGCTTCTTCTTTACCGAGCATTCTGAATTCCTCAGATTTTTCTAAATTTTTTTCTTTTTCAACATTAACAATTTCAAATCTTCAAATCATCAAATTTCAAATTTCAAATCATCATTTGAATCTTCAAATGAAATTTCTTGCCGGCCACGTTTTACATGCTCCGAAGAGGGGATGGAAATAGATTCATCTAACCAAGATTTATTAAGTTTTAAAATTCTTTCTTCTATTCCACAATATCTCTACCATTTGCTTTTAAACTGAGCGACAAAATTATTTATAGCGTTATCAAAATTAATCATTTTGCCCTGTGGAGGACAAAGTGAAATAAAAAATAATAGCAATTTTTAACATGTTCACAATTTGCACATCACCAATATTAAATTATTACTCATTATGATTATAACAGTTTAGCAATGAACAAAACACAGACGATGAAAACCCACCAACAACAAGAACTAACGCAGTAACTCAAAAGTAATTAAGACAATGACAACGCCAAACACAGCAAATTTGCTGATATTTTGTCTGTTACTGAGTTTGCATGGCGAATTTACTCGGTGTTTACTCGGGGTTAACTCGCCATGGACAAGGTTCATTAATATAGGTTAAGTCACTTGAGAGAAAAGCACTCTTTTTCCGCCTTTGCTCGAAATGTCAAAAAAGCTGTTAGCTAAAATTTGTACAGATTCAGGTTTCTTTTTTCTTGATTTCCTTTTATCCATTCTGACAGTTTGACCGAGCTTCTTTCAAGTGACTTAACCTATATTAATGGACCTTGGCCATGGAAACGCGAGTTGAATTGTGTTTCGTTAAATCCACATAAACTCGACGAAACTTGTAAAGGCCCAACCGAAATAGACGAGTTGCTCCGTAACGAGTAGAGACGAAAATGTTCGCTTTAATACAATTCAATGTTGTTGCCC
The DNA here is from genome assembly GCA_914767935.1 of Coremacera marginata. Taxonomy (NCBI): domain Eukaryota; kingdom Metazoa; phylum Arthropoda; class Insecta; order Diptera; family Sciomyzidae; genus Coremacera; species Coremacera marginata. The sequence goes on from OU612047.1 coordinate 144,177,420, forward strand.
AAAATGAACAAACGTAATTTAACGAAGCTGAACGAAACAGCTTGTCCATACGTTTTGTTCCGTAAGAACCGAACTGCTACCGTCTCAACTCGTCAGACGTTCGGCAAGTTGCAATCGTCTCGTTTCGTCTATTTTGGTTCTGCCTTAAGATTGAACTGGGTTCTATCTGTCAAAGTGAATTGCATTCATTTATGATAAATAAAACAGCGAGTGGAAGACACAAATGTCAAAAAGAAATTGGCCGCATCCAGCGGAGTCAACAGTTCGCAACAGTTGTGTAAATATTCGCTAAATGGTACAAGCGCTCAATTAAACTTATCAAGTAGCGGACGCCATTGAATCGAGCAAAAAATTCTTTGATACATGAACACAACTATTGAGTGCTTTAACCCTTAACTGGTGCAACTTAAAAAATGTAGTTACAAGTTTATATTTTTTTTTCAAAGAATGCCTTAAATAACAACACGACTAATCAATGCAAAAGAATGCACATATCAGAAGGCTTGAAATGCACGGAGCGTTATAGAATGAATGGTGAAATAATGAGAGAAATATATTCTTTTCTTTTTTTAGCATGGTCCCACAGCCTAAGTGTAGCAGTTAAGGGTTAAACTCTAAAAACTCTAAACTTTGACAAATTTTCTGACACTTAGAGTAACAACATATTCAGAGAAAAGCATCGCTTACGATGGTATCGCTATCATAATAGTTCACAACAGTTGACTACGCTAAATGTGGCCATTGGCGAGTTCAACTCAACTCGATGTTGTGCATGGAAACGCTATCAAGCTATCAACGCCATTTTGTCAACTCAACGAAAACCCTAACCCCGAGTAAACTTGCTATGTAAACGCAGTATGTGACTTACAGATATTTTTTGGAAAAAATCGGGATTTTGCAAAAAAAAAAAAAAAAATTCGGGTCATAAGAAAAAAAGAATCGGGACATAGATGTCTACATCTGTAGCTTACAAAATATATTTTTTATACAAAACTCACCGATGAGTTTTTTGCATATCAAGAAGATTTCTATTTTATAATTTTTTGTTTTTTAACAAAGCTATTGCTTACTGTCCATTCCAATGTCAAACTTTATTTGTATATATAATTTCACATTTTCAATGGTAAAACGATTTCAATAATCCGTCCAAACTGACACACTCAGTGAAAACAGTCGGTCTGCATCTGCATTTCATGTTGGTAAACGGCATTTTATGTTGGTAAACAAACTGAAATACCTTTAATATTTTTGGCAGTGGGCTTGATTATAATAAGAAATTAAATTTTTCAATTGTGTTTTTATTCATTTAGGACATTTGGTACAAGTTTAGTTATGTAATAATAAAAACATAGGAATTCTTTTTTAAGAGTTATAAAAATAGTATATAGTGGGACGCACAATTTTAGACGGAAGATCAGGATAACCCACATGGAGATCATCAAAATCATCATTGCTTTCAAATAGAGCAAACACGAGCAAGTTTTGTTTTTAATAACATATTACCTTAGTCTTATTACCGAACAGAATAACTAAAAACTTAAGACTTATTCCACAACAACACATATATGATTTTATCAGTGAAAAATATTAAAAATTTTTTCGATATGTTATTTGATGAAAGCATTGTACCCAGAATATCAACAGAATTCCTCAAAAAAGATCCATCGGAATGGTACACAGATCAAAATTATCGCAACGCAGAAAAAGCCGCTAAAGGCTTTGTTGCGCTCGCAACAAAATTTAACAACAAATTTTCGTAAGACGAGGAGCAAAAACAATTAGCATTTCTAATAGTTGAAAACCATAGAAAAGAATTTCTTAATACCACTAAGACAGGTAATATGGAGAAACTAAAGTGAAATTTTTTTTATTTTTTAATCTTTTTTTGTTATAATAATAAATTTTTTCTGTTTTAAATTAATATTTTAATGATTTCAAAATACATAATGATCAACTTAAAACTATTGTTTATTTTATAATATGATGAACCCAAAATCTGGTTGAATTTATTTTTTTTTTTTTTAAATAGAGTTTTCGAAAAAATCGCCGTAGGGACACTAAGGTAAGTGTTTCGGATCTGGTTTCTTAATTTGTTTGAAAGGCAATAAAATTCTTCAGAATATAGGCCAGTAATAATTAGTTTTTGGCAGAGAACAAATCTAAAAACTTAATATAAAGTCAAATTTTTATAAACATTTTTAAATTTTTTTCGTGTTTTTTGATAAAAATCATTGAAAAAGTCAACTTTTTGTTTAAAAACCCCCAATTTTTATTTCACCATTCGATTGACCATACCCAAATACTTTAAAAATGTTATACTTAAAAATAAATTTTTACCAAATTCATTTTGAGGAAATTTATAAACAGTTATAATTTTTACAAATTGAGTTTTTCTCAAAATATACATTTTTGTAGAGAGACGACCCAGTTTTTAACTTTTTTACGAATTTTTTTTTTTAAATATTATTTTAATTCTTCAAATATTCAGATTTTTTGAGGCAGCAAAAATCGGAGATACTTTAGCAAATTACATAGAACTATGAACAGGTCTAATGTATACGCTCCAAAACTACAGTTTAAACATATTTTTTTAAAAAATCACACACAAAAAAATTCAACACTTTTTCAACACAAGTTGATAATTTCATAGCAAAACTTATTTTTGAAGCGAAGCTTTTTACTCCTCGTTCTGTGATTTGCTTGGAGTGAAATCTGAAAAATTTTCGACAGATTTTTTCTTGGAATTTTGATGGTTTCTTTGTTGCTAGTGCATATTACAACAAGCTAATTTAATACTTTAATATTAAATACTAAAAATATTTTTTGGCCTGCCCGTGGGGATCGAACCCACGTCCCCTAAAACGAGAGTCCAATGCTCTATCCACTAGGCTACAAAAACTTGTTAGAAACAGTTGTTAATTCAATGGTAATTATAACAGAAGCTATGCTGCAGTAGATCGTCACCATCTATCAATAGAGGATTGTGTATTTGCTATGCTACAACTATCAAAAATTTGCTTTTATTTGCCACAAGGTGTCTCCAGCATCGGTTTGTTTGTATTGTGAATGCGTTTGTGGTGCTGTTGGCATACCCTGTAGGAAAATCAACTAATTTAAAAGTAGTTGATAAAGTACTTTTTTGTCAACCACAACTAGTTGAAATTCTGACTTTTTTCCATAGAACGAACTAACTTATTTTGTATGGTGAGGTCCGCTAAATAAGTCAATTGACTTTCGTCTGCATATATTTTCAACTACTTGTTAAATTAGTTACATATAAATTATTTTTTTAATTGCTTTTAAATAACCAATTGAAAACTATTACTGATGGCCTAAAGTTAATAATATTTGATGAAATAACATGGTTAAATATATATAAACTTGTATTCTAATGTATTCTAATTTGCAATGAAAACATGTCAACATCAGAGTAGTTGCCGCCTTAATAAAATTAAAAGTAGTTCATATACTGGTTTATTTTAAATTTGTTTTTTAATTAGTTGTTTTTAAAAACAAGTTAGTTTGTTCCTATAGGGTAGAGTATAAATTATTAACTAGAGAGTGCATCAACTATGCTAAATCTCTGGCATGTGTTAACAGAGGTTAACAGAGTTTTGTTTCTTCACGTTTTTAAGTAAAATAACTCTGTTAACACATGCCAGAGATTTAGCAGAGTTGATGCAATCTCTTGATCATAATTTACACTCTATGCTGTTGGTACGAAGAAAATTAGCAATGCCCACAAGTGCATTTTTAAGTGTCAAAATAATAGATGATATCAATAAATATGGAATTAACAACATAGAGTATAAATTATTAACTAGAGATTGCATCAACTCTGCTAAATCTCTGGCATGTGTTAACAGAGGTTAACAGAGTTTTGTTTCTTCACGGTTTTAAGTAAAATAACTCTGTTAACACATGCCAGAGATTTAGCAGAGTTGATGCAATCTCTAGATCATAATTTACACTCTATCATAATTTACACTCTATCATAATTTACACTCTATGTTAACAAACGCATGCTTGAGTCAGTGCAGCCAAGTTCACAACCATGTGTGGAGAGTTAAAATGGAGAGTCGCTGGCAGTATATGCCTGTATATGTAATTGGCGTGGAAATTTGACATTCAACAATAAAAAAATAAGCAGTAAATATGTTTTCTGTATATATGTAATTTATTTTATGTTATTTTAAATTTTTGAATTTAAAAGTTAATTTATTTAAAAGAAAAAATTATTAAGCTATCAAATCTATGTAACTGCGAAAAAGCTTCGCTTCTCTCGTGTGTCCAACGACGCACCTGTTTTTTTGTTTCAATTTTCACTATAAAATATACATTCGAATGTCGTTTACAATTTACTTTCTGCACTTTACATAACAACACAGCAAAAAACAGTAAACATTAATAAGGCACAGAAGGAACCACAAGGCAGAAAAAGATAAAATTTTTTAGCCATTGTTGTAAAATTCTGTATTCTTTAAGATAGCATCAAAAATTCGGAGGTTTTTGATTCGTTTTTCAATGAATTGCACGAATTCGAGATTTGGCCCTTCTGTGCGACGATCAGTAAACGCGGTACCCAACGCACCGATAGCTTTTTTACCTCCAAAAGATCGTGCAAAATGTATTCCGCCCCTTCTCTTGAGATGCTCACGTCAGCTTACTCACGCAACTTAAAGATCATTCAAAACGATTCGATGCACTTGCTTTACGATTATCGCATTTGTAGCCCCTTTTGACCCTCCAGAGCGAGGTGCATCTTCGGTGCTTAACGTGTCAGTCAGACAGTCAGCGGCCATCTTTGTTGAATTTTTGAGTGTGACTCATGATCACTAATGTGTACCCATTTTAACAAATGGACGAAATTTTATGAAACTTCAACTGCCAACTAGTGATAGATTAGCCTATCGAAATAAGTCATGTTTATTTTCTAGTAGTGCCAGCTATTGAAAGTCCCAGCCCATGTAGCCCATGTGAAAATTTCAGCCCATGTAGTATAGTTAAGAAGTAAGAAGCTAACAAACTGATAGACGTGAAAAGCAACTTTGTTTTAGGCTATTTGGGGATTTTTTAGAACAGTAAACTTTTTTAAGTTTTCTCTTTTTCTGAGTCTCTGTCAATATTTTGGAAATAAAATTCCAATAAAACATATGGCAAAATTTCTTTTCAACTTATTTTTAGATTAAACGCTCTAGAAGTGATTTATCTTATGAACATGTTTAAATTAATTAAATGAACACATGCAAAGTGAAAACAGTGTATTAAACGAAAGTAAGACAGTCATTAAAAATAACACATTCATACTTTCTTTAGGCATTGTTTGTGGCTTTTAAAGACCACAACAGCGACTTAACAATTATAATAAATCTTGAATAATTAAATAAAGAACAAAACTGCAGTTGTTGTGCTTATTTAAGACTAATTAAATTGAATTATTTCTAAAAGCTTTTAATAAGACATGCCAAAATTATTAATTTAACAAAAGTGGTTCACACTTAATATGTATAAAAAAAAAAAATAAGAAAAAAAATGTACTTTTGTTTCATTACTGCCTGGCAGCCTGCAATTTGGATTACTTTTTTAAGGTTGCAAATTTTTTTGCTTATAATTTTATTACCTGCGGTCTCTTAAAAGACTTTTGCACTTACCTTTCGTCACATTTAATTTGGCATAATATTTTATTAGCTGTTATAACATTTACTCAGCTCAACAATAAAATATTAAAATATTTTAACCGCTTTTTTTTAAATAACTTATGTGCATAATAAAACAACGTTGCTTGAAACTGGGCTTCAACCTTAAAGCTAATAAGAGTAAATTTCAAGAAAACGCTTTAACTTACTTTTATTGTCTTAAGAACATAGCACATGTTTTCATAAAATCCATACAAAGTTCAAAAAAATTTCTTAAAAAAAAAGAAAAAAAGCTCTTAAACCTGTTACTAATTGGTACAAAATTTAAATTTTAAATTTCAATTCTTATCAACAAGATTCAGGTTGTTTAACTTTTTGGCCTGAGGGCATTAGAGGCACAGACAAAAACCATGAAATCAGTGCTGTTCGATTCAGCTTGCTGATGTAGGTATTCAACTAAAAGTTAGCTTAAATAGAACTTAATAGAAATAAAAAACAGTAAAAAAAAATATTACAAGAAACAAAAAAAAAAAAAACAACTAAAAAACAAATAATAGCATCCGCTGTCAATGTTGTGCTAGTTATTAATACTGATTTTCTTGTTTTTTTGTTCTTTTTTTATCTTCAAATATTTGTTTTCACTGGCTTTAATAGCAGTTTTGTGTGTTAAAAAAAAAGACGCTTACTTTGTTGCTTTTAACTTTTTTTTTAACCATCTTCAAACTGAGCTTATTATTACTGTCATTTTTTTAACCATATGTGTAGGTCAGTCAAATATGTTGTTAATAAAAAATTTTTGTGCCAAATTGTAACAAAATTATCTTGTAAAGTAAACTTATTAAGCTCCTGAAGCAATAACTGTGTCTTTTTTAAGACTTTTCTTAAATTTGTAATACAATTTTAGTTTCAGAGCATATATTTTTGGCTTATTTTTAGTTCTAATCGGCATTGTTTGTTTTCTTAGCTTTAATAGTGTTTAATTTGTGAAAATCTAAAATTTTTGATACTTTCTTGTTTTAAACGAGAAGAGATTCTTTAAATGATTTAAACTTATCTGACCATACCAGATTAGAATATGGTATGTTAAATCCGGAAGAAAAACAGTCTAAATATCTACTCGCATTGTCACATTGTCATAGCTCTGGCCATTCTGTTAACTGTTGACTTTGTTTATATAGACTTGTATGTATGCAAGCATAGCAAACTAGAATTCTGTTCATTTATTATAATTATATAAAAGCTTCTGGTTATTCGTCTGATGGTTACTTATGTGTCTTACCCCGCGTCTCCACGGGCAATATTTCAGTCAAGGTAGTATTGCCAAAATGAAATTGCTCTACATATTGCCCGTGTAGGCGCTAAATTGCCAGCAAGGAAAAATGTCTGGCAATATTTCCAAACGATTGAAGGGCAATATTGCTTTGCATGGAAAATTGCTTCTGCGTGCAATATATTTGGCATGTCGACTGTGACATTTGAAGTAAAAATGGCGGCAAATGAAGAATGGAGTAAATTGAAAATCATAAAATTAATAAACTTATATAGAAACAACGAATGTTTGTGGAAAATGGATAGCAAGTTGTACAAAAGAAAGGATTTGCAATACTCTGCCTGGGAATCAATAGGAAAAGAGTTGAATTTAAGTGCCGATGTTATAAAAAAGAAAATAAAGTCACTGAAAGCTGTTTACAATACTGAAAGAAAAAAAGTTAGTTCTGCAAAAAAATCTGGAGCGTCTGGAGATGTATACACGCCAACATTATTTTATTTTAACGACATGCAGTTTTTGGCCGAAAATGAAGGTTTTAGAAATTCGTCAGATAATTTCCCAGATTTAAATGTAAGCACTTTAAGCACTTTAACTCATAATATATTATTTTTAATTGAAATTCGCAGGACTCAACAACAGACCATACAGTGTACGATGTAGAGGAGGAGGAAAACATGAACATTTCAATACAGTCAACAGTGGACGACTTTGAAGAGCCTGTTCGGAAGGAGGCATTGAATGTCCGAACAAAGGTTGGCAGGAAAAGTAATTACTCGAGATATGACCATGCAATCGATGCGATAGTTGGTTCTCTCAACCAGCCTTCACTTTTGCAGCAAAACCAAGAAGATGATATGTTCATGTTGTTTGCAAAAAGCTTATCATCGCAACTAAAGCAATTGCCTCCTTCCGAATGTGCTCTTCTTATGGCTGATATCCAGACTTTAACATCAACTCGAGTTGCGGATCACTTCAGAAGAACTGTGTCGTCTGGTTCATCCACAAATATGCTGAACAAAGCAATAGAAGATGCTGGTATTTCTTTTTTTGATGATAATTGAATTTTAAGTTAAGGGAACTTGTATCCATTTTTGTTAAAAATTTAGGTGTGTTTTATGAGTAGATTATGAAGTAACGTTTAAAGAGATTGATTTAGAAATTGTTGGATATTTTTAAAAAAGTATGTTAATTTCAAAGGAAAACCTTTTCTTAATTTTTGGTGACGTCATGTCTTCGAAATAACAAAATCCCTGAGACACCAAGAAGAAAAGGACTCTTTTGGTTGGCAGGATATCACGGTAATCGTCTCCAAAGCAAAACTTGTATAGCAAAACTCTGTATAGCAACTCACCTTAATTGGAGTGAATTCAATTAAAATTTTTTTCGTTCGTATTACATATGTACATATCAGTCGTACCATGCAGTTTATCTTAATCTTTGAAGAATTTTGAAACTACCTGATCCAACTGAAATGCATGCAATGATGTGTTGATGAAGTAATGGTGAAATGTTATACATAACAGAGGCTTTATTGGTCGGACGTTTGCAACTTTATCAAATCGAAACACTGGAAACCGTTTTGTCACAGTGAGTTAGTAACCTAAAAGTTGATTCTCTACAAATATTCGTGGTTTTTATTTAAGTTTATTTATTAAATATTTTCACTGTAATACTGTGTTCATTTATGATCTCAGTTGATTCTCCACAAACTTTCGTGATTTTTATTCAAGTTTATTAATCTAATATTTTCACTGTAACACTGTGTAAATTTATGACCTCATGAATTACTTTTTAGCCTTCAAACGATGTTGGTATCAATTTGACACTATTTGTTTACTAAATTAAATCCTTGTATTTAAATTTATGCTGAAATTCCCTATAGATTTTGGCGCAGTTCAAAAATCATGCGTGAAATTTTTATTTATAAAAAAAATCTAGTATATGTCACTGTTAGTACAAAATAACTTTAATTTAGTAAGAAAATATATTTTCAAATTGACACTAACATCGTTTAAAGATAATATGAGCCCTAAACTAACCTAACCAATTTTGAACAAAAAATGGGTATGTTAAACTCATTCATCAGCAGTTAAGGAACCTTCATTGTTTTAATAGGTATCATCGCATAACTTGAATGATACCTACATAAATGTTTCTTAACAATTCATGCACTCGATGTAGACTCCATTACACATAATACTTTACAATAACATAGAACTTTCCGAATTTATGCCATATACCATACATCAATTGTCACAGACTCTAACCACCACCACAACCATTCGAATAGACAGTTTTTGAAGAACAACTATTCTGTGAAGACGTTAACTAGTTCTGGCTTATGCTCTCAAATACGCATAATAACCAGCCTAACGTATTAAAATACAAATTGCAAAGTCTATCATCCGTATTAAGAGTTTGGAAACATAGGCTCTGAAACGTTATTTAGTTGCTTTCCTTGGCGATGTAGCCAAAACGGAACTATAACCGAGTACTCCATAACACGGTTAACATCACAAGAAATTAGGCACCAAGGACAACCATCCCTATGAAAATAATTGCCTAATTCTGGCTTATGCTCTCAAATACAATAAACCCACACTATGCATAATATACATCAGCTAAGGTCTTATCATACTAAGAGTCTGGAAACATAGGCTCTGAAACGTTATTTTGTTGCTTTCCTTGGCGATGTAACCAAAACGGAATTATGAAGAAATTATTCCACAAACATAGTTAACCTCTCGCCAAAATTTTCGGCCGAAGACCGTCAAAAACATCAAACTGTGCAGCACATAATCAGAGTCCCCACAATCGATTTTTTAAAGGAAAAACACAATTATATTTTACAATAAGCTGTATTAAAGAATCTTTAACATCTGTCAAAGGCACCATTACATAACTTGAATGATGACTTATAAAAATTTTCCTTAATACATATTCAGTCACAAATGTAGAGTCCATCGAGCAGTCAATCACTACCCCAACAATTAAATCCAAAAAACCCCCACACAAAATTCCTAACGCGTAAAAAACTATTGTGAGTCAGAAACTATCCTATTGTATGGCCTTCAACCTTGCTTAAAATCTTATGATATAAAAAACCACCAAAAAAAGATTATACACAAGATTATTACAAGTCAGGGCATACCAGCTGATAGCCCTTCAACCCCACAATGAATTTCTGACAAATTTCAAATGCATAATTTTTTTTTTTAAATATCATATAAGAAACCGGTTCGACCGGTCCGGTTTCGACAATTCTTGAACTTTTATTAGCTCCAATTGTTTCATTTATAGCCATCGTTTATAATTCTGGGGGGCACGCAGGATCCGAAATACTTTAGCATTTTCCATACAAATTTGACCAAGTCTAATGTTGAGCTCTCTGACTAAAGGCCCAACCAAAATAGATGAAACGAGACGATTGCATCTTGCCGAACGTCTGACGAGTTGAGACGCTAGCAGTTCAGCTTCGTTAAATAACGTTTGTTAATTTTCGGCAGCAACATTGAATTAAATTAAAGCGAACATTTTCGTCTCTACTCGTTACGGAGCAACACGTCTATTTTGGTTGGGCCTTAAGGATTATATTCGGGAGGGACACAGAATATCCGCACACCAAATATAAAGGATCTTAGCCGGATTGCGCAGCCACTTGGAAGTTTTCGTGCTACCACTGAAGAACTGGTCAATCTAGCTGAACGTGTGTAATGACGTAGCGAGCGTGTATGATGATGTCGTGGACGTGTGTGCACGTGCTTGACGATAATGATGAATATGTGTATGACGATATAACGAGCGTAAATGACGATGCAGTGGACATGTTGATCAATATAGCCCACGTGCTTGATAGTATGGCGAATGTGTATGATGAACTCGTGGATGTGCGTGCCGATGTAGGATACCTGCTGGCCAATGTAGCGTATTTGTTTGACGTATTTGTGGAGTGAAGTCGTGAATTAGTAGTGAAATATATTTGGTAAGGACACAAATCACCCGCACACCAAATATAAAGGATTTTGAGCAGAATTGCGCAGCCACTTAAAAGTTTCAACATGACTTTGACTGTAATTGGCGATATCTTTCAATAGAGTATAGATTATTAGCATATAATTATCGTTCAACTGGTTTTTCAAGGAACTGCGACCACGATGATAGCACTCTCAGCGTCTTTTCTTAACAATATTTTCTTATATTTGCACAGGAATTTGGTGGAGCGGTCCACTGCAACTGGTATTCGTAGTAGTGGTCAGACCGGATAAATTTGGGGATGGGTAGAAAGGTAGCTAAACTTAACAGCAAGGATTGCTAAATAATAAATTTGGTAAGGACACAGAGCACTCGCATACCAAATATAATATCGCCAGACAGGGAGACCACTTACTAGTTACAATCAGCTGGCTGTTCAGCAAAAGTTGAAGTTTTCTCTGTGACACGAGCTTTTATTGCTTCGTTTACTTTTCACAGACTTGTTGTACAGTGTGCTTGCATCCATGGTAGAATAAAAGAAGGTACATGCATTTAGCCAAGGTTCATTAATATAGGTTAAGTCACTTGAGAGAATAGCACTCTTTGCTCCGCCTTTGCTCGAACTGTCAAAGTAGCTGTTAGCTAAAAATTGTACAGATTCAGGTTTTTTTTCTTGATTTTCTTTCACCCATTCTGACAGTTCGACCGAGCTTCTCTCAAGTGACTTAAACTATATTAATCAACCTTGCATTTAACCAAATATTGTCATAACATATAGTACATGGAATAATACATAGCCAAAATTGTCAAAACCAATACAAATCACTTGTTTCTTTATATTTTTCCAATGAAAACTTTGTCATCGCTTTCAGATTTTCTATGAGCTGCCAAATTAATTTTGACAGTTACGGCAGTCTGACTCTCCGAAGTGCATCTACCTTCTCTTATTCTACCATGCTTGCATCTTGCGTGTAGTTCACCGCGTATGCTGTTGTCTCGCTCTGACCTGTGTTTTAATTTCGTTGGTGACTTGTAGCACTGCTAATAGAGGTGTTCACATTATCAAATTCTTTATCAAATCGTTGGTCAAACAGTTTGACCACGCAAGTGTTCGTTCATATTATCAAATTTTCCGTCAAATTTCATTATTGTCTTGCACACGGATGACACATAGATGACGTTACTAGATTTTTTTCCATATGATTTTTATTTAGTACCAACCTTCAAACAATACGTAAAGAAATTTGACATCAATCTGACAATTGATTCGTGAGTTATAGCATTTTGTGTGCAACTATTGTTATTGAAAAAAAAAAAAAAAAAATGGTAAAAAGTGAATTTCGAGTGAATTTTTTTTGATAAAGCATTGCTTTTTGATGAAAAAAAAAATACAGTAGAAACTAAACAATGGCTTGATAAACATTATCCGGACTCTGCTTCATCGGGACAAATGGTAGAAAAGTGGATTGCTGAATTTAAACGTGGTCGTATCAGTGCAAATGATGCAGAGCGCAGGTGGACGCCCAAATCAGACTGTTATTCCACAAAACATCAAAATAATCCACAAATTGGTTATGAACGATCCCAAATTGAAGGTGCATGAGCTAGCTGACATTCTAAAGATATCAGATGATAGCGTTTTTACCATTTTACACGAACATTTGGGTATGCGAAAGCTCTGTGCAAAGTTAGTGCCGCGTGAGCTCACAGTCGACAAAAAACAACAACGAATTGATGCTTCAAAGGAGTGTTTGGCGCTGTTAAACCGCAATAAAATCGAATTCTATCGTCGATATGTGACAATGGATGAAACATGGCTTCACTATTACACACCAGAATCCAAAAGACAGGCAGCTGAGTGAACAGCAGTCGACGAACCGAATCCAAAGCGAGCAAAGACCCAACAGTCGGCTTGTAAGGTGATGGCGTCTGTATTTTGGAATGCGAAAGGAATAATATTCATCTACTATCTCCAAAAAGGAACCACCACTAACAGCGACTATTACTGTACACTTTTGAATCGATTGAAGGCTGAAATCGCCAAGAAACGGCCACATTTGCAAAGGAAAAAAGTGTTGTTTCACGAAGACAATGCACCGTGCCACAAATCGATGAAAACGATGGCTTCAAATTGCTTGCCCACCCACCGTATTCTCCAGATTTAGCCCCCAGCGACTTTTTCCTGTTTTCAAATCTCAAGAGAATGCATGCTGAAAAGAAATTCAAGTTCAATGATGAAGTAATCGTTGAAACTTAGGCCTATTTTTCAAGAAAGAGAAATCATATTATAAAAGTGGTATCGAAAAGTTGGAAAATCGCTACACTCGTTGTATCGCTCTCGAAGGCAGCTATGTTGAATAATATAATCGAGTTTTATCAAAATTTCGTTTTTTTCTTACTTAACATCCTACGGAGTTATTGAATGACCTGTAATGCTTTATTTTTGAACAATCTTTTTTAATAAATTCCCGAATTAATCTGCTTTAATATTTTGATTTTCGTCAAACGATTTGACCAACAATTTGATGAGTTCACATGTCAAATTGTCGTCCAATTCCATATATATTTTTGTTTGTCAAATTTTTTGATGACTTGTTGTATGAAATATAGTGTGAACGGCCCTTATGTGCGACTTGCAAGTATGCTAGCTTACAAGCGAACGGCACGAAGTCCCAAGTCAAGGAAAAATTGACGCCTTCGGCAAAAAGCTTGAAAAGCTTGAAATTGGAGGCAAGTATCCAATATAAAAGCAAGTATCCAAAAAATGCAATAAGCTTGTGTAGGAAAAGCTTAAGCGTATTTGGAGTTCTGTGGACTCCGTGGTTGGCAGTTTTAGGGGGTAGCTGATTTTGAAATTGATGTAAAAATTTAAATTCAAGATGGCGAATAGAGCTGCCACCTGGATTTTTTTTTTTGTATTTATGCGAATTCTTGTTATTTTGAATTTCTGACAACGGATTTGATTTCGAATCTAATATCACAGTTTTAAAATTTAAGATGGAGGATAGGCTTGCCACCTAAATTTGCACCATAGTGATGCCACCTAGTAAAATGTATTTTTAAGAGTTTTAAACACCATTTAACAGTGTTTTAAGGGGTCGCTGACTTCGAATCTGATGTCAGAATTTTAAAATTCAAGATGATTATTAGTGTTGCCACCTAAAATTTTTTTGTTGTCACGAATTCGGTGCTTGAGCAAACACTAGTTAAAAATGTGTCCCTGAGTCCGAATCCGTTGCCAGAATTTCAAAATTGTGTAATTTTTTTATAACAGTGTTGCCACCTACCAAAATGTATTTTTAAGAGTTTTAAATATCATTTAATAGTGTTAAGGGGTCACATCTGATGTCTTCGAATCTGATGTCAGAATTTTAAAATTTAAGATGGTTAAAAGTGTTGCCACCTAAAATTTTTTTATTTTGACGAATTTGGTGCTGGAGCGTACATAGGTAAGCCCCCCATTTGCTATATATTTAAGGGGGTCCCGAAACACGGGTTTGACTTACAATTTGACTTGCAGTGGACAGTTAAACATGTGTTTCGACGTGTCCCCCCTAAAAATGTAGCAAATGGGGGATGATAGACCCCTCTATTTGTGCGTCTCAGAAATGCTACCCCCTTATAAACCCCCAAAAATGGTTATTTTTTACCTATCTTGCTTCCCTTCGAGATATGGCACTTTTCCTACTTTTTCGAAGATTTTACGAGGATTTTTCGAGGATTTTTCGATATATTTAAATTTTTTGTTGTTTCATATCTCAGGAGGGTAGCAAAATAGGTAAAAAGTAACCATTTTTTGTGGGTTGATAAGGGAGGAAGCATTCTTGAGACACGCGAATAGGGAGGTCTATGTGCCCCCATTCACCATATTTATAGGTGGCCTCAACAAGCAAGCCAACGAAAAAGCTTGGATATGACTTGTAATTGTTTGCTATTTTTATAAGCAGGCCAAAGCTTGCTTTTTCAAGTTTGGATACATACTTGAATTCAAGTACTTGAAAAAGCTTGAATTTCAAGTAGGCTTGTGCAGTTCTCTGGTGTGTAAGTGGTTATTATTTTATTATATTTTGTTAATAATGTTATGTGACGAATAATGTGACGAACACAATTTCCAAAAATTATGGGCGTTACAATTTATATTTAAGGGTCTGTTTTTTTAAATATATAAAATTGTTTTTCTTGGCGCATTCAATGTATGGATAATATATAACAAAGTAAAAATGTTTAAATCATTCAAAACAGTTGTTATTCGAGCATTACTGGGATTTGTTATTTTATCAGCTAATATAATTTCCTTCGATGGAGACCTCTCCAGTTTCCATTGCGATTTATTGAACAAAGAAATGCTCATCGCAAAAGAATTCCCAGCAAAACGTAAACGATGCAACAACTAACAAGCAATTATTGGCAATTACTTTTTATATAGCAAAAACAAAATTCTCACAAAAGTGAAAAGAAGCGTAAGCAATATATACATACATTTTTGTTTGTTGTTTTTTTATATAAAAATCGTTAACTTTGGTGGTTAGATGTTCAATAATTGGCAATACAACCAACGGCGCCAAAAATTGCTAGCCAAGCACAACACAACAACAACAAATACAATGCAATCAAATGCGTTTTTTTTTATTTTTAGTAATTTATTTGCAACCACTTCATTTATTGATCAATAGTTTTTTTTTCTTTTTGGGACTGGAACCCGTTTGGCAAATCTAAGAGCGTTGTGTATAAAACCAAACTTAAACAGGCAAATTAGAAAGAAGTAGATGATGTAGAAGAAAACGAAAAGGAAGCAGTTAAACCAAACATACATTAGTATGGAAAAAAAAAAATTTACAAATAAAAACAACATTATAAATCATGCTTACACAGTTAACAAACAAGTAAATTAGTATAAATAAAATAAAACCAAAATAAGTTGAAAATTTTAATCTATACAAGAAAAAGGAAGTTTAATAATAAACAGTTGGTAGCGAATGAGTTGATTTAAGCGGAAATAGTCAGAGAATCAAATAGAAAACAGTTGAAAAAAGCACTTAGCTGCTTGGCCTTGAGCTGGCCACTTGATCAAGACAATGTGCTGGCTTGATTGATGGATATAACTTATATGTTTGTTACAACAAAAACATACAGAGCAAATATTTCATTTACAACACAAAATGCTGTAAAAACTTATTTAGATGATGTATGTAGTAATAAACTTGTAAACCTGTCAAATCAATTTGAAGTTTTGTAGATAATTTTTTTTTTTCAATTTACATGTAAACAGAAATAAGTTTGACAAGCCAAAATAATAAAAATTCTTTTTGAAAATCTGAGAAGAGCTAAAAATTTGTTATTATTTTATTCATAATTTTATTACAAAAAGTCTTGAATATTTGTAGAAAAACTATTGAAGGAATTCAAGAACGATAGCACAAGAAGCTTTTGCGTAAGATATTTTTATATTCGTTAATAAATTTAAAATTTTGAAAATACATCAACAATTGTTCTCTTGTTCTGCAGCATTAATTATTTACGTAGCAGAAATATTCTAAGCCAAATGATTAATAGTTGAACCTGCTAAACAATAGACTTAGAAAACGAACTTGGGGATTAATATATCAAAGCTTCCAAGTGTAATCAGCTTAAATCAATGTGAAATTGAAGGCCCATACAAAAGACTTAAGAAACGAACTTGATGTAAATAACTTTCATAATGATGTAGCATAAAAGTAGCACAACATGACTTTAAGCAATTTAAAAAAAAAATTTTTAATATATTTTGATAGTAAAGTAAAGTAAAGTAAAGTAAAGTAAAGTAAAGTAAAGTAAAGTAAAGTAAAGTAAAGTAAAGTAAAGTAAAGTAAAGTAAAGTAAAGTAAAGTAAAGTAAAGTAAAGTAAAGTAAAGTAAAGTAAAGTAAAGTAAAGTAAAGTAAAGTAAAGTAAAGTAAAGTAAAGTAAAGTAAAGTAAAGTAAAGTAAAGTAAAGTAAAGTAAAGTAAAGTAAAGTAAAGTAAAGTAAAGTAAAGTAAAGTAAAGTAAAGTAAAGTAAAGTAAAGTAAAGTAAAGTAAAGTAAAGTAAAGTAAAGTAAAGTAAAGTAAAGTAAAGTAAAGTAAAGTAAAGTAAAGTAAAGTAAAGTAAAGTAAAGTAAAGTAAAGTAAAGTAAAGTAAAGTAAAGTAAAGTAAAGTAAAGTAAAGTAAAGTAAAGTAAAGTAAAGTAAAGTAAAGTAAAGTAAAGTAAAGTAAAGTAAAGTAAAGTAAAGTAAAGTAAAGTAAAGTAAAATAAAGTAAAGTAAAGTAAAGTAAAGTAAAGTAAAGTAAAGTAAAGTAAAGTAAAGTAAAGTAAAGTAAAGTAAAGTAAAGTAAAGTAAAGTAAAGTAAAGTAAAGTAAAGTAAAGTAAATTTATTGAGACTTCCTTGCGTTTCTTTTACAATTATACCTATGTACATTTCATACATACAATGATAAGTTCTAGATAAAGTTATAAGATAAAGTATAAAGCAGCGCAGAACGAATGCTGACCTTAAAAATTAAGAGCTTAGAATTTTGACACAAGTAATTATTGTTCAACAGCTTTGAGAACATGCCAATTAACTTATTAGCTTTGTTTATATTCGAACTTACATGCATATTGAACTTGAGCATTTTATTAAAAACAACACCAAGATATTTGATGTTGTCTTTAAAAACTATTTCAGAACCATTAAGAATAAGTTTCAGTCTTTTGCTTTCAGGCACAACCGTTCTGTCACACTTTCCTGATGCATTCCTAATACATATCGCCTCAAATTTGGAGACATTGATCTTAATGCCCCAGTTAATATAATAATCAAGAATAGTTTTAAGGTGTTCTTGTACAATGTTTAAAGCCAGAAGTGGGGACTCATGGTGAGCATATATAAGAAAATCGTCAGCATATAAGATGCCCTTTGAACCAGGCATCTCGTGTAGGAAATCACAAAGAAAGATATTAAAAAAGTGAAGCGCCAAAACAGAACCCTGGGGAACTCCGCTTTTGACCGCACCAAGTTCAGAAATTTCCTTACCGATTTGAATACAAAATTTTCGGTTGTGGAAAAAATTAAAAAATATCTTAAGGAGAAAGGGATCAAAGCCAAGGATAATGAGTTTATGAAGGATACCAACATGAAAAGCTCTGTCGAAAGCCTTTTCGATATCTATTGAGTTTGCTACAGTACAAGTTTTTTTTCGTAAATTTTGGATGACGTCGTCATGAAATTTCAGGAGAGCATGAATTGTAGAATGCTCTGTTTTGAAGCTGAACTGATAAGGCGAAATATAATCATCTCCTAAGTTCATTTCCATTTTTGTTTTTAAAATCAGTTCAATGGTTTTTCCAAGATTTGATAGCATATAGATTGGGCGAAAGTCATTTACATCAACACTATCCTGTTTTTTCTTAATCGGAATTATGTTTGCGATTTTCCAGATACTTGGAAAATAGCCATTATTTAAGCAATTATTAAAAATTATAGTTAAAAAATCGATTGCCATAGGAGGAAGTCTATTTAAAATAAAATTTGAAATTTTGTCTAAGCCAGACGACTTTTTGTTGTTTAACTTTTTGATGATTGCTTTTACAGCATCGGAATTTACAAAATGGAAACTGTCCTCATTAGATAAGGCATTGAAATTGTCATACAAGATGAAAATTGGCGGCGGCAACATTGATACACTATCTGCAACTGAATCTTTTAATTCTAGCAGATCAGGTCTGCAAGGAACATTCTCCGCATAGACTTTGCGGCACCAAAATTATCAATAAATGCATCGATCTCAGCATTCTTAAGGATTCTGTTACATGCGGGAAAGCCCTCAATTAGCGAAGCCTCCAAATCATTACCAAATATTGTCCAGGTAGTTTTTTTGAAAGAAGTGAAATAACGTGGGTATTTTATAAGAAAATCAAAGTCAGACAAAACAATTTGAAGTTTGATTGGGAAATGGTCAGAAAAAGTTGGAAGTCTTGCGACTAAGCAATTTGGGTTGAATAATTCACAATTTATTTTTACATCATTTTGATAGATTTTTTGAAAAATTAATAAATATGCTGAATATAATTCTTCGCATGGTTCTAAGTTGTTGGCAAATTTTGAGCGTTGAGCACCTTTTAGTAGGGTTAAAAATTTATGAAATCGCGTCAACACTGTTAACGTCAGCAATGTTAATTTCATCATTGTTAACGTCAGCAATGTTATCATCATCACTGTTAACGTTAGCACTGTTAAAGCTTGTACTCTTAATGCCTGATCTTCTGATCAGGCAAGCATAAAATATAGCTACGTTTATATGTTTTTCGTATTTGGAAATGTTGAAGGGCAAAAAAGACTAGGACCAGCTTATATATTTGACCCCTCTACAGGTGAATTCGGGAAAGATATGAACTATAATCGATATTTCTTGTGGTTTTTGTATGGGGACCACGAAAAGGGTGGCAGTTAGAGGGTAGGTGTGTTCAGAAGAAATGTTGAAAGGTAAAAAATAAAAGGACCAGATCGTATGCTTAACCCCTCTGGGAGTAAATGCGAGAGAGATATGAACTATAATCGCCATTTTTTTGTGTTTTTTGTATGGCGACCCCCAAAGGGTGGAAGATAAGGGGTAGATGTGTTAAGAAAAAATGTTGAAGGGTAAAAATATTAGGACTAGTTCATGTATTTGACCTATCTACGAATTAATTCAGCAGAGATATAAACTGTAATCGATAATTTGTGTGGTTTTTGTATGGGGATCCTTAGAAGGTTGGCAGATAGGGGTCAGGAGTGTTAAGACGATATATTGAAGGGTGGAAAATAATAGGACCAGCTTATATTTTTGACCCCCTTAGAAATCGATTCGGGAGAGATATGAACTAAATCGTCAGTTTTTGTGTTTTTTGTATGGGGACCTCCAGAAGTATGGCAGATAGGGATAAGGTATGTTCAGAAGATATGTTGAAAGGCAAAAAATAATAGGACTTGTTCATATCTTTTACCCCTCTAGGGGTCAATTTGAGAGAGATACGAACTAGAATTGACAGTTTTTGTGTTTCTTATATGGGTATCCCAAAAGGGTGGCAAATATGGGGAAGAGTGGCTCAAAATAAATGTTGAGGAGTAAAAAATAATAGGGGCAGGTTATATATTTGATCCCCCAAGGACCGATTCGGGAGAGATATGAACAATAATTGACAGTTTTTGGTGTTTTTTGTATGGGGACTTCATAAAGGCGGCAGATAGGGGGTAGGTGGGCTTACTAGAAATATTGCGAATAAAAATTAATAGGACCAACTCATATATTTAACCACTATATAAGTGAATTCGGGAGAGATATGAACTGTAAGAGTTTTTATATTTTTTGTTTGGGAATTTCCAGAAGGGTGATATGAGTAGATAGGAGCTAGGTATATTGAAGGGAAAACATGATAGGGTCAGCTGATGTATTTGCCCCCTTTAGGGGTCAGTTCAGGAGAGATATAAACTATGTGTTGAATCTGTAGATTTTATTTGTGACGACACCCAGTTCTGTCAAGGCCAGGATGATGATGCTCGGAAGGATATTATTAATGTCACCCTCTATGTTAAGAAATGCCACTAACGTATACTCCATAACTGAGAGTCACCTTTCAATTGTCGAGGAACTAGAAGGCAGTGCCCGTGAATATACCCGTGCTGTACGCATATTGAGCACTTAAGAGTTTCAAAGGTTGAATAGTTTGTTTGCCTCAGATAAAATTCAAGTGTTTTTGGCTGGCTGGATGAGAGACTTTTCCTGCCTTGGGTATTACTTTTGCCACTCTTCAACCGATGGAAGTGTAGTTTGACTGTCAGCAGCTAGAAAAATAGTCTGGAACCAGGGCATTATATGAGGGAGGGTATGTTGAAGTTGGATCGCTACAATTACATCGAGACCTGGAGATTTGTAGTGCTGGAATATGATCACTACTTATGTGATCTTCCTTTCAGTTACAATGGAGCGCCCATGTGTGTTGTTGAGGAGCACGGAGCACGGCGTGTCAGTTGTACTGCTGGGAAGGTGGGTATCCATGAGCAGGTTAAGAGATTCAAAGCTTGAGTCTGTCCAAGAGACGTCATCCTTTCTGTATGTAGCTTGGCGATGTGGAGAGTTTGGATAGAATCTTTTGTAGTCGAGATGACTTCGACATTGATCCTATGTTGCTGCAGAAGGTGGCCCACGAGGTACGTTTGACCTTTATTATAGACAATTTTTATAGATGCTTATAGCACTCCCTACAAAGTGCCTTCAGTTCACTGAACCCCCAAAGGTGGTTGATTTAAGATTAAGTAAAATTGTCTTAAATTGTTATGGCTGTTTGGAAAATTTTAGTTTGCATTGCTGTCTTAAATATAAATATAAATTTAAATATACTTTCATTTTCAAATGTTCTTATCTCTGTTTAATTTGAAGCTTTTTGTACTTTTGTCAACCAAACAATTGTTTTTACCATTTGTAAACGTACTTTATCAACAATAATTTAGTATTTAACAAATAATTTAATATCGAACAAAAGACTTAAGAAACGAACGTGAACTGAAAAGACGCAAACAAAACACTTACTTGAATCACAAAGTACAGTTTTAATGCTGTGGTTTGGTGAACTTAAAATATATTAACGTGTTCTTATATTGAGATAAAAATGATTGATGGTTATGATTTTGAAATGCCAAATAACAACAAGGACTTTTTAATGTGTCTCTATCTAATTTTTGTTAATTAACACTTAATTAACACATAATGAATAAAAATTAATTATAAAGAAATTTTAATAAATTGCGCAGTTATTAATTGTAACTAATTTATTAATGACTATTATTAATTATTGCTTCAATGTTAAATATTATCGTGTCTTTTGCTAGGTTAAAGGAACTTTAATTTAACAACTAATGCACGATTTTAAATATAGTTGTTTACAATTATTTTTTTTTTTTTATAAAAGCCACGAAAGTGCTTAGATCATGCTTAAAATTAATAATTTTCTTTTTTGCTATTTGAATTTCATGCATATAATTTTGTTTTTTTTTCTTATCTGTACTTCAACAGCAAATGCATTGTCAGCAATTAATTGACTGTCTTTTGATGTCTTCCATTTTTATTATTGAACTGCACTGTAAATTCTATTGACAGTGAACAAAAAAAAAAAAAAAAGAAGTGAATGGTTCATTCGTGCTGTTGTTTTATTCAAGCGACTGTGTCACTCTTCCAGGTTGACTTTATAATGATTTGTTGTTTTTGTTGCTGCTCAAGGTCGCATTCTTAATAGCTGACGCATCAAAAATACTTATTACAAAACCGGCTGCTAACTGTGTCGTAATTATGATTACTATTTGTTGTTGTTGTTGTTGTGACTGAAATTCTTTGGCTGTGCAGAATGTTAAATGTCAATTTTTTTGCGAAGGTTGTTCTTATTAGAAATAAGCAATAAAATAAAAATAAAAGGTTGGGCTATAATTCAACCAAAAAAATTGACAGAAAAGTTTGAGATTTTTTTAAATTTATAAGCAAATTTATATGTGTGCGTTGAAAATATTTGCCAAAGCAAAAAAATTTTGAATTTAATTAAAAATTTTGCACTTAAATTGGCGCTTTGTGCATCTGTCGCTTTGTGCAGTGAAACGTGAAAATTTTAACACTTTTCTTTTGCACATAGTTTGTGGTTAGTCCAGCAAGTTATTTGCACTATTCGATAATTAGCTAACGGCTAAGCGAACTAGCGATTTTAATTGGTTTGTTAAGAAAAAAAAAAAAAAAATCTATAAAAATAATAAAATAAAAAATTTTATAACCGCACTTTAATGCTTTATAACCACACAGTGCTGTTGGGTTTTGCCCAATTTTCGCTGTTAAAACTAATTGTTCTGTTATAAAAGCATTTGTACCACGCAGCGACAGCTGTGGCTGGAAATAGTGTATATTTTTTTTTTGCTTATTTTATAAAAATCTTAAATTTTCTACATTACCAAACAAACGTCTGAACAGGCAGCTATACTTAAGATTGTATTTTAATAGCTAGGAAAGAGCTATAAATATGTTAATGAAATTGAAAAGCTTCGATCGCAGCAGTAACAACAACAACAACAACAACAACAACATAAATTTAAATTAAAAATAATTAACTGAACGTCATCCAGCGTGCATACCAAAGAGTCGCTCTAAGGAAATTAAAAAAAAAAAAAAAAAAAATAAAAAAAAAGAGGGTTCAAAAAATGCGCCACCATCACAAAGCTGTAGCGTACAAAAAAAAAAAGCAAAAAAAAAAAAAATTTAACTGGAAAAATACCGAAACAATCGAACGTTAGGCAAATCAATCTTTTAGATACAGCCAATAGTTGATGATTTTGTGCTGCAACAACAAAATTCATATTATTTTTTGCTATCTTTGAGTTAGTTGTTGCTATTATTATTGATAATCTTGCCTTTTTTTTTTTTGTTTTTTTTTACATTTTGGCCTTTAGTTGGTTTTTTTTTCACTCTCAACATTTTTCACTTTCACTAGACGCTCAATTTGCCATTAAGTGAATTTTGCATCATTAGCATGTTGTTGCGCATGCGCACACGTTACCTTAACTGCCATGCGCTGTCAGCTTGCTGCAGCGGCTCATGTTTTTGTTGCTTTCTATCTCTACTTTACGCTACACAGAACTGACTAGCATGCGGTGTATTTTCTTTGCCGCACAGTTTAAAGTGCATGTGAGGTGTGCTCAAGAGGTCCACATGTTGTCAGTCATGCCAAAGAGTCAACTAAAGCAAAAGAATCACAGGGCAAACCGTGCGGTTCGCATGTCAAAATTCATCAACCGCTGCTGTTGTCGCTTCAGCTTCATCTTCTTTAGCATCATTTCGCTGCATAGCAAAAAATCACGCAACTAATATATTTTATAACTCGCAACTTGCAGAGTGTTGCACAATCTAACAAAATAACAACAACAACAATAACAACGGCAACAAACTTGTTGTTGACATACTAGCTATTTTGCTGTTAATTATTTATCATATCCGCAACTATATTAAAATTAAAGCATTTATTGCTTAAAAAAAAAACGCAAACAACATGAAGTTGTCATAAGCTGCAGTTAAAAAAAAACTGCTATAAAAAAATTTATTAAAAAAATAGGAAAAACTGCCGCTTTTCCGGCAAACTTTCTTTCTTTCTACTGCTTTTTACAGTACTCATATATGCAGCACAATTTAGCGAAATCTGCATTTGTCGCTGTCGAGTGAGTGTTGAGCAGGAAGCTTGATGGCAGCAGCAACAGCAGCGTCAGACAAGTTTCTGAATGCTGCCCACATGCAATTCCTTTGCTGCTGCAATTTTCACTTTTAAGGTTCATGCGCCTGCGCTTTTCTAATTTTTTTTTTTTTTCATTTTCTTACAATTACAATTTATGAGCAAGTTTTGCTGATTGTTTTAACGCTTCATAAATGTTTAGTTATATTATAGTTTGTTTTTTTTTTTATTTTGAAACATCATATTTCCGGCTCAATACACTTTTTCCTATAAATTGCTTCTTTGTTGCTGATTCTTTTTAATTTCATTTTGCCAGCAATCAATTTTCTTAATTGTATTCTTGTAGTCGTTCTTAGTAAATTTATACAAAAACATAATTAAAAAAAAAAGAAACCATTAAATCTTTATATGAAAGAAATGTTCAAAGTCATCAGCCAGGAGGGAAGCCAAACTTTTTTAATACATTTTAAATATGTTTTGTAAAAAGTTTCCTTAACTTAAAAAAATTATTTGAAGTGAAAAAACTTGAATTTGAAGTTAAAAACTTGTTTAACTATAGTTTTCAATGAACGTTTTTTCTTACCAGACAAGAATTTTTTATAATATTATTTTATTGTTTTAATTTTTGTGATGCGTAGGATGGCAGCTGCCAGCCTCTCCCTAAACACCCATGCACTGTATCAATCAGTTCCAACTTTGTTTATTTTCATTGCAACGATTGAACATTAACCAAGTTTGTTGCTTAAGTCTTTTGTTTGCGAGTATGCGATAAATGAATACAGTTTGTTTCTTAAGTCTTTCGTGTTATATTTATTTTTACAGTTGACGATAAAATAAACTGCTTCATTAACAAAGTAACTAAAATGTATGACAGTCACATGCCTTTGAGTTCATCCCGAATCACGAATAGATTATGCCCGTGGTTTACAAACTCTATTAAACAGGCTTTGAAAAAACGGCCTATACTATTTGGAAAAGAAATCCTACAGATTCTGAAGTTTCATCGGCAATGAAATTGTCCAAAATATGGTTCCTTTCATTAAAGCTAAGTTCGTCACAACCTACAAAGAGACTCTGGAATAACCTAAAGGCAATCGGAATAGTAAATAACAAAAAAAAAAAATTCCAGGGTGTCAATTAAATCCAGATGCTCTTAATTTGTATTTTGCCGCCAGCCCTATTAGCCAATTCTCTTATGCGTATATTAGTCTAGGTACCCCTAATATGCATCAGTAGTTTGAGTTCACTGCAGTTAATGAATCAGATGTTGTTAGATGTATCTTAAAGATTAAATCGAATGCTATCGGAGAAGTTGGAATATATATCAGGTTTATTAAACTCATTCTTCCTTACGTAATATGTCCCCTTGCACACATTCTTAATCACTGTCTAACAAGTTCTAAGCTGCCATCCGAAGTGATTTTCGACCCATATGTCTGCTATCCTCTATTTCAAAAGTTCTTGAATCTCTGATGGCGGAACAAATTTGTAAATATCTCCTTGAACAAAATTTACTCTCTTCCTTGCAGTCTGGATTACATCCTGGACATAGCTGTTCTACTGCAATTGTAAAAATTCTGGATGATATAAGAACTCCTTTTGAGAGGAACGGATCCCCTTAGTTTGTTTTTCAGTCTTGCTCTTTAGGAAGTTAGAGATATGTTGTTCAACTTTTCAAATACTGCTGTAAAACTTCTCAAAAGTTACTTACAAGGAAAGGTCCCCAGGTGTCACTCACCGATTTGAATAATTTTTAGATATGTTATAGAGGATAAAAATCTAAGGTCGGCGTATTTTTTTATACGTGCTCAATCGATTGTTTACGGTTTCAAAATGACGTTTTAAAATCAGCGAAAATTTCGTTTTTTTGCCACAATTTCACTATTTTCCATAAAAATATATATTTACAAATTTGGTATCAAACGAAAGGTATTTTAAAGCCACGCATGATGGCATCCATTTTGGAGAAATAAATTTCATTGTAATTTTGTTATTGTAATTTTTAACAGTATTTAGTTGATATCATAAGGAGCGCATTTTCGAAATTGTTTCATTCTTATTTATATTTGATTTAAGAGGATTCTAAAAGTTACCTTTTTTTTGTTTTTTTATTTTTTTTAATTTTTATCTTTTTATATTAAAATTTTCTTTATTAAAAAGGCATTTATTTTCTTAAAAAAAAATTTTTTTTAGAGATGAAGACCACAATATGGGTATCAAATTAATTTTTATCTTTTTATATTAAAATTTTCTTTATTAAAAAGGCATTTATTTTCTTAAAAAAAAATTTTTTTTAGAGATGAAGACCACAATATGGGTATCAAAAATTTTGTTTCTTCTCTAAATTTCCGTATGTGTAAATATTTGATCGGAAAAGTTTATATATAACAGGGCTTCTATACAACTTTGTGCTTTTACCTTGGTTGCCCGAAGGAATGAGAAAAAACCATCGAAAATTTAAAAATATGACTTTCTATGTAAATATCTTTGTTAGTTTTCGACATATTTCACAAATTTTTTTTTTATAAAGTGTAATTAAAGTACTTGCCAAAAAATATTTTAACTATACCAATTACTGTACATTTGTATTTTTAATATTTTTTACAAAAAAGACCCAAAATATCCAATGTTTCCTCAAAAAATTAAGTAAAATTTGTTTATGTTGTAAAAATAATTTAAAGTAAAAATTGAATTTTAAGCTCTCTTTCACATGGCATGACATTTATTAGCATAAATTGATTCAGTTTTAAACAAAAATTTATTAACTATTTCTATCATGAAAATAATTAATTAAAAATGAATTTTTTTAAAAATGTTCTTTTCATATTTTTTATAAAAGAGCATAGCTTCAGAAATCATTTATTTGAAAAAAATATCCCAATATTCATTTCCAATCAAAAGTTATTACTAAAAACCTATTTTCATACCATGTGGATCTGTATTAACAAAACTCCTTTTCTGTTAGTTATAAAGTTTCTATATGCTTGCCATGCTCATTTTAAAAATACTCATGCTCATTTTGCAAATTTTAAGAGAAACAAATATTTTTTATACTTTTCAGTTATTAACCCTTGGCTGCCACACCTCGCTCCAGTAATATAGCTTCCACCCTATGATAACTCGTTACCCCAATTAACCAAACTAACATAATAAAGAAAATTTTAATATAAAAAGTTAAAAATTTAAAAAAACAAATAAAAAAAGGTAACTTTTAGAATTCTCTTAAATCAAATATAAATGAGAATGAAACAATTTCGAAAATGCGCTCCTTATGATATCGACTAAATACTATTAAAAATTACAATAACAAAATTACAATGAAATTTATTTCTCCAAAATGGATGCCATCATGTGTGGCTTTAAAATGCCTTTCCTTTGATACCAAATTTGTATATATTTTTATGGAAAATAGTGAAATTGTGGCAAAAAAAACGAAATTTTCGCTGATTTTAAAACGTCATTTTGAAACCGTAAACTATCGATTGAGCACGTATAAAAAAATACGTCGACCTTTTTTGTCCTCTATCACATATCCAAAAACTATTCAAATCGGTGAGTGACACCTGGGGACCTTTCCTTGTTAGAAGGAAGGACGCAGAGAGTTATAATCGGGAAAATATTTTCAGAGAAATTAATGGAGTACCCCAAGGATCAGTACTTGGGCCGCTCCTATTTGCAATGTTTTTAAAACAGTGATGGGCAAACTAACACATAAACATGCATAATTGTGTGTGTGCCCGAGAGAGCGCGGCAGCTCTGCTTCAAGTTTTTTTTTTTTTACGTACAACAGTTTCGTGAAAAAGTTGCAACGCGAGATTTTGCCTTCATGAATGTTTAACGTCAACTGACATCAGTTGAATAGCAAAATTACGCTCACAGCTTCTCATAAGCACGAACCAAAGCCATTACTCGGCTACTGTTCGTACGCCAGACGAACACGACAGTAGTCTATTAACAGATGGTAGTTGACAGGATCAGT
The DNA here is from genome assembly GCA_914767935.1 of Coremacera marginata. Taxonomy (NCBI): domain Eukaryota; kingdom Metazoa; phylum Arthropoda; class Insecta; order Diptera; family Sciomyzidae; genus Coremacera; species Coremacera marginata. The sequence goes on from OU612047.1 coordinate 144,205,507, forward strand.
GTTGCATTTAAAGTTACTACGCGGGAACTCAAAAAATTTTACTAACTTCCCAAAATGCCCTCGTAGCATCTGTTAACATAGCTGCAGTAATATCAGCAAACAGTGGAAAGGCTGTTTGGATCATAGGGTAGAGCTATGAACTGGGCATCGAAACCTCCACGATCCCCACGATTCCCACGGCTGGTAAAGACATTTTTTTCCTTTTCTTTTTGTTAATGAAATGTTATAAAATTTACTTGTGTGAATTATTTTAAAATTTTGAATTTCAATGTTATTTTATTACAAAAGAAACAACCCTTAAATTATCAAATCTACACTCTAAAAAATAAATACAAATTCACTATAAATATAATAGTAATTTTTTGTTTAAAATTCAACTGGAGAGTAATTTAACAACAAGTTTCAGTGTGAATTTTCAATGTTTAAAATTATATACAAGTTTTAGTAAAATTAAGCAACATATATGGAATTTTGTTGCAATATCAATATTAAACATTTTTTTTTATCATGTATTTTATTGACAATAGACATATGTGTGTTGAATTTTCAACATCAATTCGTATATTTGCACCATATTATCATTCAAGTTGATTATGAGCAAGTAAGCAGCTTGTTATTCAGTTCTCCGGTATTCACTTCTCTAATGACAAAAATTGTGTTAAATACGTGTTTTAATTTTATGCTAAGATTTGTAAATATTTTTTGTCGTGTAAAATACTGAATATTTATATTTAAATGGGAATGCGAGAAGTGTTTAATAAATATTTAATATTGATTTTAGAAATGCTTTGTTTTATTTTAATAACTCTAAAGACAAATTGATATATTTTCCTGGTGCAATTGACTTGAAAGTTTTTTGTTTTTTTTTTTTATTCAGATTTGTCTGTTTTATTATTCTTGTGTCAAATTAAATCAATCATAAAATGTTATTACTGCTATTTAAGTAGTAGTAATTTTTATATTACTACATTATTGTAGGTAAACTAAACAAAAGTTGTTAAATCTTATTCATATAAAGGTTGTAATGTTGCAATAGTAATACAAAAATGATAGCAATATTAAACAACTAATGTTTAAGTTTACTACAATACCTATATTAAAGCTTAAATATCACCCTATATATTTAGCAAAATTAAACACCAATTGTTAAATTTTACTACGTACCAATAGTAAACAACACATGTTGAATTAAATAAAGGTGTGTAAGTTTACTACAGTTATAGTAGCTAAGCTGTTGCCTACAACTCGTCATAGTTTAATATCAGCTAACTGCTGAAGCTAAGATCGACTGTGAAATAGAAGAGCAACAACAACTAGCATAACAAAATCTTTGAGTATTTAGAAAAGCTTTGATCTATCTTCGAATAATAGAACATACTTTCCCTGAAGGTATGCTTCACAAATTAGAAGAACTTTAAGCTGCTTTCATATCAATTGTATTCTCGTACCGCAATTCAGGGTAATTTACTAATTGCATTCGTGAAACAAGTAAAAAATTAAGAGCTTAGTGGATCACAGCAAGAATCACGAAAAAAGGCTACTGATGAGTTGGTGTATCGGCCAACGAAACAGCTGTCTAGTCTGCTATGTGATTGATACTCTATATAGGGTATTATTGTTGTTGTTAGTTGTTTTTCCTGCAGTTGTTTTCTTCGGAAAGCAACATTGACCTTGAGCTCGATAAAATATAACCTTTAAATAATTGAAAAATTATTGGCGTTATATAAACACAGAACTTAAAACAACTATTGTAGTAAATTTCAACAACAACTTTTTAGAGTGTATGAAACCGCGAAAAAGTTTCGCTTCTCTCGTGTGTCCAACGACACACCTGTATTTTTTCACAGAAAATAGCTCAAAGCTATGCTGAAGCCATCCATGCCAGTTTTTTTTTTTTTTTTTTGATTCTGTATTTTTGGATTTTGGGCTTAGGTGAATCAAATATTTTTCTTGACAGGGTATCGAAGTATATGCTTTCAAAGCAATGTATTAAGCAATACATTGCTTGGGTGAAAAAGCATAAGTGTATACTTCCCATACAATTCTCTTTACCCAAGCCGACTTAGATGATTTAACTATTGCTTTTTTTTCGGTGTAGCCTTACCAGATTTTAATTTTTTAAGCAAAACGGGGCAAAAGCAAACTTTTTCTTAAAAAACACGATTTTAGAAACTTTTACGGGACAATTGAAAAAAAGTGGATAGTACACTGAAGGAAAAAATGCTACGATATCAAACAATTCATGGTTTGGAAGAACAGATTTCACTGTTCAATCCCATCCAACAGACGAAACTGTAAGAATAACAGTTTAATATTTTGTTTAATTAACTGTTTTGACAGTTAATACTTTGATGGCATTGATTTTTCCGTTACCATTTCTATGTTTTTTTTTTTGTTAATATAAATTAACTGTTAAATGAACAGATAAGCTGTTGCTTTAAATTTGTTTTTTTATTTATGTTAAAAACTTATGTTGTATTAAAAACAATATGTGAACCAAATGATTGAATATGTTTTATTTAAATACTAGCAGGACCCAGTAGTCCGCGGTTTCACCACGGACGTTCCAGCAACCTTTATTTTTTATTTGTGGGGGGTGAAAGAAGGTGTGGCAAACATTTTTTTCCCATAAACCATCTCGTGCTCGAAAACAATCTACCGCCAAAATTTCTGCGCAATCGGCCCAGAAGTTTTTGAGTCTTCCTGATTTCATTTTTAGTTCAGTTGCCGACGGTGAGCATACAAACTTTTTTTTTTTTTTTTTTTTTTTTTTTTATGTTTATATTTGCAATCTGTCTTATTTAAAGACAATAAGCTAATTTTATAATATTGATAAATTGACATTAAATCATACATTTCCAATGAAATGCATGAGAATATATTACAGATTAATATTATGCAAATTTAGTTTAAAAAAGGTAAATCTAAAATATGTGTACGCTTGAGTCTTCTCGTCTCTTCGCTGTCATCAAACAAAGAAATCGCCAATATATTTGAATGGTTGCTGAGCCTTTGCAAGTATCTTGTGCTGTATCTGGTGATTTCGTTTTTAACAGAAGCAACTTCTAGATCCCTCTTGATTGTATTGTTGGAGACAAACCATGGTGCATTTGTTATTAGTCTTAGAGTTTTTGATTGGTATCTCTCGAGTATTTCTACATTTGAGTTTCTGGCTGTTCCCCATAATTGAATTCCGTATGTCCAAACCGGCTTCAACATAGCTTTATAAATCCGAACCTTGTTTTTGAGCGATAATTCCGATTTATGACCCAAGAGCCAATACAGTTTTCGATTTTTCAAGTTTAACTGGGTACGTTTTGCTTTGATATGTGGTTTCCAAGTCATTCGTCTATCTAATTTTAGTCCAAGATACTTTACTGAGGCACTTTTCGGAATAATTTTACCGCTAATGCTAACAGGTGGGCACTCTCCTTTCCTTAATGCGAACGTTACATGTGTTGATTTATCTGAATTGACTATGATTTTCCACTTTTCAAGCCAGCTTGTGATCTGGTTAAGTTCATTTTGTACAATAGATGATGCAGTATAGGGAGATTCGTGAACACCGATTATTGCAGTGTCATCTGCATAAGTGGCTATTGTGACGTTATCAGTTGTTGGCATGTCCGAAGTAAAAATTGTGTATAGGACAGGTCCAAGCACGCTACCTTGAGGTATTCCGGCTAATATTTCTTGCATATCAGAGATGTCGTTCCTAACCTTAACATAGAAATGCCTGCCAGAGAGATAGCTTTTACAGAAGCGAAAATATGGCGCTGGTAGCATTTTTTTAATTTTGTACAACAGACCTTGGTGCCATACTCGATCAAACGCTTGTTTAACGTCAAGAAACACAGCTGAGCAGTATTTTTTGGTCTCAAGACAGTCGGATATAACATTCACTATTCTGTGGCATTGCTCAGGAGTACCATGCTTGTGTCTAAACCCGAACTGGTATTCAGGAATGACATTTAGGCGTTCCAGTATTGGTGATAAGCGTCGCAAGAAAATTCTTTCGAATATTTTGGAGAAAGTCACCAGCAAGCTAATTGGTCTGTATGATGCCAGAGATTGTTCCGGCTTGCTTGGCTTTGGTATCATAACCACTTCCGCACATTTCCATTGAGTTGGGAAGTGATCTAACCTTAATATGGAATTAAACAATAAAGTTAAGAATATAATGCATTTTCGTGTTAAGTTTTTGGCAACTTTTCCGCTTATCATGTCGTACCCAGGAGATTTCTTATGATTCAATTTTTCTATCTCATTTCTAACTTCATTTGGCGAGAAGTGCTTAATTGGAAGATCCATTTGGCAAGGCGAATCAAGAAATTCAATAACGTTGTCTTCATGCGATGAGTTATTTATATTAAAAGGTTGAAATATGTCTTTAAGATAAATAGCGAAAGATTCTGCTATATCTTTATCTGATCGACACCATGATCCGTCCTCGCGTTTGATTGGGGGAATACGCTTAATAGGTCTTTTCAGGTACTTTGTGGCCTTCCAAAGCAGGTGCTCATCATGTTGAGAGTAATTAATATTTTCAAGAAACTTAGCAGTGGAGTCATTTTTGAAGTCATAAAGCACCTTTTTCAGTTCCTTACACGCTTTATTAAATATTTTTTTGTTTCTTGGAGATCTGTTGTCCTGCCATATTCTACGCAATCTCCTTTTTTCATTAATTAATTGCCGTATTTCTGTTGAAACATTGAAACCAGTGTTTTGCTGTTGTGTCGGACTGCTAGCAGTAGACAAAAATGCTGCCTCATGAATTAAGTTTGTAAAAGATTCTACGGCATTGTCTAACTCGCGTTCGCTCTTTATGCTGGTTTTAAGGTTAATATTATTATCCAATATTGTTTGGAATAAATGAATATTAGTATGTTGTGTAATTATTTGCCGATTACTTATAATGTTTTGTGCAGAAACGCAAATATTTATTAAAACTGGAGAATGATCGGAGCTTAGATCATTACTACTTACTATTTCCAATGCGTTTCTAGAGATACCGTGGTATATAGCAAAGTCTAGAAGGTCAGGTACTTTATTTGGGTCCGTTGGCCAATATGTTGGTGTGCCAGTTGCCAGAACTGAAAAGTTGTTGCGAGTAAGGCACTTATAAAGTTCTCTTCCTTTAGGGTTAATAAGCCTTGAACCCCACCATGGATGCTTGGCGTTAAAATCACCTCCTATGACGAATCTGCTGCCTAACTGCGTGAGGAGTTGTTGATAGTCAGTCCACACAATGTTGTGGCGAGGCGGACAGTATATAGATGATATGACTAAGTCACCAGTATCACATATAACCTTGATGGATGCAACTTGAAGAGAAGCTTTTTGAACAGGACTCCACGTAGAGTATTTGATTGTAGACTTTATCAATACACATGACCCTGCATGTGCTCTATCATCGGGGTGATTAACACTAATTAAGTCGTAATCTTTGATTCTAAAGAAAGACCTGCTTGTGAAGTGGGTTTCTGATACCAAGAGAATATCTATATAATTTGTTCTTAAGAAAATTTCAACCTCATTGGTATGATTGGAGAGACCATTGGCGTTCCATATTGCTATGCGTAGATTTAATTGCATAATTTAGTCACAAGAACTGACATCATATTCAAGAGTGTATTGGTCAGCTCTATTTGCTTGTTTAACAAATCTTCAATTTTTTGCAGAGTATTTGATTTATTTTGGCTATTGTTATTTTTGAGGACATCAGAATACGATAAATAGTTTTGGTTGTTCTGCGCATTATTACTATTTAATGATTGAATATTCTGCCTATTAAAATCATTAGATCTAGAATGAACATTGTTTTTATTTGATAGATGCGGATTGATTTGCTTCGTTTTGATTAGTTTCTTGTAAACTTCACAACCTTTGTAATTGGCAGTGTGCTGCTGTTGGCAGTTAGCACATTTTGCAGGCAAATCTATACTTTTTGGACACTGGGTAGTTGGATGTGTAAGTCCACATTTAACGCAAACAAATTGTTTCCTACAATAGGACTTTGTGTGTCCAAACTCTTGGCAACGATGACATTGAGGTATGTCATTAGATTTTATCGGAGGCTCAATTTTAACTATAGCGTTCAAAAGCACTTTAGTTTCATAAATTTTTTTGTTATTTGGTTTCGGCTCTAAATCAACAAAAAAGATTGGCAGTGGCTGCTTTGAAACTCGGCTTTTCAAATTAATAATGTGTCTCACTTCATGTCCCAAATTTTCTAAATCTTCTTTGATATAATCAATCGGTGTTGTATGGTGCAAATTTTTAATGACAACCCTATATGCTCTCTCTTGCTTCAACTGATAAGTATGGAAAAGAATACTTTTTTCGTCTAAGTATTTGACAACGCTTCTGTATGAATCGGAAGATTTCGTATTAAGTCTGATTTGTCCGTCTTTCATTGACTTATAATTGAATTCTTCAGATTTGATTATTTTGTTGAGATCAGAAATCATTACACGAATATTAGAGACATTAGGAATTATTATTGGTGGGGGCTTGTATTCGGGGATACTATTGCTGTCGTCGGAAATTTCATCATTTGTTTCTAATGCAAAAAATGGGTTAATGTCTTTGCTGGTACTTGCGTTTGCAGAGCGTTTTCGTTCAACTTGTTTGGGGGATGCCAGAAGCCGTCGTTTGCCAAGTGTTTTTGCATTTGCAGTTTGCCAACCTGTATCACTGTTGTTGTCATCTCCCGCAACATTCATGCTGCTGGAGTGCAGGTGGTGTTGTTGTCAATGCTCAAAAATATAACTGCTCTAGTCTATGCGAATTTGCAGAGGTAGAGAAAATAAGAAATTAACAGTCGCTTTTTACGCTTAGTTTAGTATAACCACACGCGATTGAATGCAATCGAAGACTGAGCATACAAACTTAACTACCATATTTCAGTCTTATACGACTAAAATCGTCTGAAATATAGCATTTTCATTGATTTTTGGGCGGTAAAAGAGGGCGTGGAAACCCATTTTTGCTACAATTGCCGAAAGTAACCATGCACACTAAATTACCAAATTAAAGTCTCATACAATCGAAGCAGTGGGAAATATTGCATTTTTATTGATTTGTGGGCGGTTAAAATGGGGCGTGGTTGAAACTAAGTATGCAAAAACGTAATCTAGAACATAGTTCTAGACTCATTCCCTATTCTAACGTACTGGGAATGAACGAAACATAAAATTATGAACAAACTTCATTGAAATCAATGAAATATACATGAAATAAGTATGGTTGTGGTAAAATGCCACACCAATAACTTTTACTTGCGTGCAATAAAGGGCTACTGACAAAAAATAGAAAATAGGCTCTATTTATTACGCTGTCGAAAAGTGCAAAAACGAGTGCATACTCGTACAAGTTAATTTCGATTTATTGTTTTTCTATTTGAATAGAGAAAATAAAAATGCTAGTCACTTACGTCCGCATCCTTCATGTTGTATGCTAAGCAAGATTATTTTAAACTTGGCTCAGAATTTTCTTTATATATATGTGCAAAATAGTGTGCTTAATTTTGCATGAACTTCTTAGCTGTCATCATGATTTTTATAAGATTAGCATACAAAAACCATACAAATAAGAGAGAAATTAAAATAAGGTGCAGTTCAACTTAATTCGTGGCAAGTAGATATTTTGTATTAAAATATCGTGTTTTGCTGCTTAATTGAGTTTTGCTGCTTAAGTATTTTTCTAACAATGAGTGAAAATTAATCGAGTTCGTTACTTGTACTGAAATTCAGTCACGTTCGTAGCTTAAGTCTTTAGTCTGTATGTAAACAGATTTTCAATTAATGCTCTAGGAAAGTTATTAAATAATGAATGTCAAATATTTAATACCATTGTATCGTAATTTATGTAAGCTCAATTGTTTTTGATTTAAGCACTTTTCCAATCAAACTTTTTAAAAACTGTTCATTCCAACCTTTTTTAATTTAAAAATTATATTGGATAGCAAACATTTTTTTTACAGAAAAAAAAGAAAACCCTAAATTAAAATTCTTTTCATGTAATTTTATGCTCTTCGGCTTTAAACGTTGCTTAAAGCTTAAATAATCTTAATGGCCTTCGCCCTTAAAATGAGCTGCTTAGAAAAGTACAAGCTTACAATATCTATTTAAAATATTTCAAGCTCGTTATTTTTTGCAAAAAATTTAAATTTAACCGCATTTTGCTCAGTTGATTGCTTAAACAAGTTTGTTGCTTAAGTCTTTTGTTGTACTATTATTTGCATGTCAGCTAAACAGCAAACAACAAATCGTGGCTGTCTTCGTTTGTTTAGACGTGCTATATTAAGGAAAAATCACAGTACCAACAACATACTTTAAAAATAAAACAATTTACATCAATGTATAAATGTGCAAAAATTAATTTAAGGAATGTATAAAATTCCAATACAAATAATTTGTTAAATACTATTTATAATTTATTGCATATCTTAACCCACTGATGGCTTATTAAGGCGGAAGTTGTTTTTAACACCACAATGCTTACTATTGTTTATAAATTTTAATGCAAGTTAATGGTGTGTTATTGTTGTTTTCTTTGTCTTAAATTATTTTTTAATAAACTGCAAGTTATTGTTAATGTAGTATTTAACTGTTTTATTTTTGTAGTCAGCAAGAAAGTTGCAAGCAAATTTACTAACTTGTTTTGTTTTGTAATATTGTTAGAAATGGTAATTTTGTAAAATTAATTGACCCGCATTTATGCAAACATTTTTAACAATAGTTGGGCTGAACAACAAAATTCATGTTGAAATTGCTTAAAATGTATTGTAAACTTTTTGCGGCATATTGAATATATTTTTTGTTTATTGCAAATTAGTTGCTCGTTTGGTAATTTAATGAATGAAATTAATTTCTGCTGTGTCTTGGTTTTACATAATTTTTCTACGGTCTATCTGCAACGTTGCCAACAATTTTGAATCAAAAGGCACCAACTCGTTAAAAAAAGGGAATCATTTTGACAAAAAAGCACTAAAAATACCAAAATCACGAAATACTATATAAAACCACTTTATAATCGTTTGAACTTTAAAAAATGTTCGAAAAATTTGTATTAACTTTGAATTTTACAAAACTAATTCATATATTAAAGACAAAATACTAAAAACAAACATTTTATTTTTTATTTTAATTAATAATAATTTAATTAATAATACTTCATTTCAGTTTTAAAAGGTTTCATTCGAATTTATCTTATAGAGCACTTCATTCGATATATTAGAAGAATCACAACAGCTTTCAGAAGAAGCTCGGTCAAAGTTCTTTCAAGGGCTGAAATGGCTGAATTTTCATTCGTTTGTTATTTTTATACTAGTATAAAAGCTCGTCCTACGACGGGTTGGAAGCATTAACGCTAAACTGTAATTATTTTTTGCCATTATTACAGTGCTTTTACAATTGTTCTGAAAACGGTTCAGCCTGAAAGTATGCACATATGTACATAAAAGGCAAGCACATCACTGATAAGTATCAAATGAATTTTTTGTGCATACTTTCAGGCTGATCGCAAAAAATAACTACAGTTTGAGTGATATCGAGCGCAGAACAGCGTACATGCCTTTTATATATTAAGATTATATTTTAGCTTTATTTTTTTTACTTCTATTTTACTTATATTTTTTGTACTGCCTTTGAATGAATTTTCATGAGTGCAATCATTGAAGTTGTGCTGTACATAGTTGTGTCTCGTCTGCCAAAACACTGCATTTGTTTGTCATATACAATGAACGAACTCGATCTCACTGTATTCAACAAAGAAGAGAACATAGAGTGAAGGGCCACCAAGCAATGGCAGCCGTCTTTTTTGATTAGAATTTTATTGTATGTTCTCTCTATTCTAGCAACACTGCTTTGAATTCAATGAGTATCATTGGTGCATTCGAATTATTCGAGTTATCCGAGTTGATTGATGAAATATATTGAGGGAAGCAAAAGTTATATTTTATATTCTAGACTTGACTGAATAAATCCAAAACCGACTTTCAAAAATGTTTAAAAATTCATAATTTCATGATATTGACAAAATTTACTAAAATAATTCTTAAAAATTCATTTTTTGTTGAATTCATACGAAATTTATCTTAAACTGTACTTAGATGTACTTAGATACCTCATCTATCAATGAAAAAAGGAAAAACTTAAAATAAAGTTTTGGAACATATTGGAAATTACAGTTAAATAACGATTTATCTAACATTTTGCGCAAAAATTACAGGTGTGCAAGGTACAATTTTGCTTTTTACGCCCAAGGTACCGGTCCGATTAAATTCGTATGTATGAATGAAAAAAAAGGACAAGTTTTTTCTAAACAATGAAGAAAAAAAACATGAAAATTGGGCCATTGTATCAAATGCTAGAGCTGCTAGGGTAAGATCAACTTTTTGAAAAAACTGCAAAAATTGAATTTACAAATTACTCGAAAACGGCTGCGTCGATTTTTGGAATTAGCAGGCCAATGTCTTTTTAAAGAAGATATTGAGGTGCTTGGAGAAAAAAGGGTTGTTAAGTAGTGTTATTTGTTTGGATTACTCTAAGACTTTCGTCTGATAAAGTAAGTTTGCAAATGGTAAAAACAATTGCTTGGTTGACAAAAGTAAAAAAAGCTTCAAATGAAACAGAGATAAGGACATTTAAAAATAAAATTATATTTAAATTTATATTTATATTTAAGACAGCAATACAAGCTAAAATTTCCAAACATTCATAACAATTTTAGACAATCTTACTTTATCTTAAAAAAAAACCACCTTTGGTGGTTCCGTGAACTGGAGATACTTTCTAGGGAATGCTATAAGCTTAGTACCTATGAAAATTGTCTATAATAAAGGTCAAACGTACCTCGTGGGCCACCTTCTGCAGCAACATAGAATCAATGTCGAAGTCATCTCGACTACAAAAGATTCTATCCAAATTCTCCACATCGCCAAGCTACATACAGAAAGAATGACGGCTCTTGGACAGACTCAAGCTTTGAATCTCTTAACCTGCTCATGGATACCCACTTTCCCAGCAGTACAACTGACACGCCGTGCTCCGTGCTCCTCAACAACACACATGGGCGCCCTATTGTAACTGAAAGGAAGATCACAGTAGCAGTGATCATATTCCAGCCCTACAAATCTCCAGGTCCCAATGCAATTGTGGCGGCCCAACTCCAACATACCCTCCCGCATATAATTCCCTGGGTCCTGACTATTTTTTCTAGCTGCTTACAGTTAAACTACACTCCCATCAGTTGAAGAGTGGCAAAAGTAATACCTAAGACAGGAAAAGCTTCTCATCCAGCCAGTTCAAAACACTTGAAATTTATCTGAGACAAACTATTCACCCTTCGAAACTCTGAAGTGCTCAATATGTGTACAGCATGAGCAAATTCACGGGCACTACCTTCCAGTCCCTCGAAAATTGAAAGGTCACTCTCAGTTAAGGAGTATACGTTACTGGAATTCCTAGACATAGAGGGTGTCATTAATGATATCCTTCCGAGCATCATCATCCTGGCGTTGACAGATCTGGTTGTCGAAGCGTCCCTAGTTTTGATCAACGGGCAATTTCTTACCAGCAGGGCAGTCAGTTCAGAGCTAGGATGCTCCTCGGGGTTCGCAGGTCTGTTAACAGAGATACCCTTCAGGTAGGTCTCTACTCCTATAGATCGTGACGATCAATCAGCTGCTACAACGCTTGAAAGATGACGGTTCTCAGGTGATAGCGTACATGGATGACTTCTGTGGATGACCTACTCTATCTTTTCCCGGAAGGATTTCAGTGGTCGAACTCCTCCTAGCCAGTTACACCCCTAGGATCACCCACACATTTGTCGTTTTATCTATGATAACTATTTGTAAATCCTAAAAAACCTTTTAATTTGTTATTTCTTGTATATGTTAGGTATTTTTAAAGCTTTTGAGTCAATCTGGCAAAAAGTTTCACTTTCTAGCTGAATATTCTACTTAAAAGAGCAATCTTTTCATAGGTCTGTTTTAATAGGTTTTATTGAAATTGAATACTAAATAGAAAACAAAACAAAACCGATGAAATCCATGTTTTTCCTATTTATTTTTACATATTAAAATAAGAAAAAGGGGTATGGTGGTTAAAGGGTTCAGGGTTAATAATTATTTTAGTGTTATTTCTAAGCTTAATATATTGTTGTGCCTCGTCTAGCCTTAATCCAACCGCTTGTATTCTTCTCGGCATAGACTCATAAAGGTTTGATAATTTCCTATGCATGAACTGTGAGTTCCAGACTTTCTCTATTATTTTCTTGAGCTCTGCTACAGGTTAAGGTGATTTTTCCTTGACTTCACGGCCCATTATTGACCATAAGTAGTCAATTATGTTTAAGTCTGGGCTATTTGCAGGCCAAGTAAGGAATGGTATGCCAAGTTGTTCCTTTAATTTGGATACCTATGGTATGAAAATAAATATTACAATTAATATAAAGCTTGTATTTTCATTGATAAATGAAAATGACGTACCGAATGTGCTCGATGACATGGAGCAGAATCATCCTGAAATACTGCATCTGGGATATGGCACAATAACACTTCAATGGTTGGGATAAGACATTTATTAATTATTTCTGAGTATTTTTTTGCATTTACAGAACCAGTGAGAAGTGAAATTTGTACAACACCGTAGTATGTTATGCATCTCCAGACCATAACATACGATGAATGTTTGACAGTTGGTAGTATGCATAGATCGGAGTATCGATCGTGTGTTCGCTGCGCACTACAGACCTCCCATGGGGTCCAATTAAATTGAATTTGGACTCATCTGAAAAAATCACTTTTCTCCATTCATTAACGGTCCATGATTGATGTGTTTTTGCCCAAAGTAGTCTTTTTTTCGTTATTGCAGTGGACAGAAGAGTTTTTTAGCTGGTCAATATGCTTTTAAGCCGATTTAAGTAAGTCGTCGGGCTACAGTGCGGGTGCTTATTTTCATTGAATGCACTTCCTCTAAGTCCCTTCTCAATTCTCTAGCGGTATGAAAGCTATTTTGGAGACTCATCCGTTCCAAAAGCCGATCTTCCCTTACCGTTGTTTTTTTTCGGCCTTCCGCTTCCTTCTCTCCTCTCTGTAGATGAATACACAAGCTTTTAAGGTTGGCGCTAATATAATCAGACTTTTAATCAGAAGCGCCAACTTCAAAGCATTTGTATTCATCAAGAAATTAATATATTTATGATAATAAAACAAATAAGAAAAAAAATTAAGATAATAAGATTTCATATATAAAAATATGTTTAAATAAATTATCAAATATGACCAAGAAATTAAAAGCAAAAGTATTTTTAAAATTATTTTTTACTTTTTAGTGATTTTGTAGTCGGTTGTTTTTTTTTTAAAAAAATCTTTATTTCTTCCTTTTTAGAGAATATGATAAATTTTCGAAAAAAGTGTATAAACAACATAAATAAAATTGTTCCGAAAAAATTTGTTCTATTAAAATCTGAAAGTTTGTTGGTTATTTCAAATATCTGCCTCTTAAATTTAAATAATGTCACCTGTTTTGAAATTATTATACCCATTCTTGTAACGAGTTTTATTACCCTAGTGTCAATATTATTCGAGATATAGTGTTTTTCTAATATTGCTACGCCCCTTTGTTAAATAAGCGCCCACTTTCTTGAGCGTTATTTCCAATAATTGTGCCTACCCCTGTACTTTATTTCAGTACCGCAGCGTCAATATTAACTGCGATAGTGTTTATCTAGTATTGCCAAGCCCATTTATCGAATAGCGCCTACTTTTTTGACCATAATTTTTAATAATTCTGCCTACCCATGTACTACAATAAATTTCAGTCCCTAATGTCAATATTATTCGAGATATACTATTTTTCTAATATTGCCACGCCCATTTGTCAAATAACGCCCATTTTCTTGTCGGCAATTTGTAATAATTGTGCCTACCATTACACTAAATCTCAGTACCCTAGTGTCCATATTATTCGAAATACAGTGTTTTTATAATGTTGCCACGCCCATTTGTCGAATAACGCCCACTTTATTGGCCATAATTTGTAATAGTTATGCCTACCCTTATACTAAATTGCAGTACTATAGCATCAATATTATTCGAGATATATTCTTTTTCTAATATTGCCACGCCCATTTGTCAAATAACGCCCATTTTCTTGACCGTTATTTGTATTAACTGTGTCTACCCCTACACTAAATTTCAGTACCCTAGTGTCCATATTATTCGAGATACAGTGTTTTTATAATATTGCCACGCCCATTTGTCGAATAACGCCCACTTTATTGACGATAATTTGTAATAATAATGCCTACCCCTATACTAAATTGCAGTACTCTAGCCTCAAAATTATTCAAGATACACTGTTTTTCTAATATTGCAACGCCCATTTGTCGAATTACGCCCATTTTCTTGCCCGTAATTTGTAATAATTGTGCCTATGCCTACACTAAATTGCAGTACCCTAGTGTCAATATTATTCGAGATACAGTAGTATCTAGTATTGCGAGATCTATTATTGCCACGCCCAGTTCTCGAATACCGCCCACTTTTGTACGGGCACCTCCATGCTTATGATATCTATCTGTTCCCCAAAACTTATGGCAATCAGGCATATGGCTTAGGAGTTATCGATGTACATACATTTAAAAAAAAAAAAAAAAAAACAGAGAAACCGACGAACTTGAGAACCTCCTCCTTTTTGAAGTCGGTTAATAAAAACTGAATGCAAATGACCTCCAAAAACAAATTATAATTAAAAATGAATAAGATTTAAGAAAATTTTGGGAATACAAATGCCAAAAACTTGAAAGTCATAAAATCTACGCAGTGATGCGTTTTGTTTTTTTTTTTGCCATGGGGTGTACCTTCCACGTCACGGTGCCCGGGCAACAACATGATGTGGATCCTGATTACACCGCCATCTTGTTGAGAAATTTGCGGCATTCATCAAGAGATTTAGAGTTTTGGGTGTAGGAGCATAATGCTTTGAGCGTCGCCTAACTGTCTGCAAAATGTGTACAACTTTTAACGAGGTGATAAACTGATTTAGGTGCTGTGCTGCTTCCTCTATGGTTAACACCTCTGCTTTGTAAACGCTACAATAATCATGTAGTCGTAAGGAGGTCTCAACCCCCAGGTCCGGGAAAAAGACTTCCTCGCCCACTTGACCTTCGAGCTTAGAGCAATCAGTAAATATGTTTAAGGCCCCCCTCCATATAGTAAGGCCTATTTTCCCATTCCGGTCATGTAAGAATGGACACGTTGTAGTTTTTGACAAAGATTACCTCTGGTATACAGACTTCCATAATCTCAAAGTTGAATATGAGCAGGTGGCTCCGCACATCCAGCTCAGTGAGGATATCGTGAATGGTCCTAGTATGAATGTTATTGAACGCTCCTTCAATATCAAGAAAGGCAACCATAGTAAATTGTTTGAAGTAGAGAGATCTCTCAATGTTTGTTATGACCTCATGTAGAGCCATTTGCGTCGATCTCCCTTTGAGGTAAGCATGTTGGGTTGAGGGTATGGAGGTTGTACTGAGAATATCTCTTAGATATATATCTAGAAGTCTTTGTAGTATTTTTAATGTACTAACGAAAGCGTGTACTAATGTATGTAGGAGCTTTTTCAACCTTCCGTTTTCACTTTTGTTTAGGTCCCATGACCGTTACCCTTTTCTTTATGCTGGCTCTTTTATAGAATTTGTGAGTCAAGGGTCATATCTATTCACAATTTGGGATGAGCATAGAGACACGTGAGTGGCGTATAGTAGCCTGAAGGAAAAAAAATAAGTAATTCTACCTTTCTATGAAACCTAAGAAACTTGTATAATTCAACAAAAAACTTATTTAATATGTACTTGGCAAGAGAAAAGAAAAGCTTAGGTAGATACTGTCTCAGTTTTTGGGAAGCAGAAGTCGAGGTCAAATTATATAAGATAACATGACCGTAGCCAGGATTTTGTTCAAATCTTTTGAATTTCTTAATTTAATACAAATTTTTTTTATAATGTTTAGGAGGGAAAGTTGCCGCACCCTGCCCTACCCTCACTACAGCTATGTAAGAAAACTAGGCAAATTTTTATTTGTATGAAAATCTGAAACACTAATTATCAATTTTTCTAAGAGAAGCAACACAGTTCCTAGTTAAAAAAAACATTACTAGTTTTTGTGTACAAACGTATATACATGATTTTTAGGTAATTTTACATAAGTTTTTCTTTATATGTATGCAAGTAAATTTTGTTCAACTGTAGTTACTCAAATAAATACCAAAAAAATTCCTTCTTTTTTTGTGCCATGCTGCATAAAATCTTAACAAGTTCGTTTCTTAAGTCTTTTGTATGCTATAGTAATTTCATAGTTCATACAAAAATTCAACCTAAAAACTTAAGCTTGCATAAAACTCCTAAAAACGTATAAAAGTCAAAGTGTTTAAGTCTTTAGCTAACAATTTTGAAAAAAAAATCTTTGAATAATTGTTTAAAATTCTCAAAATATACGATATTAAAACTGCCAGTGATACAAATTTCTGCGTGACTAACCAAAATTCCTTAAAACTTCAATTTTTTTAGCATGTGCAACGAAAACAAAACATAAAAACAAAAAATGGTAAAAATCTAGAATTCATGATATTATAAAGAGTTATTTATAAACGACAAAAAATTTTAACTGCTGCAACATGTTTTTTAAGCCGCTATATCAAGTAACTTAAAATCAACTTAAAGCTAGACAGACAAAACAAATGCGAGCAAAACGATGTAAAGCGTGCGATAAACTGCATTTAATACAACTGAGGCGTGTTATACGTGCGTCAAGCTAAACAAAAACCAGACTAAAATGTGCAGACACAAGTAGAGCTATAGAAAAAATGATTTCCTTGTGACAGATTTATAATTTCAAATTATATCAATTTTATTTATTTTTATCTTTTTTTTTTCCTTATTTCTCTTGCAGGTCGTGCATACTAAGTCGGAGTGCTGCAGCAGCAGAGTAGCTAAAGCAGTGAACTAGAAATTTATTAAAATAACAAAGCAGCGTAAATGCTGCATGCAGCACTTAATTTATTGTCACTTAAATGCAAGAAGTTTGCCGCAGTTTTGGCCAGAAGAACGGCATTGATTGTGAAAAGCAGTGCTTAGTACAGTAACAAAAAAAAAAAAACAACAACATAAATTATAACAACTGCAAGTAAGAGCCAGAAACTGGTTGCTTGCACACATTTCAATTTCAGTTCCGTTGTTGCAACGAAAGTCAAAGTTAAACATTGGTGTTTTTTTCGCTAAAGTCGCCGCAACAGTTAAACGAACGTCTTTGAGTCGCTTGGTCGTCGTTGCCGTTGTTGTCGTCACATTGTCAGCGAGGCTTGTACGAAAAATCATTCAACAGCATTAGCTAGAAAGTGAAAAGTATTCAACAATAACAAACAACAAAAATGGAGTCCGAAGAAATCACCAAACTGGTCGATGGCGTTTACAAGGTAAATAAATAAATAATAAAACGAAATAACTCCAAAACTAAAACAAAAAACAAAAAAATTCAAGCAATTTTAGCTTGAAGATCATTTAACGCTTTTCCCGGCTTTGCCAAAAACCGCTTAGCTAAGCGGGAAGTCAGTCAGGCCCAGTTAGGCAAGTGTTGCAAAAATGCAGCTTAGGCGTTTTTGGTCGAGCATCAGTTCAATGCACGCGCATGAGTTTGAATTAAACATCAGCTGGTGGCATCTTTTTTACACTCGGGGAAAAAAACCTGTAACATCAACAATATAATACTTAACTTAAAAGAATTTTGGCCTCCAAATCGTTAGGTGAAGTGGGTTAATGTGTACCATGGGGTGATGTGTAACACGGCGGTTTTTGTACAAAATATTAACATATAAGTGAATGATATGTTTCTTTTGACAACATTTAGTTTTTCATAAGTGTTGGAAGTAGGCAGACAAACATTTCATTAGAATTCTTAAAAAGCGTTTGTTGAAAAGTTTTTCTTTTTTAAATATAAAAGTGAGAAGATGTAAAATGTGGTATTGTTTAATATTTTTAAATATAACAAAAGATTTTACATTTTTTCACGTTCTGGTAAAATTCCATCAATGAGAAAAAAGTGACTTACATTGGGGTGATGTGTAACACTCAGGGTGGGGTATTGTGTAACACATCTTACACATTATAACTGCCATTAAAGAGGCAACAACTTCAAACTCTGGAATGCAAACACATCAACGGCATTAAAAGAGATCGGCCTAGTTCATTATATTCGCCGTCAACCGAAGAGGATCGAGATTTTTGCATGATTTGTTGCGATTTTGCGAAAAATTCACTTGAATGCAACAAATGCAAGCGCCTTTTTTATTTTTTTTCCGAGCCATTTTTTTTGTGAGAATTGTCACTCCGATAAGGATGTTTCCAACGAATAATCATTTTATATTTGAAATGTTTTTTTCTTTGCAATAGTAAACTTTTAGTTTTGTACCTTCAACATAATTGCGATTATTTCCTAAAATTCTTATCATAATGCTTTACATACTTAACATAAAGAGTCACAATACACAATACAATAATTTCATTAAAATTATTGTTTTTTTTTTTTTGCTCACTTAACTTTGCGTATTATAAATAATTCTGTGTATTCTGCGCATCTGTGATTTTTGGTTTTTGTGGTATGGTGGTTGTGTTGTTTTTTGATAAAATCAATTTTTGACGTAGAATTACGTCTTCAGTGCAGTTTGCAAATTTTTTTAAGCACATGCGACGTTTTGTTCACTTTTTGGTCTATACCTACATGCTTTAATATTCATCGTATGAAGATAAAATTTACGCCAGAATATCACCTACATGGCAAATAAAATAAATATTTCACTGATTTTTTGTCACTTCTTTAATGAAGACACAAAATAACAAAATCTTAAAAAAATTAAATTGGCATTTTCAAAAAAAAAAAAAACAAAAAAACTTCCGACTATTTTCCTTAAAAGATAAAACTTTTAAAACAACAGTTCCAGCCTTTACCATAAAAAAGTTTTGAAATTTGTTTACTTTGCGGCAAAAACATCAAAGGCGACATTGTTGCTTTCAGTGATAAAAAACTTTTAGACTCTAAATTGTTTATATTTATATGAATAATACCTTATTTGCATTAATATTTTTGAAGAAAATTTTCTGGAAATCATTTTGTAAAATATTTATTAACAATCGAACGAAAACAATTTATTTTTTTGATAATTCTACTTCGCATGCTGTAAATAGTTCTGTGCGTTCTGTGTTTCTGTGTTTCTTTGCTTTTTGTATTTTTTTTTTTTTTTTTTTTTTTTTTTGTATGCGTGTTGTTGTTTTTTTGAGAACATACAATTTTTGACGTAGAATTACGTCTACAGTGCGATTTGCAAATTTTTTCAAGCGCGCAACGTTTTGCTCACTTTTTGGGGTATACCTACAGCCTTTAATATTCATCGCACAAGAATAAAATTTATGCTAAAATATCGGTTAGATGGCGAATAAAACGCATATCTAGCTGAATTTTGTCACTTCTTTAATACATTTTTAAAAGCAAAATCAAAAGAAGAAAAATTCACACATTAAAAAAAAAAATTCTGAAAAAAGCTCCCTTAGTGCAAAAGCAAAAAAAAACTTTAAATTTTTTTTTTCTTAAATTCAAATTTTTAATACAACATTACTAGCCTTTACCACAAATAACTGACATTTTTTAATAATTTAAAAGCTTTAAGTGTTTCATAGGCATCAAAAGCAGCATTGTTGCCTTCAATGAGAAAAAAAAAGGAGGCAGTGCGGGACTGCCGACCGAAGTGAAAATTTAAAGCTATGTAATAACATGGCTGTTATAAATTTCCAAAGTGGCTAGAGTCGGTACTTTTTAACTCTTTTTTTCAATTTATGCGTTATTGAATGTACAGACTGCTATTAATGTTTATATATAATATATTTATAACACTTTGGTTGCGATATTTGACTCGGTAAACGGTTGATAATCGATTGGTAATCGCTTCGGTTATCGGTTTGTAATCGCTTCTGTAATCGGTAATCGGTTGGTTATCGCTTCGATAATCGGTTAGTAATTGCTTTGTTAATCGGTTTGTAATCGCTTCTGTAATTGGTAATCGGTTGGTGATCACTTCGGTAATCGGTTAGTAATCACTTCGGTAGTCGGTTGGTGAACGCTTCGGTAATCGATTAGTAATCACTTCGGTAATTGGTTGGTAATCGCTTTGGTAATTGCTTCGGCAATCGGTAATTCATTCGGTAATCGGTTGGTAATCGGTTGGTAATCGCTTCGATAATCGGCTGGTAGTCGGTAATTGGTTCGGTAATCGTTGGTAATCGCTACGGTAATCGGTATTGGTTCGGTAATTGGTAATTGGTTTGGTAATCGGTTGGTAATTGCTACGGCAGTCAGTATTGGTTGGTTATCGCTTCGATAATCGGTAAATAATCGCTTTGGTAATCGGTTGGTAATCGCTTCGGTAAATGGTAATGGATTGGTAACCGCTTCGATAATCAGTAATCGTTTCGGTAATCGGTTAGTAATCTCTTTGGTAATCGGCTGATAATCGCTTCGGTAGTTGGTAATCAGTTGGTAATCGCTTCGGTAATTGGTTGGTGATCACTTTGGTAATCGGTTAATAATCACTTCGGTAATCGGTTGGTAATCGCTTAAGTAATTGCTTCGGTAATGGGTAATTTGTTCGGTAATCGGTTGGTAATCGCTACGATAACCGATATTGGTTCGGTAATTGGTTCGGTAATCGGTTGGTAATTGCTACGGTAATCGGTATTGGTTCGGTAATTTGTTCGGTAATCGGTTGGCAATCGCTTTTATAATCGGTAATCGGTTGGTAATCGGTAATTGGTCCAGTAATCGATTGGTAATCGCTTCAGTAATCGGCCTGGCAATCAGTTTGGTAATCGCTTCGGTCATCGGCTTGGTCGATGCTAGGTAATCTCTAAAAAGGAATGCTGTACAGCAATAATTTCTGTTACGCTAACAGCGTGATGATATCGCGAATCTATAGTTTTTCTCTCTCTCTCTCTAAAGAAGTTTTCACTTCAAAAATCTTTAATTTAAAAGCATTATCATTGCTCGAAATAAATAAGCTAACAAGTGCAATAGACTGCTAATTTTTTAAAACCAAAAACTATTTAATTTACACATTTTTGTTTTTTCTCAGAGTGTATATTAAGCTGAACAACTATTTTACCGTTATGCAATATATGCAGACATACAGACTGTCTAGCAAAATAATTTGTGCAGAGATGATGCTTTAACTTGTCTATTTGTGGCTGCGGTTTGTTTAGCTTTATTACGTGGCTGACTGTTTAGCTGCTCAAGTGACACAAGTCGGCTGATAACTATTTTGCATCGGGCGTTGTATGTTATGTATTTGCATTATTATTACATAAACCTAATTGAATTGCATGCAAGCGCGTAACGTAAAATCATGTCATTTTGGCCAAACAACACTTCTAGGCAACAGTTGTAGAAATAGAAAAAGCAAAACAGGCAATGCAAGCAGTAGCAATAGCATGAAAGTGAAGTTGGCCCCAAATTCAGCAACATGCTCATGCATACAGATTTATTTATATTATTTTGATTTATATTTTTTTTTTTTTTGTTTTTGTCTCTATGTATTTTTTTTTCATTGCAAATAATTTCTTGTGTGTTAATAATCTTTGCAATCTAAGCTTAAGCAAGTTCGTGTCTTAAGTCTTTTGTTTGCATGCGTTAAATTCGTTACGTTTTCTAACTATTAGCAAGTTCTTTGCTTAAGTCTTTTGTTTAGTTTTGATTGATGACTTAAAGCAGTTTATATGTGCTTTTTTTTAAATTTCTTTTTAAAAGCTTTACCTATCAAACTTTATGTAAGCAACAAGCGCTCTCTTCAAAGCATTTTAAATTCTATGATTTTTTTTTATATTTTTTTTTTCATTGCTCAACAAATTAATTAAAATATTTGTGCTGCTTCAAGCAAGTTTTTCATATATTTACATTTTTTTCTATTTTTTCAAATATTTGTCTTTAAATATTAATGCTTCGAACCAGTTGCCGGTTTTTGTGCCCGAGTAAAATATAAATAACTGGTTTTACCACCTTATTTACAAGAATCACTAACTAACATTCGTGCTAGAAAAATATTTTTATTTTAATTTTATGCATGTTTCAATGACATTTACAAATCTCTAGCTTACACAAATATATTGAATTCCTCCGAGTTTATCAATTTTTATTGCTTGTATTGGTATGGCCAAGCAGTGCTTTTTATATGCATTGGTATATATAAAACACTGTTGGTAAGATTTTTATTTTAAATTTTTTTTTTTTAATGTTTATTCATTTATTGAAGAACTCAAATTAAAGGCGTTCGTTAGAAAATGTACCATTAACCCTCTAACGAGCAAGGTTGCCATGAGGCAGACATGGCTTTTTTCAATGTAATTTTAATGTTTTAATCTTCTCAAGCTTGAATGAATTATTTGACAGCTCAATAGAATCAACCAAGCTAACAAGCAGTGTCAGTTTTATTGTTCATGTTTCGTTAGTTAGTTTTTGCAGTCATTTAAAATTGATTTTTTGTGTTTTTGACAAATAATTAATAGCTTGAACATCATCGAAGAATTAAAAATTATAAAAAAAAATTGTATATTTTTAAGTGTCCCATATTAATGAATTCTTTTGAATAGTTGGATAGAAACATACTTAGTACTGCCATAAGTTTTGTTACAAAACTTTTTGCACCAGCTGTAGTAAATTAATTCTTAAAATGATAACGTTATCATTTTTTAGCAAAAGCTCATACAAAAGAAACAACTACAATCAAGTTCAATTTCAGCTATTGATTAGTAATTATTGAATGGGAACGTCAAAGAAAACCAGAAAATGGCCACGAAAACATTATTTTTATGAACGAAAAATTTTTGAAGAAGTTAACAACAAGCAAAATGATAAAATATACGCAAGAACATTCAAAGAAAATAAAAAAGCTATTCCAAGGGCTCAAAGAGATCATCATCATGCTGCTTTGGTTATGATTTGGTGGCGATTCTCTCATTAATGTGCCACATCTTTGTATTTCTGTGGGATAGGGGTAAAAACTGCAACAAAATTGTATCAAAATTATGCCTTCGTGAATGTGGTAAAGAGCTTTACCAATTCCCTTTTTAATGTACAGAAATGGGTCTTTCAACAGGATTCTACTTCAGCATACAAGGTCAAAACAATTCAGAATTGGCTGAGGTGCAATATTTCTAATATATCGCAGCGGAAAGATGGCCCTCGGTAAGCTTGGATCTGAATTCATTGAACTAAGCATTGTGGTCAGAATTGGAGGATGTCGCATGCAAAAAATCCCACAAAAATTTGAAGAGTTTCAAACATCAATGCAGCGACAGCGTTGCCGATGGAAAAAGTGCGTCCCGCTATAGCACGTATAATGTTCAGAATATTTAAGGGCCTGTGTAAAAGCAAAAGGCGATAATTTCGAATAAACTTCATTTCATACAAATAAGTATAAATTAATAAATAAAATGCTGAAATTTTAAATTCAAAAATCTTGCCCTTGCAATTTATTTAATTGTTTCAAATTGTAACAAAACTTATAGCAGCACCAAGTAAGATTTTTTTGGCGTAGAATAACTTCTTACAGTGTGGATTGTAGAGAAGGTCTTTTTTTAAAGTTTTTCAAGCATCTGCAACGTTTTGGATCACTTTTTGGTGTATACCTAGAGCCTTTAATATGCATCGTACACAAATAAAATATGTGCCAAAATAACAGTTATATGGCAAATTAAACGAATATCTAACTGGACTAAGTAATTTCTTCAATAAAGTTACAAAATAGCAAAATGTAAGCAGAAAAATTCACATTTTCGTATGAGAAAAAACATGCATTTTATACTTTACTGTTTGGTATCGGGTTCGTGCCAAAATCACGAATGCCACATCGTATTGTTTGTGTTCTCGGTAATATCAGTTGCACTGACCGTCTTCGATTTGGCTCAAATTAATTTTTTTTTTGGATTTGTTTATTGATAAGAAAACCAAATTCGAAGTTATAAATTTTTCGAATCATTTTTCGCAGCCAAAATGGGATCTATTTTGAGACAACGTAGCTCTGTCAATTTAAATCCGATTTTCTTAAATAGAATATCATTATAGAAGTTATTTTGACTTTTTTAACGGATAAATATAAAACATTTGAAAAAATTGCAGTAAGCTGACCCATTCCTAGTTCCAAAGTCAATACCATGCCAGCCACAGACGCTATAGTCATTTTTTCATTTTCATTATTGTAATTTTTTTATGTTCTATTACCTTTCCAATGATAAAAAAATTAAGGTGTGTTCTTAAACGATTCAGAAGTTATAGCATAAAACGTGTAGTGGTAATGAATTTTCAATACAAATTCAACAAGCTATCGACTTTTTAATTTTTATTTTGTCTTTTTGTCTGTTGTTATAGCGCTTCATGTATTTTGTAATTTAGCTTGATCATAGTTTAAAATGCAAACATTAAAATGTAAATAATAGTTTTTAACTCTTTAACTTTGGGATACAATTGTTTGTATGCAAGTACCAGGAATACGTATATGATTGATTCTTTCTGATTAATAATTTAATAAAACCCAAAATTGATCAAGATTAATAGCATAGTCATTAATAGCAATAACAACAGTAGGAAACTAAATGATAAATAAAATATTTTTGAAATAAACCTGCCACGCATACAACAATACAGCGAAATTAGATGAGGGTTAAACCGATGTAACGAAAGGTTTCAATAACCTTACAAAATAAAATCACACAAAATTGATATTTTAAGAGTATTTTGTTTGCAGTGCTATTCAAACCCACTAGCTTTTGATCCTTAGACAGATATTCTACCCTTTGAGCAACGTACTCACGTCAAGTGGAATTGCTCATAACTATTCAGTATTAGTTTCTCTTTTCTTTCTTAACTGATGGCCTTGGATTGTGTCTTTGCTATATTAATAGTGATACACAAACCACAAAGCTTACAAAAAACTTCCAAAAATATACTAAAACGTTTTGTTATTGAATAAAACTTCGCCAAGTTAATATCAAGATTATGCTGGCAGGAATAAAAAGGAGGACGGTTGCAGTATAAGATGCTTTCAGACGAATCACGGTTGCTAACATGAACTTGGAGCCAGGTGTTTACGAGCATTCCTTGGAGCTGGTATGAAAAGTGGGTATATCACTTAGACACGGCTCGTGAATGGAGCTGCAATTGTCCAGTTGAACTTGTTAGCACTAAAATGAGTGCTAACTAAAATGTTAGTTTTTACTTTTGGTCTTCTTGTCGGTGATGCTAAAGAGCCTTATTTGGTGGAAACCTTGCCAGGGTGACTATCACGGGCGCCCCTTCGTGCAGTTTTGTGCTAATTGTGTTGCTCATTGTCATCCTGCACTTTGTATTGGAGGTAGGCGTGGGTTTCATCCGATCATTTCATCTTTATTTTTAAGATAGATGCTTATACTTACTTATATACCACCAATACCACTTATATACCATCTAAGTAAGCTTATATACTGAATTTCATTACGGTTCAAAAATTACGGCTGTAATCATGATCACATACATATAGAAGGATAGGCGGACATACAGATAGAAGGACATGTTGATGTTGATCAAGAGCCAATACCTGCCACGCCTCCTTATGGACGTAACAAACAAAAGAACAGACTTAAGTTATCAGTACGTAGTGCGCGTGGGGTATGAATCGGGCAGTGAAGCAGCTGAATCGATGTACATTTGCCGATTTTGTCGTCACAGCAGCAAAACTTTTGGCTACTTGAGGCGGTGTGTGTGAGTACAGCACACTGTGGTTCCAATCGTTTTGAATGTATTTTTTTGACTATGTTCTGCATAGAAGCTCATGAATGCATTTAAATAGAACTTTACCTGCGTCCTTGAACAGTTCAGCAGACAGGCCATTGAGTCCCGAGTCTTAGTTGTTTTTAAGCCGAGCTATAGATATCAAGACTTCACTATAAACAGGTGTAACGTGGTCTTATCTATAGCTCAGGTAAAACTCAGTAGTCCCAGGATTCTCTGAAGGATCCACTTAACCTCCAGCAAATAAGAACGTAATTTGAATTTATATTTAGAAAATCTTTGCAGTACAGCGTAGGTAGTCGCAATCGGTTCTTGTGACGGATAATCGGTTCTTACCAGCTGGTTCGGGTGATCGGTTCTTATGACCGGTAATCAGTTCTCATGGCATCTAATCGGTTCTTATGATATATGTAATCGGTTCGGATGATTGGTTCTTATGACGGATAATCGGTTCTTATGACATTTTATCGGTTTGGATGATCGGTTCTTATGATAGGTGATGTGTTCTTATGGCATATAATATATTCTTACTATATATAGTTGGTTCGGGTGATCAATTTTTGTGATGGGTAGTTGGTTCTCTTGGCATCTAATCGGTTCTTATAATATATTTAATCGGTTCAGGTGATCGGTTCTTAAGACAGGTAATTGGTTCTTATGACATATAATCGGTTCATATGATATTAATTCGGTACGGGTGATCGGTTTTTATGATATCTAATCGGTTCTTATGTTATTTAATCGGTTTTTAAGATTTTTCATCGGTTCGGGTGATCGGTTGCTATAACGTGTAATCGGTTCTTATGATATCTAATTGGTTCTTATAATATATTATTGGTTAGGGTGATCGGTTCCTATGACCCGTAATGGACTCTTATGAAATTTTGAAGGTTCTAATGATTGGTTCTTTGGACAGATGATCGGTTCTAATGACACCTAATCAATTCCTATGATATTTAATCGGTTCGGGTGATCGATTTTTATGACAGGTAATCGGTTTTTAGGGCATATAATCGGTTCTTATGATATTTATTCGGCTCATATGATCGATACTTATGACGGGTAATCGGTTCTTATGACATATAATCGGTTCTTATGATATTTAATATGTTCTTCTGATTTAAATAAGTTCGGATGATCAGTTCTTATGAAGGGTAATCGGTTATTTAGACATCAAATCAGTTTGTATGATTTTTAAGCGGTTCGGGTGATTGGTTGCTATGACGGGCAATCGGTTCTAATGACATCTAATCGGTTCTTATAATTTGTAATCGAATTGGGTGATCGGTTCTCATGGCGGTAATTGGTTCTTATGACATTATCGGTTCGGTTTATCGGTTCAAATGACATCTAATCAATTCTTTTAATATCTAATTAGTCCGGTAGGTCGATTTTTGTTACAGGTAATCGGTTTTCATGGCACTTAATCGGTTCTTATAATGAGTAATCGGTTCTTATGATAGGTGATCATTTCTAATGTCATCTAATCGGTTCATATGATATTTACTCGGTTCAGGTGAACGGTTCTTATGACGGGTAATCGGTTCTTATGACATCTAATCGATTCTTATTACAGTTAATCAAAGATGTGACGTAGCCTATGTACAACAACAAAGGTTCTGAGGCGAGGGCGTCTGATCAGGCTGTATCAGGCAAAGGTAATACGGCGCAGCGTGCAGAAGTTCTGCAATCAGGAAAAAAAAAATTATTTGCAAAGGTCACTTGTGTAAATACTCGGACTCTGAGCCGAAGCAGTGCATCAGAGAAAGCAGGGCAGACAACCTCGAACTTTGATTGCAACGCTTAAATAATGCTGCAAGGCAAATAGCACGGCGAACAAAATTCAAGCTTATAAAATGCAAAATAACTGAGACGGTTTTTTAACGCTGAAACGAGGGCTACTGAATACCACAGCGCAACGTGCAGAAATGGTGCAGTCGGAGGCTAAAACTTTCGCAAAGTCCAATTGTGTAAAACTTGAGTTCTGGTGCTAGGGCCGCCAAAGTAGTGCAGCGAGCAGAAACTAAAGTATTTACAACAGATGTTTAAATTATATATGTCTGAAAATATGTAGTGCTGTTTTTTTTTTTTTACATTTGCTTAATTCTGCTATATATATTTCATACTTCTAATATATGTCTTTTATGTTTAGTGTTTGGGCTATTATCAATGATAATCGATAGGAAAATTTGAAAATAATAACTTCGGAAATAATTTAATGCATTTTAACTTTAAGAAACAAAGTGTGAAAAAAATTTATTTCAGGAAGTTATAAGTGACTTTAATATATACTAAGTAATAAATAGTTTTAATATTTGTAACGCACCGTTACTCTGGGTGCGTTACAACCTCAGTGCTGTCATTCGTAATTGGGGTGTCCGGGATATCATTTTTATTCGGGGGATTTTCATATTTTCTTTACCCTTAATATATCTAACATCAATTGCAAAATGAAAATACAAAAACTCGGTGACTTAAATAATGTGACTGTCACCAATTTGCGAAGAAAAATTTATAAAGACATTTGCGCCTTTTTTTAAGATAACAAAATTTTTATCTTTTTAGTATGGCGATTGGTTTACAGAACTTTGAACATATCTTAATTAAGTACAA
This sequence comes from Coremacera marginata, assembly GCA_914767935.1. Lineage (NCBI taxonomy): Eukaryota > Metazoa > Arthropoda > Insecta > Diptera > Sciomyzidae > Coremacera > Coremacera marginata. The sequence continues at coordinate 144,233,993 of OU612047.1, forward strand.
ATTTAAACGCAATAACAAAAGCATGAATATGTTCAGTTCTCTACAACTAGTTTAAGTACACAGTTCCATATCTTTGTCTAATTATCTCTTTAGTGTATCTTATTAGATACACACAAAGATACACTCAAAAAATAAATATTTAGGTCAAAATATTTAAATTAAGGAAAATATTGATATTTAAAACACTTAAACGCTGTCATTGTGTGTGTTAACGCTGCAATTGAACCAGAGCCGTTTGTGCTGAACTTAAAACAGTTTGTATATTTTTGACGCACTTGACATGCAGCTAAAGTTGTTGAATATCTATTATGTCTATTATTCTATATATATCTATTATATCTATCTATGTGTGGGTGTGCCTTGGCCAAGCCCTGCTGCAAGCATTGCGCATTCGCATATATAAGATGACTGATGAAGTGTAAATAAATGCTGCGGCACGTTTGCTGCAAAGCAAGGCAAACGTAAATTAAATAATAAAAACAAAATTTAACAAAACTTAAAATAAACAAACAATAACAAAATATTACCGACATGATGTCACATCATGAATAAATGCAGTTTAAATAAATTTTTAGCTAAAATAAAGTTGTTTTCTTTCTGTTCATAAGCGTTAATGCATTAATTAACAACAGCAACAACAACAACAAAAAATAATTTTTCGCCATTTTAATTAAACATTTTTAATTACCGCCATTAAGAGCATTAAGCAGCACGCAAGCGCAACAATTGTGCAAAAACAAAACAACTGCTAACAAATTCGAACAAAATTCAAAAACAAAAGACTTAAGCGACAAACTTGCTGCACAGCTGACACACCTCCAAATAAGTTGCAGGCAATAACAACAAACATGCCAATGATTGATTTCATGGTATGCCAGACATTCTAGATGAATATAGGGGGGATAAAAATAAAACTAACAACTAATACAACAACAACAAGTAGTGTGATTTGCAGCAATAACTGGTTGTTGTGGTTTAATTATATTATTATTTTTTTTCGTTGTTTTCATTTTAAGTTTGCTTTCTGTTTTTGCCTGCATTTTCGCAACATGCATTCCATTGACCACTTCTGAACGAATTTTTCTCTACTATGGCTTGTGTTTAGATTGTCTTGGCGGCACGATGTGTGTCAATCTGTCGGGCTAGCAGCAGCAGCAGCAACAAACCGCACTAGGGCTTCCTTTGTAGCCTAATTTTTTTGGACATTAGTGTGAGCAACAAAATATTTGTATATTTAACTGTCGTTCTATTTGCCTGTTTGTCTTGACTTGTTGTCTTTCTGTTGGCTAGTTCACCTGCTTGTTGGCCGGTAAAAGTAAGGCATGGTGCAGCTTTATTTGTATTTATTACCTTTTCATTCATTTTCTTTTATATATATACATATTTTTTTTTTTTTTTTTTGTACTGTTTCTGTTTTATTTTATTTATTCTGTTAATGAAACCTTTGAAATGCTTTTACAATACTTATAATTCTAAGCATGTCTCACTTAATGCTCCACACTTGCTTTTGTATGCCTGACAGCGTGGTCGTCATGCTTAGTTGTTGTTGTTGTTGTTGCCGTTTTTGCTGGTCTTTCAAAGGTTTCTCCCATTGAGTGTGGTCAGTGAACGTTGCTAACGCTCGTTGCCTGCGCGCGACAAACGATTTAGTCTCATTTTCCAAAGTGAATCGTTCTAATTTAATATCTTAAATATTGTTTTTTTTTTTCTTCTTCTACGTTTCTATTTCGTTTGTTTTGCCTTAAATGCGCAGCATAAGGCGATTAGAAAATATGCTACATTACATTGCTATCCATTGAAAAGTTTGCACGGTTTCCCGTTTATAATGTATGGTAAATGTCTGCAATACTTGTTTGATGACGTCACGCTGCTTTGAAAGTTGGCTAATTGAAATGCTTGAGCGAAATGCTGAAATTTATCAATTTAAGGCGTGGCGTTATGATATGAAAGAATACATAATACAAATTTAAATAATTTCTGAAGTGAAAACACGCTCTTTGGGCGCTTTGAACACTAACGTCAGAAATGTTACATTTGGATGATGTGTATCACTCAAGGTGGGGTGATATGTAACACTCTTACACATTATTAAAGATGAACGATATGTCGCTACCGGTGATTTTATTATGGTGATTGAAAAATATATATGAAAATTTCTTTCATTAAATTAAGCGTAAGTACGTCAAAGAAAACAATACAATTTTAAACACAAATTTATAACAGGCAAGTAGAGCAATGCATATGTGGAACACTAAAAAAAACTATGACTAAATTAATATTGGTGACTTTAAGGAAGGGCCATTTTCTTTTCAAGCATTTTATCAAGAATTTTATATTAAAATGTATTCGCTGTTTTAAAAATGCTCGAATTCATCTCGAATTCGAATCGAATAAGAGATAGCTGGTTTATTGGAAAATCACAAAACGAACTCGGGTTAGTTTCGAATTAGTAACGAAACCTAGAACTCGGGTCAGATATCCCTTATTCGATTCGAATTCGAGATGAATTCGAGAATTTTTAAAATAGCGAATACATTATAATGTAAAATTCCACATTTCTAAGAAGAGTAAAAATTAAAATCACTTTCTAAGTGGGATGCTGGAAAAAAAATGACCCTTCCTTAAATTCAGCAACAATAATTTTTAGTCATCATTTTTTTTTAATGTTCCACATTTGCTTTGCTCTACTTGCCTATTATAAATTTGAGTACAAAATTGCATTTTTTTCCTTGACTTATGCTTTATTTCATGTAAGAAATTTTCATATATAAATGCACTGAATTTATTTAATGATCCAATATTTTGAGCATCGTCTGCAAAATGTTGCAAGCAATGTATATTGTAGGTCGAAAACCTTCATAATAAGCGATTTGGGTAGTAATCAAAATTAAAAAAAAATTTAATTTCGAAAACGATTTGCTAATTTTTAAATTCTCTTTTCCTAAGTGATTCGATTATATTGGTAATCTCGATTCGAGAATGAAGTGTGCATTTCTTCCGCTCTCGGATTCAACAGCAAATCGAGAACGAACTTCGTTTTCCAAATGAATATCCGAGATTCCGGTTTCACCTCGAATTCGAAACGAATTCGTTTGGTGTATTATTGGGTTCTTATCATAATACTTTCACTAAACATAAAAACTCAAAATAAACATACAAAAATTAAAATTCCTGGTCTTTAATCCAACATTTGGCTAGTGTTACACATCACCCTACCGATTTGAAAAAGACTAAAAAACCATTTTTACATTTTTTGTTCGACTTCATCCATTTCTCAAAATATTCAACAGCCATGAAAACACTCACTTCGAATTGGTTCTTCTGCAAAATTCAAATCAAAAATTCAATTTCTTAACACTTTTTTTTTGGTCAACTAAAAAAAATGTGTTACGTTCAGCGTTCAAATTATGTGTTACTTCAGCCCAAATTAGCTGTTTTTACGTTGCGTGGGCGTGTGTTTGTCAGAGCTTCTCGTGATGGCTAAGCCAAGTTGGTAAATAGCAAAGATAGCGTTGACTGCGTTGCTGGAACACTTAGCTGACTGTCTAATTTTGGTGATATTATCATATGCATTTATTCTAAGTCAATCAATAACATGTGTTTTATATTATTGTGCCACACTTTTGTTTATATTATTTTTCTACTAATATTTTCTTCATTTTACTGCCTTTCTGCAGCAATTGCTTTGCTCTCTTCACTAACTCTACTTCATCTTTGTTCTCTCTCTATTTATTTTCCTCTACATGACTTTAATGATATGATTTTTGAAATTGGATCGTGGTATAAATTTTATGTCACATCATAATGCATTTTTTTATGGTGCTATTGATAATTATAAGGCTCTTATTAATGTTCTCTGTAAGCAGTGTAATGGTCTAAATATAGTTCAGTTTAATGCTAGGAGCTTAAATGGGTTAAAGCTTTACTACGCTAGATATATTTTTGAAACTTCGTCTGTGGATGTAATCTGTGTTACGGAAACATGGTTTAAGAGTGAAATTCCGGACTCACACTATAATTTTAATGGTTACAAACTTTTTCGTAGTGACAGGCTTGATAGAAGAGGTGGGGGTGTTGCTGTTTATTGTAAGTCCAATCTCAAAGTTAAGTTTGTCAATAAATGTAATGATGGCTGTGAGTTCCTGAATGTTGAAATTTTTGACAGAAATACGAAAATATTAGTTTCGTCTGTTTACAATCCTCATCGATGCCATAGCCTTGAAACATATTTCACCGATTTAACTAGTAAATTAATTTATTATGATTTATTCTTTGTTTGTGGTGATTTTAACATTAACCTGCTGAAAAATGATCTGGCAACTGATAACTTTCTTTATTTATTTTCTATGTGTGGATTGAAAATTGCTAACAATTTTGTTCCTACTCGTTATATGCATGATTGTGAGCCTAGTCTTCTTGATGTTTGTTTTTTGTCTGATATTTCCCTTCTTCTTAAATTTGACCAAATGAGTTTCTTGTCCGATCACGACTTAGTTTTTTGTTGCCTTAATGTTAATCTAGGTAGAACTTTTTCCTCAAATTTTTCTTATTATGACTATAAATCAATACGGCTATATAACTATACGGCTTTATATCAAAACCTTTCCGGCATTAGATGGAATGACTGTTGGTTTCATGATACAGTTGATGAAAAACTTAGGGCTTTCATGCATAGATTGGATTTTGTTTTTACTTGTCATGTTCCGTTACGTTCAGTGCAAGTCTTAGATAATTCTTGTCCTTGGTTTACCAAGCGTGTATTAGTTGCAATTAACCTTAGAAATAGAAAATATTCAATATGGAAAAGATGTCGCTCAGAAGCTAATTGGAATGAGTTCAGAAGAGCTCGTAATTCCGCTAATCTTATGATAAGGCAAGCTAAAACCACTTTTTTTAACTCCAAGTTGAACCCTGACTTGAACTCAAAACAGATATGGAAGAACATTAAAAAGTACAGAGTTTTCAGTAAGAATACGGCGGAATGCAGTCTAAGCCCTGAAGAACTTAATAATTTCTTTTTGGGCAGTGGTAACCCTACCACTACACACATCCCTAGTAATGCGAGCATGCCAGTGCAGGTAGGTAACTCGTGGTTTCCTTCCTTTGAATTTGCTCCTGTTAGTGAAGATCAGGTTGCTATGTGCTTAATGAAGATAAATTCAAACGCTGTTGGTATAGATGAAATGCCTATTAAGTTTGTGAAATTAGTATTACCTTTCATATTATCTCCAATTACTCACATTATTAATCATTGTATAACCAGCTCAAGATTTCCTGATTTATGGAAGGCTGCAACGGTCTTACCTGTGGCTAAATCTGCATCTGCTTCTGTACCTAATGACTTTAGACCCATAAGTATCCTGCCTGCACTTGGAAAGGTTCTTGAAAGTATTATGTCCAGCCAAATTGCTGAATATTTAAATACTAATAATCTCTTATCTCCGCTGCAATCTGGTTTTAGGATTGGTCACAGTTGCTCCACAGCTGCAGTTAAGATTTTGGATGATATTAGAATCTCCTGTGATCAAAACTCTCTGACCCTGCTTTGTCTCATTGACTTCTCCAAAGCATTTGATTCTGTTAATCACACTCTTCTTTGTTATAAATTAAAAAATTACTTTCAGTTTAGTTCTAGCGCTGTCAAGTTGATATCCAACTACCTGGAAGGGAGACTGCAGCGGTTTAAAGTAGGAAATGTTTATTCTTCCCTTAGGTCAGTTGTAGCTGGTGTCCCTCAAGGGTCTATCCTGGGTCCATTACTCTTCTCTCTTTTTATAAATGATGTTTTTTCAGTTTGTAAATTTGCTACTGTTCATACATACGCTGACGACATTCAACTGTACCTCTCTCGACCAACTGGACTGTTAGAAGATCTGACTTACAGACTGAACTATGATTTGAACTTATTGAATAAATGGGCTATTACCAACTTGCTTCTCATTAATCCCTTGAAATCTAAAGTTCTTCCTATTGCGAGAAATGACTCCTGCCTTATTGATATTCCTCCCCTGTTTATTGAAGGTGAACAACTTGAATTTGTACGTAAAGTGAAAAATTTGGGATTTATAATTAATTCTAAATTGACTTGTATCGACCATATCAATAGCACCATAGGAAAAATATACGGGACTCTACGTTACTTACGGACTTCTTTTGAATTCACGCCTATTGAAACTCGTCGCAGGCTTGTTGTGCAATTAATTATGCCACATATCACATACTTTAATGTCGTTTATAGTCAGCTTGACTCACAATCTCAGCACAAACTTCTTGTGGCATTTAATAGTGCTGATAGATATGTATATGGAGCTAATCGTTATCATCATATTTCTCTAATAAGAAAAGGTATTCTTGGCTATGGTCTGATTGAGTATTTAAACATCCGCAACATTTTATTTTTACACAAAACTATCCACACCCAGGGCCCTGCATACCTTTGTACTAAATTGCAGATTTTTCAATCTCAACGGTCAACTAACTTTGTTGTTCCTAGGTGTAATTACCTTAACAGTAGTAGATTTTTTTTTTATTAGCACCATAAAACTTTGGAATGCGTTACCTATTTTTTTAAAAGAAATAACTTCACGATCCAACTTCAAACAATCCATTTTTAACCATTACAATTCCTTAAATCAATAATACTGTGCTCTGTTTAATTCTTTCTTCTCTATCAATGCGTTTTTCTCTTCTAAGTTCTCTGTTTAGTATACATTTACTAGTCTTCTCTGTATAACTTTATTTTTATTTTGTATCCTCATTTAAGTCATTTAATTTCTAGTTGTAATTATTTCTTATATAACTTATATCATAATTTTGATCATTTTGTATTGTTCATTTCTCAAGATTTTGTTATTTCTAACTGTTACAAAAAATCATAAAAACAAAAAAAAAACAAAATAATAAAAAATGTTAGTTTTACGTATAAGTTAAATTTTATTAAATTTTGTTAAACAAGCAATTGTCGAATTCCAATGAAGTACTAGAAAAGACATAGTCTTATTGTACACCATCAAATTAAATAAATAATAAATAAATAAATAAAATATTTATTATGACAAGTACTTTTTTTTTCTTTGAAAAAACTTTCAATTTTGATGGAAATAATTTTAAAAAACTTTATCAAAAATGTTCTACTTTTATTAAATGAAAAAAATGCGCTCAAATAATTAATCTGCCGTAATAGGATAGATAGACTTAATACATTTATTTTTTATTTTATTTTATTTTCCACACTAAATGCTGTTAAAAAGTCTCTATAATATATTTACATGCTACGAGTATTTAAAGACGATATTTTAAACACACAATGATTTCATTGTCAGCTTTCAAAGTTCAAAGCAATTAGCTGAAATGAGAAACATTTTATTTATTTATTAGTCATACATTTTGTTTTAATTTGATTTTTGTTAAAACGCATAAAATGTCACACTTATATGCCTGAAAATTATGTTCACATAAAGCATGAAGGGGTCGTTTGTTAAAAATGACACAAAACAAAAAACAACTTTTAAACTTTAACAACAATTTGTTCTTTGTTTTGCTATTAGTTTAAAAAAAAACAATGCAAAGATTTTCGCAATTTTTAAGAAGAAAAATAAAAAGGTATCGTAAATTTACGTGCCAACAATGAAAGCTTAGATAAAGCTGTGTTTGATGTTTTTGTTGCTGCTTTTTTAGCTGTTGACGAATTAGCAGCCAACTGCTAACTATTTTAAATAAATCAACAAATAACAAATAAAGCTAGCAATAAATTAATAAATTCCAGCATGTTTAAGTTACTGCGATTCTTTAATTATGCTTAACTTTTCTGTACTTTAAAATAAAAAGAAAATATCTAAGAAAACAATGCAAGCTTTATGTGTGGCGCAAAAGCTTGTACTTAGCTGAGCTACTTGGATCTATCTGTTATATGTGATTGTTGTTGTTGTTGTATTTGTTAATAACTTTTTCTTAACATTTTATAGCTTTTGTCTGCTTCTAATTTAATTTATAAAATTTTGCAAAGCTTGGGAAAAAAGTATTTATTTTTTGTTGGCATCAAACAATGCTCAGCATTTATACGGTTTTAAAATATAACAAATATTTGTTCAGGTTAAGTGAGCACAAGAAAAACAATACATTAGCAAAAAAAAAAGCAATATTTACATAAAAATTTTCAAAATTTTTTTTGTAGTTTTTTATCTTAAAAAAAACTTTATTGGTTTTGAGGTACATTTATAGGTTTTTTTAAAGTGAAAACTTCTTTAGGCGCACTCAGCACCCTTCGGTAGGGGTAAAAGTTATGAATTCGCTTTAGCACTGTAAACGTCAGCAATGTTAACGTCAGCAATGTAGTATCGCCAGCACTGTTAATGCCATCACTATTAACATTAGCACTGTTAAGGCTTGCACTGTTGTGTTTTTTGTATGGAGATAGAGGGTAGATGTATTCACAAGAAATGTGGAGGGTTTAAACATAATAGGATCAGCTCATATACGTATATTTGACCCCTCTAGAAGTAAATTTGGCAGAAATAAGAACTATAATCGACAGTTTTTGTGTTTTTTTATGTGGGGAGCTCTAGAAATCTAGAAAGGTGGTAGATCTGGGTTGGATGTGTTCAGAGAAAATGTTGAAGGCCAAAAAACAATTGGACCTGTTCACATATTTGACTCCTCTAGGGGTCGATTCGGGAGAGATATGAACTATAATCGACATTTTTTGTGTTTTTTTATATGGGGAGCCACAGAAAGGTGGTAGATATGGGTTGGATGTGTTCAGAGGAAATGCTAAAGAGTAAAAAATAATAGGACTAGCTCATTTATTTAACCATTCTTGGGGTCAATTCGGGAGGAGAGATAAGAACTATAATCGACAGTTTTTCTGTTTTTGGTATGAGGATCCCCAGATAGGTGGATAGATATGGGTTAGGTGCGTTCAGAGGAAATGTTGAAGAGCAAAATATAATAGAATTTATATAACAACATTTATATTTGACCCCTCTAAATTCATTAATTGTATTTGGCCCCTCTAGGGGTAAATTTGGCATTGATAAGAAGTATAATCGACCGTTTTTATGATTTTTGTATAGGGAGACCCAGAAAGGTGGTAGATTTGTGTTGGATGTGTTCAGAAGAAATGTTGAAGGACCAAAAATAATTGGATGTGTTCACATATTTGACTCCTCCAGGGGTCGATTCGGGAGAGATATGTGTTTTTGACAGTTTTTGTGTTTTTTATATGGGGAGTCCAAAAAGGTGGTAGATATGGGTTGGGTATGTTCAGAAGAAATATTGATAAGTGAAAAATATTTGGATCTGTTCATATAATTGACTCCTCTAGGGGTTAATTTGGGAGAGATATGAACTATAACCGACAGTCTTTGCGCTTTTTGTATGGGAACCCCCAGAAGAGTGACAGATAAGGGTTAGATATGTTGAGAAGAAATGTTAAAGGGTAAAAAATAATAGGAGCAGCTCGTATATTTAACCACTTTAGAGGTCAATTCGGGTGAGTTATGAATAATAATCTACATTTTTCGTGTTTTTTGTATGGGGAGCCCCAGAAAGGTGGTAGATTTGGGTTGGATGTGTTCAGAGGAAATGTTGAAGAGTAAAAAATAATAGAACCACCTTTTATATATGAAGCTCAAAGTGCCAATTCGGGAGAGATATGAACTGCAATCGACAGTTTTTGTGTTTTTTGTGTGCGGACCCCCAGAAGGGAGATACCTATATAGGGTATAGGTAAGTTCAGAAGAAATGTTGAAGAATCACAAATAATAGAACCAGCTCATATATTTGACCCCTCTAGGGGGCAAGTCGGGAGAGATTTTGTTTTTATTCGAAAATGTCATGATTTATTCAAAAGCAGGTTCTAAAATACTCGAAAAAAGATTAGATTACCGAAAAAAATTACCAAAAAAGCTTGATGATATACCTATGATTCTTAGAAGAGACTTCAATATTAACTTTTTCGATAAAAAAATTTTTGAATAAAGCATTAGGTATGACTATGTTCAATTATCGAAAAAATCGGTACTTCAAAATGTAAAACGACGATCGATGCGGTTTTTACACGAAACTTACCAGAGTTGTAAAAGAATGCATTCATGCAATCAAAAACTGGCACTGAATGCCAAAAAAATATTTCAGTCATTCAATCATTTTTGGATTTCATGACTTCAAGTTTAGAAATCGGCAATCAATTTGAAGTCATGACTCCCAAATCAATTTGTAAACACTTTTGTTGAAGTCTTTTGATTCATTCGCTATGACTGAAGTCGCGGTGCTCAGAGTTATTAATTGCATTCAATTAAAGTCAATTTGAAGTCAATAAAATCATTTCAAGTCAGTGGAAATCATGTTTTAAATCACTGAAATTTTGAAATAGTTTGAAGTGAATGTAAATATTTTCATTGCACTCAAAACATTCACTTCAAATTTTGAAATTAGCAGGCATTTTGAAGTCACGACTTTGAAATCAATTCGCAAAAATTTGTGTTGAAGTCTTTTGATTCATTCACTATGACTGAAGTCGGGGTCCTTAGAGTCATTAATTGCATTCAATTGAAATTAAATTGAAGTCAATAAAATCATTTCAAGTCAGTCGAAATCATGTTTCAATCACTGAAATGTTGAAATAATTTGAAGTCTTTTTTAAATTGCATTCAAAAATTTTTGAAGTCATTTTAAAAAAATTAAAAAGAAATTAGATAAAAAGAAATTTACTCAAATAAAAAATGCAAAATTATTAACAAAGATTTTTTTATGTTAAATAAACAAAAAAAGAAAAATGTTCTTTGTTCTTCGTTCTGTTTTTGAATTGTTTTGTTTTTTTGTTACATTTTAGCTTTTGGAATTGTTTACCGTAGAGATTAAACTACAAAAATTTGTATCGTGGCTTTAATGATTTTTATCAGTCATGATTTCATTTATTTTTCAAAGATTGCAATCAAATGACTTCAATAACTTCACATTGACTTCAAAGACTTCAAAAATTATTGCAGTAATCGCAATATTTTCAAGAGAATTAATGTATGCAATTAATTTAGTTTTTCAGTCATGATTGCGATATAAAATTTAATGAAGTCTGTAATGACTTCCACTTTTTTGAATGCATTCAATAACTCAAAATAATTTTAGGACTTCTTGCGTTGAAGTCATTGCAATAAAAAATGATTTCAAGATTTCAATCAAAACTTGAAGTCATTAGCTGTGAAGTCACTGATTGCAATACAAAATGATTGCATTCTTTTTTATAAATCTGATACTAACAGAAATTTCAATCAAACATTTTTGTTTCTTACTTTAGTAACCAACCGCCTATTGTATGCTTTTTCGAATCTAATGAATGAATGAAAATAAAAAAAAAAACACTGTTGTTTCATAGCTTTAAGTTTGCCCTTCGGTCGATAGGCCCCCTCCCCCCTCCCTCCACTGCCTATTTTTTTATTGACATAAAATGAAGAAATTTTTAAGATTTTCAGTTAAAAATATGCAAGCAGTAGTCTTGACATCATTTTCTATGCATAATTTATGCATTTTGCTACCTTCGCAAGACCTTTACATTTCTTAACGCCCCGTGCCTTAGCCGGGTTGCCAGCTCTTTGTTTAAACATAAGTTTAATAAAATGCATAATTTAATAAAAAAATTTCATATATTTTTTTTTTACTATTTTTAGAACATACTTGAGAAATTCAATCCGGGTGCGCGGCAGCTTATTACCGCCGGCAAGGGTTACCTGAAGGCTTTGCACGGTAAGCATACATTTATTATTACACACACAAACATTTATGTAAAAAACACATTTTCACATACTTACACAAATAAATTTATTTATAACTCAAACAACTGCTTGTTATTCAAAATAGCTATTTTATTGCTTGTTTTCATATGTTTTATTTTTTCTTGCTTCTAACACGTGATTTTCCGTCTCACTCTACAGGTGCTGCCTCATCTTCGCGTCTATTCAATGAGGCTTTGACTAAGATTGCAATGAACGCGCAGCAAAGTGCAACAAGCGATATTGGTAAGTTAGCTAAAAAACACCAACAACAACAAAATAACAACAAGAAATGTTGTAAAAGTTTAACATTGTTGCAATAATTGCGCTCAGTTTATTAAGTGCTTTTAACAGATGTATTTGTGAAAATTAAAAAAGAAATTTGCAATTCATCATGCAAAATATTTTTTTGAAAAAAAAATTTTTTTTTAATTTTAAATTAATAACAAACAATAACATTTAAACAATCGAAAAATGTCTCAAATGTGCTTAAAAAAAAGATCAAAGCTCAAAGCTCTGTTACACGAAGTTAACAGAATTGATGAAAATTAAATATCTAACGATATTTATTCTTTTTATTTATCTCTTCCACTCCGCTTACTCTCTTCTTTTTTTTTCTCTAAGGTGCTGCCCTGCTAAATGTTGTCAGTGTTTATAAGGAAATACAAGAACAACAAATGAATATTGTAAGTAAAACACACACTATTTTTGTGTATTAAATGTCTCAATCAAAAAATCAAAACCGATCAAATATTTTCTAGTTAAAAGCATTCTACGTGGATTTGCTGGTGCCATTGGAAACAAATCTTGAGAAGGATACAAAAGTCGTTCAACACGAACAGAAGAAATTCCTGCAGCAGCACAAGGTGCGCATGGAAAGCTATCACAAGGCCATGACAACGATGAAGAAGCAACGCAAGAAAAAAAGTAGCCCCGAAAATACGGAAAAGGAGTTGAGAGTAAGTGCAAATATTCCAATAAGTTTTTTCTTCAAAGCATGTCAGTTAAACTGTCTGTCTGTTTGTGAAAACTTTTTATCTGAGCAAAAATTTTAAGTCTTATCATATGTCATTTCATATGTCATTTAATATGTTGTGTCATATGTCATGTCATATGTCATTTTATATGTTTTATCATGTCATTATCTGAGGAGCATATATTTTAAGTCATGCCATAAGCCATTTCATATGTCATTTAATATGTTATGTCATATGTCATTTCATATGTTATATCATATAATATGTCCTGTCATATATCAAATCATATGTCATGTCATATGTCATGTCATATGTCATGTCATATGTCATGTCATATGTCATGTCATATGTCATGTCATATGTCATGTCATATGTCATACCATATGTCATGTCATATGTCATGTCATATGTCATGGCATATGCCATAGCCTTGTCGCTATGGATAGCATTGGTGATTTTCATAACCTCTTATGCGGTTGGTCCATGATGAGTGACGAGTTGCAACAGTGGTTGCTGTGGAAGCCGCTTACAATGCGGCTTAGTATGTGAAGCCACGTGGGTGGTGGTCGTCGAAACGACTTTCTCTTTTTCATTACCAGTCTATATATACCAGCATAACTGCAAAAACCACTCGCGCTTCCTTGAATGGATCTTGTATTTATCCTGCGCTCCATATAGGCCTCATGAAGTTCTTCATACCTGGCGCCGTAGAACCTTCTTCTGGCTTGGTGGCATTGGCTTTGCGCTTCGGCGATTTGGGCGGATTTCAGTGCACAGGCTTGTGGTGGTGCTTGCTTAGACTTCGCAACATCATCGCTGCGTCACAAGATCTTTTCAGCTGCTCTGTTGTTTGCCTAGCCATATCCTGCGCTGAGCCAGTGAGGTGTATGTCAGCTATCATTGCTGTGAAGATACCTTCATTTAGCGTTTCGACCTTACATGATGCCTCGCTATGGGGGGTCTATACTCCTTCGGTTGGTTTGTCTTCCCAGTGTGTACACGATAGGGTTGTGCGTAACAGTTCCGGAGACGGAACGGACATGGAACGTTTCCTTTAGAGAGCGGAACTATTTCATTTAAACATGTCCGCGGAACTATCTAGTTCCTTTGTTCATTTGATCTGCTTCAGCTGCTTGTTTGTTGAACGTCTGTTTTATAGAGCGGAACTAATATATGGAAACATGTCCACAGAACTATCTAGTTCCTTTATTTATCTGTTTGAGCTGGTTGTTTGTTGAACTGTAGAGGAAATTTGTAATATTCTAAGTATAATTTTAACACAACGCTGACTAGCCTTAAACCAAATTGAACACAATTTTTTGTTTTTTTCAGTGTTTTCATTTCAAAATTGAAAAAATAAAGGAAAATATTCATAAATTATTTAAAAAAGAAACTTTAAAAATTTGCTAAAAAAATTCATATAGTTCAAATATTAAGTAACAAAATTATAGTTTAAGAAAATATATAAAAATTATCTAATAGATCCGTGGACAGTTTTGCGAACAGTTCCGCGGACATGCTTATTATGTTATAAAACAAAACAGTACCGCGGACATGCTTATTTTATAACATAATAAGCATGTCCGCGGAACTATCAGTTCCGACAGTTCTCTTTATTAGAGGAAATGTAACAAAAGTATTCTAAATATCATTTCATGATTGTTCTCTTTCTTATGTTACAAGCAAAAACAAACAGAACAGTGCATACAACAAGAATGACGATATATCATATAGTCTATTATTTCATTCATTCTCCCTCACAAGCATTATCGTTTTGCTTGCCATCACTCAAACAATTCGTCTAAGCAGTAATATGTGTGCGGTAAGTGCGAAAGAGATGTCGGCTTATGTTGCTCATTAGAAAAAATTTCATTTCAATCGGAACTGCTTGGACATGCTTAAATCGTACAGAAGGAACGATTGGAACTATGTCCGGGAATGGACATAGTTCCATGAACTATATATGTCCGGAACGACCCAACTCTAGTACACGATTGCTTGGTGATCGCTATGCGTGTAGAAGTCGCTACACTGCGTTCCAGTGTTTCAAAGGACAACATCTAATGAAGCAAAAGCCTCCAGATTCATTAGCCCCCTCTGGTTCGTTCTCTGGCTTCCCCAGTCTACGGCCCACGCGTTGAAGTCACCAGCTATAACAACTGGTCTGATTCCTCTAACATCGTCAGCTATTGCATCGACAGTAACAGCAAACTCTTCTATGGTTTGCACGTTTATGCTGCCTCATTAGGAGAGGACTCTGCCAGAAATGTCTGATGTCCAGCACTCCTGGTACTTTCACGTTATGGGGCTCGCTCAAGATAGCTACGTCAGTGCTTAGGTCTCGAACGGCTTAAGTTTGACTCTTGTCAAATTTTGGGAGTTTCACCATCTTTTTTTCTCTAACTCATTGTTTTGTCCACGGAATGCTCACATACTATTCTGTTTGGCAAGTTGAAGGTAACATTCTTTCTTCTGTTTTCTATTCTAAATCTATTGTTGTCTACAGTTGTCCAAATTGTTTGTAAGCTATAGACCGTGAACATAATTTTTCGATTGCTTGGTATTTTTGGATAAAAGAGAAGCTCTCTCAAATTGCAGTTTTTTCTTTTACTCGCGAAAACTACTACAAATTTTGTCGGTGTCGGTAAGTGGAGCATGCACCTTTGTATTTTGTTGTTATTTCTTTTATGCGGGGGGAAAACAGGTGTTTTTAATTTCTAATTTTTATCAATCTTAATGACAAAACATTTGAATAAAACTTATATTAAGTACATACTTGGTATGAACCAGTTTCGTTTGACATGTACTGTCTTAAGGGCTGATGTCACACGGTGATTTTTTAAACGGCGTTCAAAAGTTTTTGTTACTTTCAATAGAAACTGCAAAAAAACAGTGAAACTGAGAGTGGATAAACACATTGCAGAGCGATCAACATTAGTTCATTCTGAACGCTAGTAGCTTGTTATCATTTTTTTATATGAAGTTTTTGCGCTCTATCTCTCTCCACCCTGATTCAAAGAGTAACAAAAACGTGTTAACGCTATTTATTGATAAAAAAACGTCCATGGCTAAGCCGCGGGCCACTGTGGCCTGCTAGTAAGTTATAAAGTGGACAAAAAGATAGTTAAATTTTTGTGTTCACGTATTAATATTTAGATGTCACGCATTTAAAATTTAAACACGAATTATAAATGTTTGTTTGCGTCGACCTGACCCTCATTGTCATTGCGTTTTAATATAAATTTACTTTAACTTGCTTTAAGTTTATTTAAAATTTTTGAAAATGTACCTTTTTAAGTCATTAGGAATAATTTTACCACTTCAAATTCAACTACTCTAGCAATACAAGCCCCCGTTCGAACCCAATTAATTTCTATTATTATAGAATCTGTTACTAAAAAAATTTGTTGTTGAAAATCTTACAGAGTCTACAGCTATTGGAGGATCAGAAAAAGAAGCTTGATGCTTTCTGTGAACAAAGCTACAAAAATGTACGTTTAACACATAAAAGCCCTTTGATAACTTGATGATGCATTACAATGCTTATTATACATTTTGCTTTACTACACAGGCCATGACCCAAGAGCGTAGACGTTACGGCTTCGTCTTGGAGCGTCAGTGTTCGATAGCAAAACACTGGATGGCCTATCATGGCACAGGTAAAGCGATTATTGACAATAGTTTGGATAGTTGGCAAGAGGTGGCAGCATCGCGTGAGATTATACCGCCTACGGCATATGAGGCAAATTACTCCAAACGTATGGTGAGTGGAAATAAAATTTAAAAAACATTTTTTTTTTAACTTTCTTAACTAACAAGAGAAATTTAATTGAAATTTAAAATTTTCTTCAATTCTTGGCTTTTTCAGGAACGCAACAAGGATGATACTAGCCATGTGGCCCAAACACAACTCAAGAAGGCACGCAGTGTTGATGCGCCCTATGGAGACATGCGCACGCTGCACGAGGACAATAGTTACAACAATCACAACAATCACAGCAGCTACTCACAAAGCTCATTACCGCGCGCCAAGTCAGACTTTAATCTACCAACAGCTGCTGGTAAATACGTAGATTTTTAATGGTCTTATAAGCGTTTCTTACCATTTTTAAATATACTTTAAATAGCACATGAAAATTGGGATCAGCGCCCCGTGGTCAAAGCCCTCTACGCCTATATGCCCTCGGGCGAAAATCAGCTGCCCTTCGAGGAGAACGACAAAATTGCTTTGGTGGGCAACAAAGCCAAAGGTTGGCAGTTTGGTGAAAATATACGCACCCAAATGTTTGGCTGGTTTCCCATAGCCTACACCAATGCCGAGGGTAATGTTGAAAAAAAGAACTCCACTTCGGAGCCCAGCACGAGCTATGAGAATGTACAGTTTCAACGCAGCGCTGCAGTACGCAGCTATAACGATTACATGACAGACACGCTGTTGGATACAGCTATGGAAAGCGATTCCACATATCGCAGGCGCAATAATAGTGCTGAAGAATCATCGCCGACGCGCATGTTTGGCGATACCATCAATTTGCGGCATCAAAAGAAGGTAGTGAAAGAAAATCAAGTCATTTAATTTTTTTTTTTTTTGTTTTGATTAAATACAACAAACGATTTGCTCTCTCTCATTATAGTACCGCGGCACAACCAGCGCCAATCCGCGCCCTGGACCGCCACCAACTCTGCCGGCACCCATACCAGCAGCTACGCATTCCCAACGCATGCTTAACACATCGCAGAGCTTTTGTTCGCCCAACGATGGACCGCAAGTAGAGCGGCGCACACACAAAAGCCAAGGTGGACCACAAGCGGCACATGTAAGTTGCTCAATAGCTCATATTATTGCTATGTTGTAATTAATATGCCTCGCGAAATCCACAACAGAATCGGTTTCTCGCTAACAAAAAACAAAACGCCTTGAATCACATAAACTCCGCTGCTGGCAGCAAGCAACCGGCTGCGGCGAAGACTTCGTTGCATAGCAGCAATGACAGCGGTTTCGCCAATGAGCCACCGCCACAACCAGAGGTGGACTATTCGGATGAGGAGCAATCGAGTAGAGTACCCATACGGTAAGTCAGAGAGACAGAGAGAGAGAGAGATAGAGACAGAGAACTTAAAACAGCTAGTTACTAAATTTTGTAAAATTAACCAAAGGCAAAGTATAAATTTTTAATGTCATAAGTTGTTTTAAAGTTGTTTTATGTCTTATATTATCTGTTTGACTTAGTTTTCGCTTGTGCCTAACTTACATCATATATTTGCTAACAATTTTCCTACAATTTCAAATAATTTTCTTTTTATTTTCCTACTTTTAATTTTAATTTAATTTCTTTTTTTTTTAATTTTTCTCATTACATGTTTACATTTTTATGTTTTCTGTTTGTACATCGCTATTTTTATGTTTCATTGGCTCGAACCTACTCGTACCCCATTCGCTTCATCGTCCTGTTTTCGAAACCGCTAGACGACGCGCTGACACCAACTCACAACGACCACGTGAGGTAGCTTCGTGGACCTTAAGTCGCAATTTTCGCAACAGCATCGACAGTCAGCTCGATGACAATCGACAACAACGTGTTGGCAGCGGTGGCGGCGACAAATCGCCGGGCATGCGATATGATAGCACCATGATAGCCAGTGATGACGAGTTACTACAAGCTTCCGGCAGCAGTATTAAGCGCACAAAATCATTTTGGAAATTCGGACGTCACGAGGATATTTTAGCCGGCATGTCGCTGTGGCAACATCGCGATTTGGTGGTGGCCCCAAATGTTGAAGAAATGCGTCAAGATGAGGTGCAACAGAACAGCAGCAGCGGTCAGCATGAAGAGGATAGCGAGCTGAAGCAGCATGAGAGCAGAAATGGAACGTTGACCAAATCAAACTCCAACTCAAATCATTCCAACTCGTCGTCATTGGAAAAGCAGCGCAAGGAGAGCGTAACCAGCATGGAGCTGTACGAAGAGGAAGAAGATGAAAATATTTATGGTATGAGTAGCACACTGAAGAGAACGTCGGGACAGCAGCAGCAACAACAACAACAATTACAACAGCAACGAGTCGCCGCACGCACCAACTACACGCCCAAATCGCGCATGAAGATCATGAAAACCATTGAGATAGACATCGAGAACCCGACAGAAAATGAACGACAGAGCACTATTAAGCGTGGGCAGAAAGAATATCAAAAGGAATACCGTGAAACCGCCATGTTGCAGCAAGCTATGGGCAGGGGGCAGAGAGAGAGGGAGCAGGAAAGCAACAACCACAAGAAGCCACAGCAATTTGAGCAGAGAAATCATGGAGGGAGCAACATCAACAATAACAACAACCAAGCGAAGAAGGTGCAAACGGAACATCCGACAAGATCCGGCAATAAGCCAGGGAAGCAACAGGCGCAACACCATCAGCAGCAGCAACACCAGCAACATCAACAGCAACAACGAGCCAATCCCCTGGATCTGCTGCAGACCACTGAAGATGAGGCTGAAAGCGACGACAACGGTACGCTTAAAATGAGCGATGTCAACAACTTTTTCGATGATCTGCCGCATGATGCAGGCGGCAACGCGGCTATTAGTGGCGCTGGTAACATGATAATGAAGACCGTCAAACGCAAGGATATCCTAAAGCAATACTATACCAGCGAAGATGAAACTGACGCCGATGAAATCAAGTCGACCAGCTCAGATCCTTATGATTGCATTGTCATCAACGATCATTTAGTGCGCAAGGACGAGAAGCAGCAGCAGCAGCGACGTCAAGTACAACATAATGCTTCCTATCAAGAGCAGCATCAAATGGAATTCCAGACCTTCAGAGCAGCAGTGACGCCAACAACAACCAGCAGATCTAAATCCAAGGTGACATCGTTGCATGCAGCACAAAACGACAACGTGTCGCAAAAGCAACATCAAGCCGAGCAGCAGCTGGAACATGAACGCTATAATGGCGGTGCTGGTGGCAACAGCAGCACGCTGACACGCAACTCGGCTGGCAACTCTACGCTGAGCACACCCACTGCCACAATTTTACCCAGAACGCGACTTATGAAATCCAGCAATACAACAACATCCAGCATGACGCTTGAACGCAAGCAGCAAAAAACGCGTGAAAATGGTGCTGGAGGCAATAGTAGTGACAAGGAGCGCCACTTTTCCAAGACCTATGGACCATGGTATGACTTCTGGGATCCACAGCAACAGCTCAATCCAGTCAGCCAGAAGACCGGTAACTCGAAGATGAAGTAGCCGCGGCTAGCATCGAGCCAACAACATCAACGTACCCACTGCTTTCGTATATCTCTTCAAAGAAGAGATTAACACGTTATACCTGAGAGCAAGAAGAGCGACGAACATAAAGTGCATAAAGTTAACTCCACCATATTTTCTATTTCTATTTGAACAAAAAAAAAAACACACAAATGTGCTGCGATGTGCCCAATGTGTGCTATCATGTGCCGCTTTAAAAAGTAAATTTTTTCTAAGCGTATAGTTTTTATGTGAAATTATCAACGCCAATCATTGTTTTTAAATATTCTGAAATTGTGCTGTGTTGTGCTGGAGTTGTGCTAAAATGTGCCACAAACAATCTAAAAAAAAAACTGTGACTATTTGCAAATTCCACAATATTATGTATACAAATAGTTCCAATGCCTAACCTGCTTATATGCAGCACAAAAACGATAGTTTATAGTAATCAGCTTCTCTGTTTTTTTTTTTTAGACTTAACCAGCACTCAGGGGATGCCCCTTATAAATGCGAAAGCATTGTGTTGGTTCGGAAGACGGGTGATAGTTAGTTGGAGGGTGGAAAGATGGAATAGTGTCGGTGAATATTTAATTTAAGCTTACACAGATTGAAACTGCCGGGAAACACGCTAGCAGGGAGATTGTTCCAAAATTTTACTGAGCGACTGAAGAACGAAATATCTCGGTAATGCGATGTTCTATTGGGCAAAGAGGCAATGGTAAAGGGATGGGCTTGGAGAGCTGCCCGAGTGGACCAAGGAAATACACGAGCTGGTTGCGTCAGGCCATGTATTTACCTGGAACACTTGCAATAGTAGTACCTGTACAGAAGGCTTAGGCAGCCAAAATTGCGACGATGCCAAAGAAAGTTGAGAGAAGATGAAATATTTTCATACCCTATCAAATATATCGCACGTCGTGGAATCCAGTCCAGATGCTCCAAATATGATCTTGAAGTCCCAGCAGTTAGAAGCAGGTTTTTTGCTCATTTAAACCAATATTTAAGTCAATGAGGGAATTTTTTGAAGAAGTAAGCTCTGATTTTATTTCATAAATTTGAAAAAAAACTACGTCAAAATATGTTTTGAAACATACTCGAACTGCACACTTTAAAACTTTTTGTTGAAATTTATATCTATTAGTTTTACGCGAATAAAATGCCAATTTAAGTACTGACTCATCAAATCTGAATTTGTTTTTTAAAAATAACTGCGGCTCATTTCAATACAACTCAAGCACATCTAGCGCAACCTTAAAATTTATAAAAAAAAAATTGATGGCGCTGGTTTGCTACATAAAAAATAGCACCTTATAAAAATCATACCTTTTTTTAGTCGAAATTTATTTTTGAATATGACACATAGTAGCACACAGCGGGCAAATCGCAGCACATTTCTTTTTTTTATAAAATAATATTAATGAATTTTATGCACATGTCGAACAAGTGTGTCAAGCTGGCTGGCCGTTCTGATCAATATGTACAGTTTTGTTTTTATTTAAATATTTTTACCTACTTTACGTAACTGGACGCCATTATTTTTTATGCGTGCGTTTTAATGATCGTTATATTTTGTCATATTGTTTATACGAGTTTATTTTTCTTAAATTTTAATTTGAACATACATTAACTTTATTTTTTTTTTTTATACATAATTATTATAAATCATATTGTTTTAACTTTAAAATGTTTGTAAACGTTGGTGAAACCTATAATAAAATATTTTTACATCCATACTTTTCATAGTTTTCAAAAATAACCCTTATGTGTGGCATTGTCTCTCATGAAATCTTATGCAAAACAAACAATTTTATAAATTTATATTTTATAGCAATGGCGCTACCTATCGCAATATTTTGATAGATTTTTGAAAAGTAAAGACAGCGCAACCTAAAAAAATGCCATAATTTCAAGCTGTGCTAGTTGTTATCCTAGTAGCTTCAAACTCCCCCGAAAACAAATATTATGTTTTACATGCTATAAATAAATGCGTTAAATAAATAGATAATCTTCAACTGCTGTAAAAACTAGATACATGTTGTCTTAAAGGTTTGCGCAAACTTTCAAATCTATTGCTTATAATTAAAGTGTCTTAATTCAAACTTTTTTTTTTACAGTGCATCACAGTTTGCTACCGTGAAGCTACGTCAAACCAAAACCAACGATCGCTCTGCACCCATGATTTACAGATCAGCAAATTAGTCAACATTTTATGATAAATTTAAAGAAAACCTATGTTATTTCATTTATATTTACTATAATCTCAACATTAATATTTAACTTTATGTTGTAAAAATTTTATAAAGAGAGAAATTTTTAATAAAAATTAACGATTTTGTATAGCAAAATGTGTTTATTCCGCTTGGAGAAAAAAATTTTGACAAAAGTTCCGCTCACATTGTAGGTGTTCATACGTCAGTCAAATGATTGAATCAATCAAAATTTGTTGTGGCTTTCCTATGTAAAAAAAAAATGAACTTTAACTCAGAGCGAAAATGAACTCCAAAATCTTCACTCGTCAGTCAAAATTTTGATTGAGCTCCAGACCTGCATCAATCAGTCAAAGGGTTGCATTATTTGACTTGTCTGCTTTTTAGTAGGCAATTATATCAAGAAAAGTGGTTAACTGAAAACAAAGGTAGTTTTTTGAAGTGAAAAAGAGGTGTTGTTTCTTTAGTTCCTGCCATAATTTCATTAATTCTTTTGTTTTTTATGACTTGCATGCGATGGTCATTCAAATAGGTATAATTTCCGGCGTATTGATTTCCTAATATGATCAGTTTTAATCCTAAAAGATCAACTATATTTCCGCTATTGTTTTCCATTTTGTAAAATTATTATGCACACAAAACAACTTAATAAAAGAAACACCTAAATAAAGTAATGCACACAGCACGAAATGAATTCACAAAATAGTAGGTAGCAGAAAAGTAAGAAATGCCTGAGTCGGAGCTTCAATCAAAAAATTGTGTGTGAGCAAGCGTCAATCAACATTTTCAGAGAGAGTTAAAGAGAGTAAAAAATCGCGATATACTTCAATCATTTGACTGACGTATGAACACCTACATTCTTATATTATCGTCAAGCTAGTTATCAAATGATTTGACAACACAAGTCTTCACATTACCAAACTTTTCGTCAAATTTCATTAGCAATTAGTGACAGCACCTGTTATAGATATTGTGATGGAAGCAGAGCAGAAGAAGCTGATATTAGTAGATAAGAGTGCTCCTTTTAATTTTTTTAAGAAAAACAATTTTTTTAAGAAAACATCTAACAAAAGTCGACTTCAGTGTATCTATTGTGAACTGATGTTAAATTTTATCTCTGAACATACCCTTTATTCGGTTTGCTTTTGACAGCTGATTTTATGACTAGCTTATAGATTTTAAAAGGCATCATGCAAACAAATGGAAACCGTTATAAAAGTAAGTTTCTTTGTTTTTTTACTTAAGCTATTGTTTGTTTACTTCTCTAAATATATTAAAACGTGAGAGAGATCGTAGTTGGGCGTGGGAGGAAAAGCAAGTACTCAAAGAAATAATGGCAATATTCATTGATGATGTTGACTCCAAATTAAGCTCCAAACAGCGCCCAAAAAATGATTTTTCGAACAATTTTTATTATTTCTTAATCATCCTCGTATATTCTTTCATCGTTTATATCCACTTCAACTATTTCAATTCACTTTAAAATAGACTTAGAAATTGGCGAGCCACAACTAGATGTTTTCTAATTTAGAAGTGATTTTTTTGTTTTATTACTACCGATTGAAAGTTAAAGTTGAGCTTAAGATAGATTCAACTTAGAATTTATTTTTTACTAAGTACTTCTGTTTCCATTTTAACTTTATACGTTTACTGTGTATTTTTTTTTAAAGTGATGAAATAAACCTTGAAAATTTGATAAGTGTTCACATTGTCAAATTCTCGTCAAATCTTTTGTCAAAAAACAAAAAAATCAAAATATTTTGATTTTCATCAAACGTTTTGATGAGCGTTCACATTCGTCATATTATCATCAAATCCATATATATTTCTGTTTGTCAAATCATTGGATGACTCGATTTGATGTGTGACTTAATGAATGTGAACAATGCTAAAAAGAGATACAAAAATGTGTAACAGGCGGTCAAAATGTCAGTTGGATCAAGTTGATTTATGGTATTCCCTTATGTTAAGTTGTGTAAATTCATGTAAAAGTAAAAACTCGCAGAATTATGACCTACTTAAAACTTATCCTGAACTTAGCTAATATTTCTCTCAAGTTAAATCAAGTACCAGGTTGTTCAATAAGTGTCAAGAATAGTAATACAGAACACCATTTTATAGCTTGTCATGCTTTTTATTATTCATTATATTCTCCCAGAAGCTTAAAACATTTGTTCCAACGGTCCTCTTATTTATGAATCACATCGCTGTAGTGGCCAGTATCCAAAATATCCATCTTCAGAAAAAAGGAAGGCAAAAAACTACACTTTTTTTATTTAACCAACATGTCAGAATTGATAGTTTCTGAAGCTCTTTTTCACAATTTTTGGCATATTTCTGATAATACCAGGCATGTGCTGCATTTCACTTTCGTGCGAAATTGAATGTGAAACCAAAATACCTTGTTCTGTAATCCGCGTTATACTTCACTTTTTATGACCATGTCAATCGTTCGTTTTAACAAGTAACAGAAATCAGTTTTTTACGATGTTATGCCATTTTTAATTCGGTCAGTTGCTTTTTTATAAATTGAATTCACTTGGAATTGAACTCATGCGAAATGCAGCAGATGCCTGTATATTCGAACAATTAAAAGCAATTCTCAGAGATTTATAATCCATTTGGAACAATAACAAAAACAGAAAAACTGAGCAAAAATTAACGCATATTAATACATTTTTTTTTTTTTTTAAAGCAAACGTGTTCCATGAAGTTCGTTAATTTAAAGACTTTTATATTATTGTGAAGTAAAAACTATTTAAATAAATTTAGAATGACAGAGTGTATACGTCATTCAAATTTAGTGAAGAATATCGCATTTTTGGTTCTCTTTTACTCTCTTCGAGATATTTGATTGCGTAGCTGCTCACACGTGATTTTTTGATTGAATGGCCGATGCCGATGCCTACAAAAAGTGTTGTTACAAGTACCAGAAAAGTTGATTATGCAGCCCTGTGATTGATAAGGTCTTGAGCTCCATCAAAATTTTGATTGATGCGATGAAGTGTGAATGATCCTTCTATTTGAATGACGTGTAAAAAGTGCCAATTAATGATATAATATTTTGATTCGATTAACTGACTTCAAAAATTAAAACAAAAAATATTACCAGCTCTTAATTTTGCCCGCAGTGAGGACTGTCTATCCCGTTGCTCCGCTTTAATGAAAAAATTGCAAAAAGATAGTAAATCTCTTCAGCTGACAAATCTGTTGCAGAAATTTCTCACAAATTTCCATGAAATTTTCATCAGAAAACTAATTATATTTCCGCTTAACTTCTAATCGCGAGGACTGAACTGTCATTTGAGGCACAAAATGTCAAAATCACAAAAATAATTACGCTTTTTGTACTGTTAGGAAAAAAAAGAGGTGAAAATGTTGTTTAATAAACGTATTTATTTAATACTTAAATACATTGGTATTAGTATTATTTTCTTAGTACAGCCAACTTTTTTTTTGTTTTTGAAGGTATGTTTATGGTTTTGGTGTCATTGAAACATGAATTGAATATATTGCAAAATTAATCATAAAAATAGATTTCATTTATGAAGCGAAATTCGGAGAAATTTGCACTCAGAGTTGAAATTTGGTAGTTTCAATCGATTGATTTAATTTTCATACACGCACAGCTCGGAAACGGTTAAGTCGGTGAGGTTTGTTGATATTCTGTTGGAAAAGTGATTTTATTACCTTTGCATTGAGCTGTCGAAGTAAGTTTTTTGTAAGTAAGTTATTCTGCTAGATACAATCACGTGAATCAAAGTCGAGAAATATTAGTTAACCCTGTAGCTTCTAAGAATGCGAAAATAGACCCTCCCCATTCAAACGATTTTTTGCTTAGCTCAACATAACCTTTCACCTCCGTAAATAGTTGCACTCAATTGCAGGACACCCTGTACAGTACCAGTATATTAAATAAAAAGTTTTTGCTTGGCACATAACACGTAATTTGCTAAAAAGTTGCTTCTGGCAATGCTTTTGGCGAGCTCAACTTGTGCCAGCTGTCAAAGAATATTTATTAAAAAGAGATTGCTTGAGTACCGCGAAGTTAAAATAGCGAACTGTTGCTGGTGCTTAGTTTAACCTCAGTCCACACATGGAAGTAATTACTTGCAGTACAATATTTATATTGACTGTATTTCATTATTCATTCCGGATAAAGAATGGAACGAATAGAATGGGATGTTGTTTATCCAGAACAGGATGAATAAAGAAACAACATTCGAAGAGAAAGAATAATTTTTTGTTGATGATAACCAGAAACTAATGCTAGTAGCATCAATGGTTGCCGGAAAAGTTGCCGGTTGACAAAATTGGATATAACCTCAAACACAAGGAATATTATTTTTATTCTACCTCAGTTGATGGCACAAAAAGAACGCGTTCGGAATATGCCGTATGAATAAAGAAGCAAAAAAGTCGTTCCAAACGTATGGAACGAAATTAAGAAATACAGCTATTGTATTCGGAAAACTTCGAAATCAGCTGCAATTTGCTTCAGCGTGCACATGTGCAAGTTTATTTAAAAACGTCATCGAAAGAGAAGGTTCTCCCTGCAATTGCAGCATTGCTTAAAATGAAGAAGTTAGAAAACAAGAAAAACTGTAACTAATGTTGCAATTTTTTCACAACAAGTTTGCGATAAGTTTTATGCAACACAGCTTGCTGCAATTTGTCTCAGCGACTTGTTTTTTTCTTGATAACTTAAAATAAGTGTGCGGACTTCAACTCAAGAAAATCATTAATTGAATTCAGAAAAATTGTTCTTAATGTTTTTTTATTTTGTATACAGGACCGAGCTGTTCAAAAATATAAAGCTTGTACAAGAAGTAGAGAAATATCCTGCTTATTTAATTATAAGCTGCAATTAGAGATCAGTGTTGCATTGTGCGGGACTGCATCTGAAAGCGAGGGTTGCAATACTGTTTGGAATTGCAGTAGCTTGCAACTTTCTAAGCAGTTGTGTTGCAGTTGAATTACTTTTCAGTTTTTCCGTGTGAAAAAGGCCTGAAATGAACATCAGCATGTATTCGCCGTTTTAGCGTAGCCGTTCTCAAGCAATCTCTTTACGAATTCGCATAAACTATGCTCATGGCTGCAGCTGTTTTCACCGGAATGCTGACAGTTGACAATTTGTTTACAAAACAAAAGAAAAGATAAAACTTCTTCAACTTCTAGTAGCATGAAAGATTACATTTGGCCAATTGTATTGCCCATTGCATTCCTAGCCTATTCGTTGCCACTCTTTCTGCGTGTGCTAACCACAACAGAGTGTGTGATCGATGAGGAGTTCCATTTGCGCCAGGGATTGCATTTCTGCAACAAACGTTTTAATGTAGTAAGTGGACAAAATACAGTCAATATTAAAGTACACGTTTACAATTTGTGTTATCTTAAAGTGGGATCCAAAAATTACGACTTTCCCCGGTCTTTATCTATTTTCCTTGGTTTTGAATCCGCTGGACTTGTGCTCCGTGCTAGGACTACGTCTCATATCGCTGCTGGCTGCTGCTGTTAATGTAGTGGTTCTATACAAGCTACGTAGACGCAAGTTAGGTGGCAGCAATAACGCTTTGGCGGCTTTGGATGCTTTTACGTTGTCAGCTCTACCACCGCTGTACTTCTTCAGTCATGTCTACTATACAGATACGCTATCGCTGACAACCGTGCTGCTTATGTACTACAATTGGGATAAGCAGGAACATCTGCAGGCAGCTTCGTTTGGTGCGCAGTTCAGTCTTAAATTAGTGTCTTTATTAAAGCTTTATTTGTATGTTAACCACAGGTGCAGCCAGCGTGTTGATGCGTCAGACAAATGTTGTCTGGGTGGGCATGCTTTTCGGCATTACTGCGTTAGATGAGCTTACTAAAAACTATGCGGCGGCACGCAAAATTCGTGCTGACGACGTCACACTATTCAACGTGAAGGTGAAGGAATTTTTTATTAAAAAGTTGGAAATGTTTACTTTTCTTTCATTTTGTTTTAGAATTGGTTGAATATTTTAAGTTCATTTCGTGTGATTGGCAAAAGCATTTGGAATGTGCTGCTTAAAGGCTGCTGCTATATGATGGTTATGCTACCTTTTATAGCCTTTGTTTGCTTGAGTGGCACCATTGTATTGGGTGACAAAACAGCACACAAAGCTACGCTGCATCTGCCACAGGTGGGGCTTCTTTTAAGATATCATTTTGCATAGTTTTTCTTCTACATATAACTTGCTTGCAGTTATTTTATTTCTCCATATTTAATGCTTTCTTCAGCCTGACTCACAGCATTTGGCAAATACGTGCCGCTTTGCAACTACTGCGTCGCAATCTGCTCGTAACGCTATTTTTCATAGGCGTCTGCATGCTGATTGTTAAGTGGAACACTTTGGTGCATCCTTATCTATTGGCCGATAATCGTCACTACACCTTTTATATATGGAATCGTCTTTATGGCCGCTTTGTTTGGTTCAAGTATATCATGACACCGATTTATGTGCTAGCTTTGGCTTTGCTTTATATCACCTTACAACATATGCGCGACAGCTTTAAGCTTATGTTTTGGATAGCTGTAGTTTTGATACTGTGTTTTCAGCGTTTATTGGAACTGCGCTATTTCCTTACACCCTATATTTTTATACGTCTCAACATGCGCCCGATTGTGCAGCGTGACAACAAGTTAACACAGTGGCTAGAATTGTGCTACTATATCGTACTAAATGCGGCTACATTTTATGTGTTCTTTACCAAAGAAATCATTTGGCCTGACTTTAAAGAGCCACAACGCATTATTTGGTAAAGCTTGATGGGTCATTATGGACAGAAGCAGACGGAAGACAAGGCAGTAAGAAAACATTACTCGAGAATATTAAAAAAACCTTAGTCTTAAGAGGCTTTAAACTTAGGAAAAAGCTTGTCAATGTTAAAATTATTCAAAAGAAAAGTTTATTGAGTGTAAAAAGAGCTTTCAACGTTTTCCTAGCCCTACATCTAGTCTAAAAATAAGGCTCTCATTTTATGCCTCATTTATAAACTAAGCGTTAAATAAACGATTCTGACATATTTTCTATACGTTATTATTTTTCACCTCCTGCTTAGTTGGCATGTGTGTCGGTTGCTTGATTTTGAATGGCATTCAATAGCAATACGTGCAGAATTCTAATGGGATCAAATCATATGCTAAAAACACCCAACTGTCGACTAATGTGAAGGACAGGTCGCAAAGAACACTGTAAAAAGTTCTTGATAATTAATAAACAATTTTTATCAACTTATTTGGAATACCCAACAAATCGAGTTTAATATATTATATTGCTCTGTGCAGATATTTTTTGTTTTTCGATTAGCATTGCATGTTTGAACTTGAGTCATTTTTCACTTTTCACACATCGTCTAAATCCTCTTTCGTTTCTCAACACTTTCACTTTTCGTGCAGCCATCACTTCACACCAAATACCTGCTGACATATACAGGCAGGCAGCCAGCCAGTACCTCTTTAGGAAGAAATTAAAATTATTATTGGAAACAAGCACAAATCATAAAACAAAAATTAAATTCGAAACTGATATGCATGTTCAACTCGAAAGGGATATTTTTATCTGCTCCTACTTGCTTTTTTGAGTGAGTAAAGCATTGAAATCATTTTATGGCGAGCAGCTATTCAATTCAAACGTCTTTTTAAGTGCGCGTAATTTTAAAAAAAGTGGTGAAATATTCTGAAGATGTATGCCAATTATTTAGCAGAAGGTGGCACGCCCATTACGCCTCCATTAGCCACTGTAAGTAAAACATTTATTTTTTTAAATGTTTTACTTAAGAATATCTTTTGAAGGAATTACGCCAACTGGTCTTTGGTACCGCTGCCGTACCAATGCGCGCCGAATGGACTCAAACACCTTTGCTGTTCGGTCCTCCTAAAGAGGAACTTGCCTATGGGCTACGTTCTCCGCGCAATGCTACGCGTGGCCTGCTGTCTGTTGTGCAGGGCTTTATACTGAAACATTTGCTCTTCGGACGTCGACAAAATCGTGGAAGACCTAATCAAGAGTGAGTGCATTTGAAGTTGTTGAGAGTTACAAAAACAAAAACTTTGCAAAATAAAAAACTAGAAAAAATGCAAGGATCTGTAGATACCAATGAAAAAGAACTTGGGTAAAAAATTCTATCTAGTAAAAACAAAAACAAAAATCATTTAACAGAATCCGTAAGTTCCGATGAGACAAAAAAAAACAAAACCAGGTCGGCCTATCATGAGTAATTTTTTTCGGCTGGAATCGAAAAAGGTAATTTCCGTTTTTAAGATAGCAGGTAAGCTTCACCTTTTCATTTTCTGCACTCATGAATATTGACGGTTGATAAACAAATTTGCATTAAAAATTTCCAATAGTTCTTGAGCTTTATCTTATAAAACGGAATTTCCCTATTCCTATTCAGGACGAAAAAATTACTCATGACAGATTTATGGTATTTCATGAATTATGATGATTTATGAGAACAAGTTTAACTAATCTATGTTTGAATTTTGAGTATTCGAAATTGCGGATATAAAAGTGAAAATTCATATTAAACATCATACTTTTTCTTTTTTAATTATAAATCTTAAACTTTTAGCTACCTCAGATGTTCATTTACATTGAAAAATAAATTAATGCAGTGTTTTTTGCTTTTCTTTGAAAGTTGTGCTTTTTAAAGTTAAACATTTCTTAAACATTCTTGAAGTTTTTAAAATGGAGAACTTTGGTGAGCATTATGGGTGGGATAGTGATGTATGCAGATCCTTAGTAACCAGATTTTGATAACCAGTAACTCTAAATATAGTGAGGTTCGAAGAAAAGTGATTTCGAAAAAAAAAAATTGTCGATGGGCTGCTGGGGTTTATTTGTGCCGCATAGGGGTTAAAGATAGGAGAAAAGGTGAAAATTTGGACATATATACCCATAACTACTTCAGAGATATTCCTAGAGGATATAATGTATGACCTGCCCCCATTGACTTTTCTTTCCCAACATTTTTTCGAATATACCTACCCCCTATCTTCAGCCCTTAAGGGGGGCTTTCATACAGAATCAATATTTTTAGGAAATCGGCTCCAGCTGCTCCCTGGGTGTGCCGAGAGGTGTAATTTGTGAGACTGATCCCATTATTTTTTTCTCCTGAATATTTTTTCAGAACATGCCAACCCCCTATCTGCACCCCTTAAGGGGCTTTCATAAAAAATGATGTTTCTTATAATTTTTTGTATAAAATCGGCATTGGACAAAGGTGCTTTTTAGGCGACACTAACTCGCCGTGACAGTTCCAGGTTATAGGGCTATATGGGCTTATCGTTAAGACGTAGAGCTTGTCCAACACTACGCCTTTCCACTACCACGCTGGTCACCCGCTGTACTGTCCAAGATCGCTTATTTGTTAAACTTATTCGCGGCTAACCTTCATATCCGGTAGCCGTCCACTATCCGCAACGTGTGGCCCGTCGGGTAGCGTACAGATAAGCCCCGCAAAATAACCATTTATTCTATGGAACACGGAATAAGATTCTTACTCAAGTAAGGCAAGGTTCAGGTAAGAACCTTAGAGTATGTTAAATTCTAAGGAATTTTGCCAAAGAAAATTATTGTCTCATCAAGAGTACCCCAAGGTATCTATGGTCCTTATGAATGATATCCCACGTCTAATTTTTGCGTACAATTCAAAAATGTACAATGTGATTAAATCAGATGTCTCCTCTCCTTAAACTATACGTAACCGTAAAAGAAGATTTGCTTTGGCTATCTTGATCTTTGATCACCTTAATTATACCGAACAGTTTTGAAATCGCGTAATATTTAGTGATGAAAATTAAAGTGCTGTGTGGCGAAGTCTAGTTGACCGAAGACCGAAGTTGACGAAGTTTTTTTGCAGTTGACCTCGCTCACGTATGGTTTAAAGTGTTCACTTGTCTGATTGCCTTGAGTCGCTGTGTCGTTTCATAAATGATTTTAAAATTTTGTAAATTTTTCTATTCCGCCAGTATTTTGATGCCCAATGCAGATGTGCAAAAAGAAGCTTTGGTCACAGCAATGGTTGAGATCCTGCGTAAAGTTGCGGACAAGGGCAAAGTAACGATGGTTCTGCCTTCTGGAGATGATGAGGCTGCATTTGTGCCGCATAGTGTCGACTATTTTCACGATTCTGTAACGGAAAAGGTAGGATATGATTTTTGCATAGATTACTGTTAATGTTATCATTTAAGAAATTTCCATAATAGTAGGACAAAAATTTACTCAGCTATTACCTTCTTTAATTTTCAGCTTTATTTATTTACATTAAATACTGCGGAAGAGCTGGGATTCTTTATCAAACGCCACTATAAAAATGTAAGTTTGAATATAAAAAAAAAGTGTGTTTTTTTTAAGAGGTGTATAACTTTGAAATGTAATAAAATACTGAGATTAAATATTTTCATACTGAAAATTGGCTTCATTAAAAGGATCATTTTATGCTATTTGGTTCTTATAGTGTTGTCTTGCAATTCGTTCGAAGTTGTTGATTTGTTCGCATAAACTAATGATTTGACGTAACCCCCGAAGAAATAAGCCAAAGGTTTTAAATTGTACGATCTTGGTGGCCAATTGACTGGTTAATTTCAAAAAATAACGCGTTAGCCAAATGTTTCCTTCAGTAGGTAGACTGTTTGAAGCGTTGTATGGCATGTGGCGCTGTACTATTGTATAAAGATGTCTGCAATAATCATACCATTTAATTGGGTCACGAAATATTCGTTAATCATGCTCTATAGCGCTCGCCGTAGACGATAACGTTTCCACAAAGCAAAAATTAATGATTTCATCGGCCCATAAAAGCGCTCCAAGCAGTGATTTTTTGTGGATTGTGAAAATCTTCCGTGAATTTTGTTCACTCGAAATGTGGCAATTTTGCTTATTGGCGTGCCCATTAGGGTGATTCAAAAAAGTCGATTTTTATTAAAAATACATGAAAAAAATTATTTTTTAACTTCTTACCCTGCGTCTACACCTAACAATTATCATAACAGTTTTTTAATTTGTATTAGTTGTCAAATTATTGTCAGCTGCAAGGAAATTGTCCGATTATGACGTAGGTGGGCTTAACAATTGCAACATAATAAATGACATTTGCTGCGTTATTTGACGTTTCCTTCGAAAGTGTTCAAAAGAATAGACAAGAATAAAAAGGCGCGGTTTTTGGTTGTGAAATTAAAACGTATAGTTTTACGCATAAAATTTAATTTGTTTCACCTTCCAACAATCTCTCGGTCCTCCAAGTGCCACCACCAGCAGCACAAGCAAGTGCAGTGTATATTTTTCTTAAAATTCTCCAAGTGCCACCACCAGCAGCACAAGCAAGTATAGCGCAAATTTCTTGCTTTTTTCGCTGGCCAATTATCTCCGAGTGCTACTACTAGTAGCACAAGCACGTGCAGCGTACATTTTTCTTAACATTCTCCAAGTGCCACCAACTGCAGCACAAGCAAGTGCAGCGTAAATTTTTCTTATAATTAACCAAGTGTCACGCGGCAGCACAAGCAAATTTCTTGCCTTTTTTCGCTGGCCAACGTTGTCCGAGTGCTACCACAAGAGCATCAGCACGAACAAAAAATCAGAAATTTTGAATATCATAGCTCTGTACCGCGAGCGGGAGGTTTTATGGAGTATGAGCTCCTTCGCTTATCGGCGAAATGATATGAAGCTGCACGTGTTGCTGGTGGTGGCACTTGGAGGATGTTAAAAAAATGTACGCTGCACTTGCTTGTGCTGCTGGTGGTAGCACTCGGAGAACGTTGGCCAGCGAGAGAAGCAGGAAATATGCGCTGCACTGAATTGTGCTGGTGGTGATGGTACTTGGAGGACGTTGGCCAGCAAAAAAATTCAATTGAACTGTGCTGAACTTGCTGATGCTCCGGGAGATCGTTGGCCAGCGAAAAAAAATTAAATTTTGTGCGGAAAACTATACTTTGTAATTTCACAACTTTCGCACCGCGCTTCTGTTTTAAATTTCTCAAACATTTTCTCAAACGATCCAACATTTTAGTTGCTAAGGTGCCGTGCCGCAAGGTTTGACAGCATGCTATATCGTCTGCACCCCATGGTAGCTTGCAACGGTTGGGCTGATATCGCACGGTCAAATGAAAAATTTATCCTAACTGTCATTGTAAGCGTCGATTGTATTTAGATTGTATCGTGTGTAGTCGTTCGTACAGCCGTTGCAGCAATTTCATCGTTTTCGATTTTGCCGAGTTAACATAAAATGGTTTTAGTAAAGCAATCAGAACTTTGGATAGATTTTATTGAAAAATTTAAATCGTTTGCATGCCTATGGGATATATATTCCAAAGACTACTCAAATAAAGTTTTAAAAGAACAAGCATTGGCGATTTTGGTGGATAAGTGTAAAGAAATAAATCCAAATGTAAATACATAAGTCCCAAGTTAGACATGCCGATATGACGACGATTTCTCTTACCGATTTTCTTATTTTTTCTTTTGTTTCGCTGTTTCGTCATCCATTGCTTTTAGTCACGACGATTTTGCCGAACAATGCTTGCTGTTTCACTATTTTTTCATGTGAGTGAAAGAGTAAGAACGCTAAATCGTCGCAAAATCGCTGGTACGAACGATTTTTTGGACGATTTTATTTTCGCCTTCTCTTCGGCTACTGCGTCCACAAACTGAAAATCGGTGAGAAAAGTCGTCGTCGTATCGGAATGTCTAAATTTGGACTAAGGACTGCGTTCGCAAGCGCATTGCCAATAGAGGAAGCACATATGTTAGCAGAATACTTGGAAATCTTTGTTGGGAGAAAATCGCAAGCTTGTATGCTGCATACAACGGTTGTCTAATATCCTAACAATATACGATTGTACAGCCCATGGTGGAATAATAATAAGGTGTGAGTTTTTGACAACACCAAGAATTTCTTTCATTGTCAAAAAATTGTGAGCAAAAGTGGGAAATTATTGATAGTTGTTGTAAATTATTTGCTTGAGTTGCTAGGTTATGATGTGTTATAGTTTTTCTAGATTATTTTGGAAATGAAGTGTAAATAAATATTTACTGCAATTAATTATGTTATGTGTTATGTTGACAAAAT